>OZ038503.1:48523723-48558723 GCA_964036315.1 Acanthosepion esculentum
GATTAATTTTACTGATCCACTTTTACAAATTACGAATAATCCTTCTTATTCAAGGAGGAAACTCCATTAAAAATTGTCGGAAGTTCTTTAATAATAATGCAACCATTCCCAAATCCTTAACATAATCATTTAGTTATAGACGATGCAAGTCGGCGAATGAGTGTTAGAATAGGTAGAGATCTCTCAAGTTCTTTCCCTGACGAAAATGAAGTCCAAGAGAACTGCGTATTGGCTCCTATACTTTTCGTATTTTTCTTCTGCGTGCTGTTGAAACTGACCTCAGAGTTGAAGGACGACGAAAATTCACAGATGCCAACCAGTTCATCGTCACATAGTTCCAAGCCCACAAGCGAGGGAAATTCTGTTTGTAAACAAGGCGGTTCTTGTCGCCCACACAGCCCCGAACAACCATCCAACAAATAACATTATGATTAATAAAGGCTACCAAAATCTCTGGCTTGGAAATAAGTCTAATGAAAACACTCATCCTCCACCAACCTGCGCCACCTTCATCAGTACGACAAAGCTGAACAAGTTTCATGACTTTACCTACCCAGGAGTTGTTATATTCACTGACACCAAACTAAGAATAAAAAATGTTGGCAAATAGAACTCACAAGGAGCAAACATGCTTGTGAACTCTTTAGCACAATAGGCTATGGTCCCGTGAATTCATTGTAATTGTGAATTTAATCACTGGGTTGGATGGATTACGATTATTTCACGTAGAAACACCAGTTCTCGTACGATCAACAAAGTTATTCAACGTCGACCCTGATCAGTACCTTGATGCGTGACCGTCTGGAAATACCAGGTGTTGTAAGCTTGGATGTGCGAGTGGTGTAATGTATAACGAATTGGCGATTGGAGAGCCGAATTCCAATTACAGTCGGGTTCATTATATTCACTACCGCGCAAAAACCGTTGGGAAAGGTAAGAATTCACCTCCACTCCCTCCTAGTTATGGGTTAATTAGTAGGGCTTGTATCAGTAAATCATTATCATCTCAAAAAATTTCTTGCAATAGATAAATATTTTCTGGCTTTAAATAACCTGTAAAAGGTTGGTAAGTCATAGAAAACAACTCGATCAATGCTGGCTCGTAGTGGAAACAGTGCGCTATAACTGGACGGTGTATTAAAAATTAAAAAAGAACAAGACGAGATATCCTTAGACGTGGACAGCAGAACAAGAATAATCCAATCCCAGAAATTACATAAATATTTCAGCTCGTAATTCCGTGAAGGTTACCTGGATCGAAAAGCCCTTGGAGAAGGCCGAAAGGTAATCTGTCCGAAAGGTAATCTGTCCGAAAGGTAATCTGTCCGAAAGGTAATCTGTCCGAAAGGTAATCTGGCTTAAAGGTTGTGATAACAACAATAGTTCGAGTGTAATTAATGCAAATAATGATAACTCCTCATACCACGAATTCAGACAGAAATGCTTAAAATATTGTGCCAAGTTATGGGTAAAACTTTAATGAAATCAACTTACATCATAAACAATTAATGGATTTATTTTAGAGTCTGTCTATATTTCTGAGATGAGGTATTATGTACAGTATTTACATTATTCGAACTATTGTCCTCATCTTTGTCGCCATATTTGTCACAACGTTTCGGCCGTTGTACGCTCCGGCCTTCTTCAGGTGGTTGGAATTTCGAACCGAACCCTTTATTTCGATCGCTGGGGTAGACTGTTCTAGTTCCACGAGCCATGTTTGATGGGTGTCAGTTATCAGTTATCTCCTGGTAATTTTCCCTCTGAAAGTTCTCCACTGCCTGAACCGGGTATTGAACTCACACTCTTTGGGTCTGTTACTGGATCTAACCAACGCCTTTATCCACCGTACCATGTGTCCTTGAGGACACATGGTACGGTGGATTCAGGCAGTGGAGAACTTTCAGAGGGAAAATTACCAGGAGATAACTGATAACTGACACCCATCAAACATGGCTCGTGGAACTAGAACAGTCTACCCCAGCGATCGAAATAAAGGGTTCGGTTCGAAATTCCAACCACCTGAAGAAGGCCGGAGCGTACAACGGCCGAAACGGGATTTATTTTAATCAAACATTTTTATTACTTCAAACTAGATTCCCTCAAAGAAACGCGATACCTAAAGTTTAAAATGAATTTTTAAAAATTAAAATTTTTCTTGAAGCATTTATTTTAGTTTTAATTCCAAGCTAGTAGATTAATTTTAATATTTTCAATACGCAAATTACTTTGCTGTATTTCAAAATTAATTTATATTGAGTAGAAGGAATTCTTTTTAAATCGCTAAAAATCGCTGATTTTAGCACCATTTATAACCATTTGACATCACAGTGTAAGTCTCTTTACTAAAAAACCTTTCAAAACAAAATATACTTTTCTGAAACTTTATTTGAAGGTAATATTACCTGATTTAAATTTACTTTGTCAAGATTCAACTCACAAAATGCTGATGTTTTTGTTGGTCTTTTTATTGTTCGGTAGACGTTGTCAAAATGCAATTGTCAAGAATTTGCATGGCTCATTAAGAAAACACAAAAAAGAAACCCTATTTTGAAAATTAGCAAGACGTCAAATGGATATATTGAATGACATTCTTGTGACAACATAACGATTTGTTTAAGCCGGACATGAAATTTTATTATCTGAAGTTGCTGAGGATTTTAAAAATACATCTATATATAGGCTAAACGTAGTAGATATAATTACCTTTAATCATTAGAATTTTTAATAATACATAAATATACAGACTCTTACAATCATGAAGAAAACCATGAAAACTTCAATCAGAAAATTAATTTTTTAAAAGGTTTTCATTAGTTTTAGAATTTCCCGACAAAGAAGAAACACTTAATGACATTTTTTGTGCGCAAGATTAGATTTTTTTTATCAACCTGTTTTGGGTTATTTAAAACTGATACATATTTTTGGATTGTAAGAAGAATTATTTTGCGAGTAAATATCGCGTTAATAATTTGTTGTGAATAACAATGATTTTTCTGATACAAGTTCTAATATTTAGTAGTCCATAGCTGGGAGAGGACATTAATTCATACCTTTCCCAAGGGTATTTGCTAGTAAATGAATATAATGAACACGTATGTAATTCGAACTTAGCTTTCCGACTTCTCATGCCGGGCGTTATCCATTTGACCACCGGCACATCCTACATTTGTTGAAAAACATTTCAGCTCAATAATTAACTGTTGGTATTATAAATATGATCTCATTCTCTCGCTCTCACACACAGACACACACACACACACAGTGTGTGTGTGTGTGTGTGTGTGAGAGAGAGAGAGAGAGAGAGAGAGAGTATGTAACTAAAACATGAGTACGCGTGTTGGTAATCTTTGGAATCGATGGCAAATATCCATTGCTTTCATCTAATTCAATATTTGGTAGTCTGATGGTTTGTTTTTGCATGAGAGGTAAATATGTACAAATCTATCTATCTATCTATCTATCTATCTATCTATCTATCTATCTATCTATCTATCTATCTACCAGTCCTGTGTATGACGATAAACTACACCCGGCAGCCAGGCCCCTGATCGGGATATTGAAGAATTTAAGAAGCTTGGAACCACTTCTTAATTACTGTTGTTCCAAGGTTCACCATTACCCGGGATGGTAGCACCTATTAAAATCCCAGCTATGGGCAAATAGTGAACCCTCAAACAAAAACAAAACATTATGAAAGTATAAAAATACATTTTTATAGTAAAAAGACCAACAACACCTATTTATAGCAAAATGGCCAATAATACATTTTATCTGTAGTTGAAGACATACAATTGCGTTCAAAATATATTTAGTTCAAGCCATAAAATTGTGTTCAAAATATTTAGATTTCAACATTAAATAACCCATAGAGGTGTTGATATGCCACTTAACAATATCAACCAAATCAAAATGTCGAACTCTTTGACTTTCACTGAGTTCATGTTTAACCCATTTATCGAGTTTCTTCACCTTGCCAATTCCCCCGGGATGAGCCGATGTTGTCGAAATACTAACACCCATTATTTGAGACATGCCTCTGGTACTTTGACGTCGGTTTTGTTCGACTAGTATTTTCAAATGTTGATTGTCGATTGCAGACGGACATCCTTTACCACCTTGATCTTGAAGACACGTATCCCCACTGCGGAACTCCAGAAACCAGCGTCGTACTTTCCGATCACATGTTGATCCTTCACCCAATGCGCTGTTATTTTAGACACTATCTTGTAACTGAACCGGAATTCGAACTTGGTTCTCCGATTTCTCAATCCGAGCCGCTATCGATTACGCCACCATTATACTTAGGACCACTGTATTAAAATTGTTGGATTTCTTTCTTGTTGAGTGACCTTAATATTATCTGAGCGTTGAAAGGAGATAATTAAGGAAACATTAATAAATTAAAAAAAAAACGGCTGGGTAGATGTCGGAAGAACTTGAATAATTTTTTTTAAGGTATAAATCTATCTCTAAATTATCCACGAACCTTTCATATCTAGCTATGGGTTGTCCCATACTTTCGGTGTTGTGCCTCATTTAAGCTACGCTTAGAAAATCACCATAGCGCAGACTAATATACGTAGTATTTAAATTATTACATTTTGTACAACATTAAATGCACGGCGTGTAAATATATGTTTGTCCGCGCTGCAGGTTGACAAGTCGATTTAATTTCAAACATCACGTATTTCCATCTGAAACTGTTTGAAATGACCAAGGTCCTGATACCGCTGTCTGGTCGGTTAATTAAAATGCAGTGAGCATAGAAAAAATAAAAGTTCCTATCGTAGACAAAATCTGCTGGCCTATTAGTAGAAATTGAAAAGAAAAAAAAAAAGAAAGAAAAATCCACGAAGATCTGAAATGCCAGAGTAAAAAAAAAAAAGCTGATTTTATTTACAGTGTAGATTGAGTGTTGTAGTTTCGTGCCTGTTTTAACTTCTAAACACAGAATTGAAAAACGCAGACGAAAGGAAATAAGTCGCAAAGTTCCCAGGAAAAGACACTATCTTGTTTGACAGTAGAAGTCATATTCGAAGCCACTCGAATAAAAGCAATTCGATAAAATTTTAGTATTGTGAAATTTTAGTAGAGTACGACTGCAGTCGGAATCATAGACTCCACGAACCTTTCATTAGCTGCATATGGATGTAATGGATATCGGATTAAAATGAGAAATCGAGGAGCTGTGTTCGAATTCCTGTCGAGTTCGTTGTATTCACTTACGCGCAAATACTATTGGAAAGGTATAAATCTATCTCTTTTCCATCTAGCTATGGGTTGAATAGCAGGACAGGCTCGGTTCTATAGCCTTGGTTGTCAACCAGTCTAACAAAGAAAGATTTGGCAACCTACTGCGGGAAAATCTTGAAACGCTCCCTTCCAACACGCCTTGATCCAACCTGGGAAAGTATGCTCATAAAATTAACATGAGAATAATGAGAAAGCATTTTTAAAAAATTACGCTTCACCTGGGCTACATACGGTTTCCGGAACTCCTTCTCCTAGAGGAGTTGGCACGCCTGCTATTTACCCATAGCCGAGGGGAGAAGAAATGAGTTCAAATTTTTCCCAAGAGCGTTTTCACGTAAGTGAATGTAACTGAACCGGAATTCGAACTTGGTTCTCCGATTTCTCAATCCGAGCCGCTATCGATTACGCCACCATTATACTTAGGACCACTGTATTAAAATTGTTGGATTTCTTTCTTATTGAGTGACCTTAATATTATCTGAGCGTTGAAAGGAGATAATTAAGGAAACATTAATAAATTTAAAAAAAAAAAACGGCTGGGTAGATGTCGGAAGAACTTGAATAATTTTTTTATTTCCTAGAAGAGAACCTTCTAACAAAATATAGGTATTGCATTACATACCTTCTCTCCGATATGAAAAGGAAAGTTTGTAGATATTACAAATGCTGCCTTTACTCCCAAGTTCGGCATGTCAAGTTGCAAAAGGCTGTGTCTACCCAAACGTCAGGAATGCATTTTTTAACGGCGTCTACCAAAATACTTTTCTATCTATAAAGACCTGGCTCCGTTGATTGGCCGTTGAGAGTCCCATGACCTCCCATGGGATGTGTATGCTAATTAGAGAGATGGAATGAAATTATCACAATAAGATCATCAGTTAATAAAGACGTTAATCTAAATTTATTTCATAAGTATTTTCATTTTAGTGACGAAGATGTGCTGAATTTAGTTTAAGTGCCTAGTGTTCTTAAGCGAATACATAATGATCAGGTTGATCGTTGCTTAACTACTTTGATCAGGCAGTGGTTATTTCAATGTAATTTGATTGTTACAAAATTATACATACATATATATATATATATATATATATATATATATATATATATATATATATATATATATATTGGTGTCATTATCGAAGGACGAGAGAAAATCGTCGTGTTGATACATATCTCTTATATTCCGAGTACTTTCGACATACCACAATGTCATCATCAGGGTATTGCTTATTGCAGGATAAATATTATAGTGTTTATTATTGTGAAAAACAAAAAAAATTGTTGTGATCATATGAAAATTAAATTTCTTATATATGGAGTGAGGAGCACTGAGTCAGAGAGTGACCATTGACACCGTTTAAGGGGAAGTAACTCGGTATGATGTGGAGAGTTTTTACGAAATGAGTAGTAAATTGAAACGAAATGAGTAAAAAATTGAAATCCAACCGTAACAAAGTTAATTATAAATACTCGACAAATGTTTTAAAATGTGTACAATAGATAGTTTGAAATGCCTAACTTTGTACTAATAATTTCTCTCTTTTGTTTTTTACTACTCATGTCACACAACCAGTCATGGCAGTCAGACAATTTTTGGGACCACATCACCCCTTACACCTAACTCTCCAGACTGCAACCCCATTATTATGTGTGGGACGCAGTTGAGCGAGAGACCAACAAAAGTCCTTGTAGTACCAAAGATAAACTGAAGGCAAGGATTATGGTAGCATTCACCAACTTAATCAAGGAGACCGTCCAGAAGAGTTGCAGGAGATTCCGAAGTCGTCTGGTTGACGTGGTTAAAGCCAATAGCGATTTTATTGAATAAATTTACTCTTTAGTATTTCAAGATTTTTTTGCGTAAGTTTGGTAAATATATCTGTTAAAATGGGAATGTTAGTGCTATTTTAATTTGTGCATAATTTAGATGATAATTTATCTATCGCACCATTATTATCTCTCTCTCTCTCTCTCTCTCTCTCTCTCTCTCTATATATATATATATATATATATATATATATATATTCATACATGTTTCATTAAATAATATAGATAAGTGTTGTCTATATATTTTATGTAAGTTCTTTTCATATCGTCTGATAAGCTTAATAACATTATCATTAAACAATGAAAGAAAATCACAATATTGATACATATTTTTCAATCCAATCTAAGCTTTCGGCTTACATAAGCCATTATCAAAGATGACAATTACACAATATATTAAGCAATACACGAACAAGAAATTGATGATAGTCTGTTTTTGTTTACATGGATGATTTCCAAGCAACGATAAACACGTGCATATAAGACGCTGAAAGCGAAAATCGCACAACAGCTCATGACGTCACCTATGACCACGCGATAGTGAATCCGATGAGTATTGAGTATAATACAATAACTGAAAGCAATTGATCATGAAAGTGATTGCACTATTGCAGATGGTTTAACCCAATGGTTCTCAATGGGCAAATATTTAACCCCCAAACTGGGTTTAAAACCCTTCAATACATTTTTTGAGGAAAAATTATTACCAGCAATACATTTTTGTAAATAATTATTACCATTACTTTGTAAATAATTATTAACAGCAATACATTATTACCAGCAATACATTTTTGAAACAAAAATTACGAGCAAAAAAAAATAAAAATATTACCAACAATAAAAATCTTGTTGACATTAAATAACCCATTGAGGTTGATATGCCGTAAAACAAACCAAACCAAACCAAACCGATAATCCTCACAGTCGGCATGAAACACTCCTAAATGACCTTATGGTTGGAGTGTGGGTTGCGATTTCCAAAAGTCGAATTGTTAGCCCTATTTTCTTGATGAACACAATAAACAGCGGTCAGATGACAAGTGAAGAAATCAATGAGTCATGGTTTCAACAAGACTGTACTACTGCCCACAAATCTCACAGATCTATGCAACTTTTGGAGAGAATTTTTCCATACCGTGTTATTTCCAAATAGGTGTGGCACCCACACTCACTAGACCTAAATCCACCAGACCTAAATCCACCAGACTTCTGTCTATGGGGCGCAGCAAGTTAATGTGCACCTTTCTAATCTTTTTTCGAAATTTTTATATCCCCCCCACATGGTTTTGACAACTGAAGCATGTGCACTTCTCATTGAACACCTGTTCCGCATCGCAATGCAGTTCCTAACCTTATTGATAAATTTTAGGAAGCAGGATCAGTGGACGATGCCAAAAGTGGTGGAGAAACTATTGTATCAGAGCGGCAAGAGAAACTTTTGCAGCAGTGTCCACAAAAATCATTACGCAAGATGTTGGAACTGCTCATAAGGCTTTTAGACAAATTAGACAAATTTAAACTCTTTCCAAACAAAATAATGGCGGCATGACATTGAAAGCAACTGATCATCAAATGCAATTGCGCTATTGCGTATGTTTTAACCGATTTATCGAAGAAAATACTGCTTTAATGTATTGGATGTGACATTTTTTACCAACGAAGCATGGTTCCATATCTCGGCTTACGTTAATTCGCAAAACGCATGATTGTGGTCCCCCAATAATCCTCACAGTCAGCATGAAACACTCCTAAATGACCTTAAAGTTGGAGTGTGGGCGGTGATTTCCAGATGTCGAATTGTTGGCTCTATTTTCTTTATGAACGCAATAAACAGCGAACGCTATTCTTCAGAGATTCTTTCCATTTTCATTGTTCAGATGACAAATGAAGAATTCAATGAGTCATGGTTTCAACAAGACGGTACTACTGCCCACAAATCTCACAGATCTATGTAGCCTTTGGAGAAAATTCACCAGATCTAAATCCACCAGACTTTTGTCTATGTGGAGCAGGAAATACTTCAGTATATCGAGACCGTACGCACACACTGGATGACTTGAAAGCAGTGTTCATTCAGGCTATTTTAATCGATCGACTGATCGCAATGTTCAGAAACGAAATAAGAAGGAACCAATCCTTTTATTGATGCTAACGTGCGTCATTTTCAACAGTGTTTATAATTTTCATTCATATTCTCTTCCCGTATTCTATATTTAAACATGTCTATTAATAAATATATAAGTGCATCGTGACTTTCCGAACATTCTGTACATATATGATTTAAATTTGGATGAGAAGCCCACAGAAGGGTAAATATATAAGAAAATTTTGGAAACTCTTATTTTGACATGTTTCGCTGATCAAATAGATTCAGCATAAAATAGATTTTACTTGAACAAAACCGACATTGGCAAGAAAGTGCGTGATTCCCGTTAGTCATATGAACACTTTTTTTATTTTTTTTATTTAACTGCATCGTTTTTAGATATTTGATTTTACTAATTTCAAGCCAGTTTTTTTTATTTATATATTAATTTATTGTCGCATATGAAAAATCTTAAAACAACTGAATATAAAATTGAAAACATCGTAGATGAATTAAAAACATCAAGTCAAATTCGTACATAATGTAGAGTTGTTTATAGTAAATAAAATAAATAAATCGTCCATTTTGAAATTCGAACCCGGGGTTTATGCTCGTAATATTAACATTCTAACCACTGGGCCCATTTATTTACTAATAACATTTTCCATTGTTATGATAGCAAGAGGCATGTTCGCTTATAGGTAATGCTGCTTATTAATGTAATCAACTTCCATTATCTCAAATAGGGGAGATCAGGATAAACGACTGACACATATTTACATGATTTTATATCATAGATAATTAAAATATAATTTCAAGTCAAATTTGTGTATATATATATATATATATATATATATATATATATATATATATATATATATATATATATATACATATATATGTATATATGTATATATATATAAATAATATATATATATATAAATAATATATATATATATATAAATAATATATATATATATATAAATAATATATATATATATATAAATAATATATATATATATATAAATAATATATATATATATATATAAATAATATATATATATAAATAATATATATATAAATAATATATATATATATAAATAATATATATATATATAAATAATATATATATATATATATTTAAATAATATATATATATATTTAAATAATATATATATATATATAAATAATATATATATATATAAATAATACATATATATATATATAAATAATATATATATATATAAATAATATATATATATATATTTAAATAATATATATATATATATTTAAATAATATATATATATATAAATAATATATATATATATATATATATAAATAATATATATATATATATATATATATATATATATATATATATATATATATATATATATATATATAATAGCTGGCCACTCGTATTCAAGGATACCCGTCTACTGAGGCGGCTAGCCAATCCCTATTGCTGACGCTCGCTCAGACACATTTGTGTTTGCTTAACACTCACTTGTGGTTTATACTGCAACTATGCTGAGCAGAGCTTAGTTGCAGTTTCTGGGAGAGAGTGTGTATTCTATCGTGATCAACAATTTGAACAAGGCCAGCACGCTCAAGTTCTCGGCCACGATGATTTCGTGCTAGCACAGCTATCGACGGTCCTCCAAGTGTTCCGTCTACTCAGTTTCACTCACAAGCCTTGAGTCAACCCGTGGTAGAGCTTTCAGGCACTTTCCAAAATTGTCGCACGCTGGGATCGATCTCGATTCAGATGTATATATATAATAGTTGAAAATGGCTAAATGTATAGCCGCAAGCGCTCGGATAAAAAGAACATTCGGACAGTTTTTATAGAATTTATCATCTGAAAAGAAAAAAAATTATTAGATCGCATGAGAAATTGTATAAAAAACTAAATAAAAGCACCTTGTCTGTCCATTATTTACATTATTCGCACTATTGTCCTCATCTTTGTCGCCATGTTTATCACAACGTTTCAGCTGTCGAAGTGAACCCTTTATTTCACTCACTGGGGGAGACTGTTCTAGTTCCACGTGCCATGTTTAATGGATGTTAGTTATCAGTTATTTCCTGTTAATTCCCCTCTCCAAGTTCTCCACTGACTTAACCGTGTATTGAACTCACACTCTTTGGGTCCTGTCACTGGATCTAACCAACGCCTTTAACCACTGTGCCATGTGTCCTTGTGTTCAGAGGGAAATTAACAGGAGATAACTGAGAACTGACAGCCATTAAACATGGCACATGGAACTAGAACAGTCTATCCCAGTGAGCGAAATAAAGAGTTCAGTTCGACATTCCAACCACCTGAAGAAGGCCGGAGCGTACAACGGCCGAAACGTTGTAATAAATATGGCGAAAAAGATGAGGACAATAGTCTGAATAATGTAAATAATGGACATAATACCTCATCTCAGAAATATAGACAGACCTTGTCTGTCGTATTCAACGAAATGTGCATGAAAGAATGATTGCTGCCTAAATACACAAATATATATATATATATATATATATATATATATATATATATATATTGTCATCCACTGTTTTGCTGTTTCACAGCTCATCAGTGTGGCTAAATGTCCGGTTGTCTCTAGCTAGGATCGAAACCCGACTGAATTTGCGTCAGTCGGAACTTCTCCCACTAAGCCGTCGGCGCACGGCAGAGATGAAGGTGAATTTTAGCGTGTTTATTTTTAGATTTAGATAGACACACACACAGTGACTCAATTCTGCCGAAGAGTCGTGCAATATATATATATATATATATATATATATATATATATATATATATATATATATATATATATATATGCGTGTGTGTGTGTGTGCATAGGTAGCATATCTTCATTCAAACATGTTTCATTAAATAATATACACATATTGTGTCTAAATTATTTTTACTGTTTTTACTGTTCCTTTCCAGTGTCTAAGTAGTTTCTTGATGTTCAGATGAAATTTATCATGGAAGACTCCGTTTTTTTTTTAACCCAAATACTTTCGATTTTTCTAAGATTAATTTCAGGGGTTAATTACAAAGTCAAACTAATAGTAACGGCGATAAAATCTGCATTCCGTTGTACTAGTGGTTTTTAAAACACTCTCGAGCGTGCTCTGATATAGTTATTTTACAATTTTTAATTTATCCGTTCTCGTTATGGATTTTTTTTTACAAAACAAATGTTTCAATATAAGGCAGCTGATCGGAAATTAGTCGAAATGTAAAATGGCATTAAATGTTATATGCGGTATACTATATTGTTACTATATTTGTAATAAATTTTGTTGAGTGTTGGCTGGTTGATTTCGATATAAAGGCGCCTGCCTTGATGGATTTCATCTTAACATCAAGAAACTGATTAGACAACTGGAAAGGATCAGTATAACTAGGCACAATATATCTATATTATTCAATGGATAATATATATATATATATATATATATATATATATATATATATATATATATATATATATATATAGATAGATAGATAGATAGATAGAGTGAGAGAGATAGATAAGGTGAAATAGATAGAGTGAGAGAGAGTTAGATAGATAGAGAGACAGAGTTAGATAGATAGACAGAGATAGAAAAAGAGAGAGAGAGAGTTAGAGATATATATATATAGTATTTTTATAATAAATATATTAAATAAATTCGTCACAGTGATTCTAACCTTCCTTTTAGGTACTGGATGGTAAGATTCTAACTAGTACGCTTCATTTATTTACTAGTGAAATATTCCATTGTTATGGTAACACGGGGCATGTTCGTTTATCGGTACCTTCTAATGCATCATCTTAATCTAATTGACTCCCATTATTTCAAGAATACACAATTGATAAGTAGTTACAGAGTTTTAAATTATAGAAAAGTTAAAAATATCGGTTCAGGTTAAATACGTACTTATATATATATATATATATATATATATATATATATATATATATATATATGTGTGTGTGTGTGTGTGTGTGTGTGTGTATATATATATATATATATATTGTATACACAAATGTAATGTAATATTGGTTCTTCGACATGGCAGTGAATGCTGTACGATTTCCTCACAGATGAAGAGTAGACTTGAGGCCACAGACATAGTGTTCTACAGACGGATGATGAGAATCCCATGGACTTGACATTTGTAAAGCGAAAGTTTTAAGGAAAATGTAAACAAAAAAAAAAACACACTCATACTTAGCATCAGAAAGAGACAGTTGAAAATTCTAGGACACATAATGAGGAAAGAGAGCTTGGAAAATTTGATACTCACAAGATATATTGATGGCAAGAGGGACAAATGAAAACCTAGCAAGCTTCAGTAAGTTGATGGCGGAACAAGTTTTAGGAGAGAAAACACGATTCATTAAGAACTACAAAAGACAGGAAATTGTGGAGAGTATTAACCACAAACGTCCTGAAGTGAAATGTCATATCAAAAAAGAAAAATAGCGTACCGTTTTTTTTTTTAAAAAAGAGTGGCAAATTTAAGAATTTTTGCATTTGAATTGGTTATACTCGGCGTGTAAAGGTGTAGGAAGTAGAATCGGTGAGCAGAGTGAAATTCCAGTCTCGTCTGTTAAATTTACATTCGCACTATTGCCATTATGAAAGTGCTCTTCTCCCCACCCCAGCTATATGTTAAATAGCCGGGCAGATCAGGCTATCTAGTCTGTAGCAACCAGTCTAGAAGAAGGAAAACTGTAAATTCCAAACTGTGGAGAAGTCAACAGGAAACACTCCACTATCTCCCCCACCCCCCAAAAAGCATGACAAATCATACATAATAACGAAAAGGAAACCGTGGAGAGCCATGATCGTCAGCATCTTATTATAAAAAAGTCATTCGGAATGAGATATCTAGGACCGTTTTCTTTGTGATTAACTCTGTTATTGCATGTAAGAAAAAAATTAGCTGTTTCAGTCGTTAAAATAAAAACCTTCAAAGAGAGCTAACATGAAGCAAAAATAAAAATCGATGTACGAGCGGTTTAATCTCTACATAAAAATTATTCCATTGTTATGCCGTGAACACGGTACGTGTTCGCTTACTATTACCACAACGAAGGAATATTTAATTATAATAAATAGAGAAGAGAAGGCTGCGTGACCGATAAATATATTAACATTTTATTTTATATTAGAGAATAGATTAAAGTACAAAAATATGTATGTATTATTTAACTGCAAAGTCGCATCGTGAAATTTCAAAGATTCTATTAAATATAACTATTATTATTATTTTTCACAATTCCTTTCCATTTTTTTTTGTGGATTTAAAAAAGAAAATTATTTCACCCCAATCAAGGCGGAAATTTGAGAGAAAAGACATAGAGGGAGATTGAGGAAAGGGTGGGATTCAAGAAGACAGATGTTGGTGATTGACGTTGCATTTAAATTTTTGAAGATTGTAGTTATCAAGAAAAGCAAGTAAACGGAATGGAGTTCCACAGGCGAGAAGTGCGAGAAGAGAAACTTCTGGAGTAGAAGTGACGGTTGACGAAGCGATCGACTATTTTTCTTCTTTCCAGTATCCTAATATTAATATTCTTTTATAATGTCGCCTTTTGACCCAATTTTTGGGCAGTCAAAGTGATTGACCTTCCTAAATAAAAGTCATTGCACTTAGGCCGGAAAAAAAATCACAATACCATTCTTGTGGCGAGTACGAATAAAACGCTGTGCTTGGGTTATCAAGTACTTTCGTTTAGGTTGTAACTTGCAGGTTATTTTGCGGTTTACTGTTATTGTTTGATGTTCATTATAATAATAGTCGATTTCACGTTTCCGAACACACCTGTCTGCTAGGACAAATAGCTAGAACATGTTTATAGTGTAACGATGCTGAGCAGACTTTAGTTAAGGTTTCTGGGATTATAGTACCTACTACTACTATTAGTACGATGTGTAAACAATCAACCCAAATAGAACTAAAGAAAGACTATTCCAATAGTTAATAAAAATAAGGTTGTTTATTTATCAAGAGTTCGAGATTATTTCAGCTGAAGGTCACGAGATTTAATATAAATAACCGTTCGCCTAAACACGAAGCCATATGTCTAGAGCCCTCATTTAATATCAAATGCACTTACAATGATTTGGCGAGATCAACTCTAGCCAGCAAATGTAAGACACCGGGTCAAATATCATTCATGTTATTTAGTAAAATGTCATGTTTTTAAACCGCTGACATAAAGGTATGTCTCTTGAACATACGGAAATAAAACGCGGTTTTAAAAGTACGACATTCAATATGGAAATCATTTTTTTTATTTTCGCTACATTACTTCAAGAAGAATGTATCATCAATTGTCTCCTGTCAGAATGTTGGGTATGTAAAATTACGTCGGCTGAACTACAAGCATTGTAGTCTGGAAAAAAAAAGAAATGATTATTGAAAAATTAAACTAAATCCTGTTATTTGTAACCATCGAGCGAATCCCAGGAAGGAATAAGATGAACTCCCTATTGGTTAGGCAGAGTTTTCTTTTTGAATTTGTTAAAAAAAGGTAGCCATTTCCTGATTGGTTAGAAAATTTCCTGTAAGCTGTGATCCTATTTTTCCGCGGGATTTATGCTCGAATTTTTTGGGTTGTCCGGTTGCCACACTAGGCCTTCCACAGACATTATTTTAAAATTTCACCCAAAGTAATAATAGTAAATCATAATCAAATTTTAATGTTACTACTTGGTTTGGATTCTATTTTTTCATTTCTTAATGCCCAATCGGCCTGGGTATGACGATAAACTACACCCGGGAGCAAAGCCTTTGATCGAGAGATTGGAAGTTTTGAGGAGCTTGGAACCGCTTCTTAATTGTTGTTGTTCACAGATCCACCCTGACCCAGGGTACTAGCACCTGTTAGAGTCCCAGCTATGGGAAAATAGTGAACCCCATACCAAACGAAAATCAACAGCACATTTTTATAATAAAATGACCAAGAATAGATTTTTATAGCAAAATGACAAACAACGCAACACTAAAAAATATAAAAATACATTTTTTAGTAAAATTGCCAAAAATACATATTATGATCTATAAACTATATATCTAAAAGACGTACTGAATGTATAAAATTATGTACAAAATATCTACAATTGAAAGCATAAAATTACTTACAAAATATTTAGATTTCGGCATTAAATAACCCATAGAGATGTTGATATACCGCTACATGAAATAAACTAAAAAGCCCAATGTCACTAAGTATATCCAACTTCATTCCCCTTTGTTTAGTAGTATCTCTACTTAACCTATTACTAGCCAGTCACATAGGTATCTTATCAGCCAACTACCAACTTAGGAGGTCAACGACGTGATCCCACAAATTGGTGACCCCGTTCCCATCTCCATGTAGTAGTAAGCGCGATTTTACTACCACATACATAACAAATGACAACTCTCATCGAAATAGGATAGCATCCTCCTCCTACCAGAGTGACAGGCATATATTCTTTTCAACATTGATACATGTCTTGTCTACATTGTCTTTTCTTTCAAGTACAACTAATAGACAATTGTAATGTTTTATCCACACATATAAAATGAAATTTTGAGACTTCGACGTGGTATAATGGCTAGCAAGCTTGTCTCGCTAGATCAGTTACGATTGAGTAGTGAGTTCGATCCTCACTGCCTGTTCCATAGTTTCGGCCTTCCCACATATAAGCTACAATTAGTAAATCGCATGGTCACTTCGGCGTGGTGTAATGGTTAGCTAGCTTGTCTCGCTAGATCAATTACAACTGAGTAATGAGTTCTAAGACAGAATGCATGGTTGTCAGTAAAAAGATAAGCCCAAAGAGCGAAATTACAAATCGGGGAAACTAAAATCAAACAAGTACAAACATGCAAATATCTGGGAAATGTTCTAACAGAGGACGGAAAGTGCGACACTGAGAAACGAAGACCTATTAGCATGACCAAAGATGCGTTCCAAAAGCTAAGTAAAGTATTGAGAGACAGAAAAATTTCTTGAGTAACAAAGAAAAGAGTATGTGATATCTGTCCTCCTGTATAGAAATGTGGTTCTACAGAAAGATGTTGAGGATACCATGAACCGAAAATGTAAGCCAGCAACGAGGTTTTGGAGAGAATGGAAACAAAAAGGAAACATACTTAACACCAGGCGGAGGCAGTTGAAATTTCTGTGGTACGTAATGAGGAAAGAGGGCTTGGAAAACCTGATACACACAGGATAGACTGAGGGACAGAGGAAAGCAGCGCGTAACGTACTTGATGGGCTTGGGAAAAACAGGGTTTGGAATCAATAACAAAAATACAAATATTATTAAGAACTACAAGAGACAGAAAGATATGGAGGGCCATGATCGCCTATGTCCTGAAGAGCCACAGCATATAAAAGAAGAAGTGTGAGTTCGATACTCACTGGGTGCTCTCTACTTTCTGCTCTGTGACACAATAAGCTATAAAACGAAATCTATCTATCTATTGCATCATGTTTCTACGTCACCAGAAGAGTCCACTACATGTAAATGAGCCAATTTTTTATATCTATTCTTCTATATTGAGTTCTTCTGGCAACGTATTATAAGTGTTTTTGTTCGTTTAAACTTGAGCAACAAAATGCTATAATTTATATCTTAAATTATTTTTGCTCTCAGTTAAATCGATAGTAATTTTGTAATTTCACCATACTTATAAAATACCAAAAACTTCAATATTACCGTCATTTTTGACAGCTCAGGTAAACTCGTGCATAATTGTGGGATAACCCCCTTGTCTCATAAAGAACGTCTGCTAACAACCACTAGATGGTGTTGCCAAAGCAGTATGTAAGAGAAGTGTCATTTCCTTGGTCCATAGGATGCCTTACAGATAGGACGTGTCTCGTTTCCCTCTGAGGGCCTCTTGATCCCTCGCGAATCTCATGTCGGATTCAGTAAAAAAAGAGAGAAAAGTACACAGCATAAAATGTCCTAATCTTATTATGCACAAGCATATCTGACGATTCTACCATACCAATAGATAACCAACTCCTATCAAAGTCTTTCACAAGCAGTCGTTTCAAGGTCACACATCGTCACACCGTCATTCACCCCTTTTGTAAAGTGGTACACAACATAATATTGGAAGGAACACATACAAACAAAAACTCTTCTATATTCATATCACTCTTCCTCTTTTTAATAAATATGTCTGTTTTATATCATTACACAAATAGAAGGTGAGTAAAAAAAGTAATAAGGAACGCAATCAAACATATCATACGTAAAGACATAGCTATACATCACAGCTTCACATCTATACTTCTCAACATATTCATCACCTTATTCAATAGCAGTGTTCTACCTACGAATGAGAATATATATATCAAATGCATAAAACTCAGCTGGCTGTTGGTGTAGCCAGTTCCTTGCAGTAGTTTTCACTTCTTCATCACCACTATAACATTTGCTCCTCAGTGATTCTTTCATTGCACCAAAGAAATGGAAGTCAGTCAATTGTAAGGTAGCTTCACTGTGTCTTTTTTATAAATACTTTCATGGCACTTGTTCTGATGAATTTTCCTCTTCGATATATTGACTTCATGAATTTAAGCGTAGTACTAGATTGGCGGCCAGGTCTCATCATTTTACTGTTGAAATAGGTAGATGTAACCGTAAAGTTCTATTCTAATAGTTTCTTCTCTGGCACTTCTCGCTTGTGGAACTCTCTTCCGGCTTCTTGTTTTCCAGAAGTGCCACTCGGAGCCTATGCGTAAATAACTGATTTTGGGGCATACGACTCCTGACTCTTGAGATGGAAACTTCCGGTCGATCTGACAACTTCCAAGAAACAAAAGAAAAGATAATTGATTCAAAAAGTGACTTGGTTCAAAGGGTTGTGAGTTCAGTCCCTGGACAATGCAAATGAAAAACATTTTGTCGGTGTATCTTTTCCAGTGGATTATTAATTGAAAATAAAAGTGGAGTAAATAAGAAAAAGATGGACAAATACCTAGACCTTGCTGAAAAAAAAAAAGGTGAAAGTAAAATGCGCTTGGATTTTAGTATTCAAGCAGAACATTACATTCAAACAATAGTCCCGGGTATGACGATAAACTATATCTGGTAGCAAGTTCTCTGATCGGGAGATTGCAAGTTTTGAGAAGCGTATTACCACATATTAAGTGCTATTGTTCCCAGGTTCACCCTGATCCGCGATGGTACACATGTTATGGTCCCAGCTATGGCTAACAAAAGCAAAACACTATTAAAATATAAAAATACATTTTTATGGTAATGTTGTGGTGGGATCCACCTAATCTGCATAGGTGACTACCAACTATATAAATAATGGTTGATACCGGAAGACGAGAAGGAAGGACGTGGAATCACGAGATCCAACTAGAGACTCTGATCGACTGCGACTAGTCAACACATTCTCCAGGAACGTCTTCCCAGAAATATACAGAAATACTATATGTACTTATTGTGTACACTTTCTTGTTATAATACATTCTTGTTCTAAGTACATTTTGTGTTGCATTATTATTCCATGCAATAGGCGAGATTCAGCATTGAGTCAAGACTCAACAGGTAAAAATACCAACAATACATTTTTTCTATAAACAGATGACCAACAGTACATATTTAAAGTAAAATGACCAACAATAAATTTCATCTGTAGTTGAAGACATACAATTACGTTCAAAATACTTAAAGTTTGGTCATTAAATAACCTATAGAATTTGATGTGCTACTAAACAAAACCAACCAACCAACACGAAAAAACACTTTCATTACATTGATCCATATGATATCCTTTAATTTCTTAAATCAAGTTGTATTCTAAAATACAACTTTAACAAAAAAACTACAACATAAAACACGCACATCACCACCCCTAGTAATTATGTCTACGCAAACATGTACATGTAAAAAAAGCTGAGTATCATCTGCCATGTAACCAATTGTGAAAACAGAATGACATATTTTTATTACTTCAAAACTACTAAGAAAATTAAATTTCAGCATTAAATGACTCATAAGGAGTTGATATACCGTTAAACAAACAAACAAAACAAAAACATTCAAAGAACTTTTTTAAAGCATTTCACGCCAAACAAGGCGGGGGTGCCACTAGTACGCAAGG
This sequence comes from Acanthosepion esculentum, assembly GCA_964036315.1. NCBI lineage: Eukaryota > Metazoa > Mollusca > Cephalopoda > Sepiida > Sepiidae > Acanthosepion > Acanthosepion esculentum. Next base: position 48,544,013 of record OZ038503.1, read on the forward strand.
GGTTACAGAGAGTGAAAGTGAGAGAAAAGACTGGGTATAGAGGAGGATTGAGGAAAGAATAAAAGATGAATGGGGATCAAGGCAACAGGAGATGGCGATTGATGTTGCATTTCAATTTTTGAAGATTGTAGTTATCAGGGAAGCAAGTAAGAGGAAGGGAGTTCATCTGTCAGGAAGTGCGAGAAAAGAAACCTTTGGAGTAGATGTGGCGATTACATTTAACTATTTCAGCAGTGAGAGGGTGCCAATCTAGTAGCACGCTTAAACTCATGTAGTCGGGGCACCAGGGAAAAAGGCTCATCAGAGCAGTTGCCATGAAAATATCTGTAGAAAAGACAGAGGGAAGCCACATCACGTCTGTGAGAAAGTGACTGAAATCGAGGTGTCAAGTCAGGATCGATTACATTACATATCCTTATTTGAATTTTGTCGAGAAGCTCGAGATGAACAGCTGGGGCACCAGACCAGATATGGCAACAGTATTCAATGGGCGGACGAATGGTAGAACAAAGATTCTATAAAATCGTCAATATGGCTATTCCTGTGAATTAGGTTTAAAATTAAAGAAGGGTGATTAAAAAAAAACAAAAGTAAAAATATGAAGACCATGCTTAAGGAAAAAAAAACAAACAATCAGAAAACAAACTTGGAACATGAGGGTCTGTGATATCTCTATAAAAACAGGAACGGTGAGGTTAGAATTGATTTTAACAGGATCGTGACAGTATTGAGAATGCTGAGGAAATGTGAGGAGATTTTAGGCCATCTGATCCACAGTGATAACCTCCGCGTACTTCTAACTTGAAAGTTTAAATTAAATACCAAGACTTCAATTGATAATAACCAGTGTCATAAGTACTAGAATCAAAATTAGATGACAAATCGACATTGTCCAGGCGATGCTAATAATGTTGCCGGACATTTGAGAAAACTTTTTCACAATCAGTTTCCAGTGATAACAACTAACTAGGCATCTGACGTAAACATGACAATGCATGAAAGATACTCTTTATTATCAATAATAAAAAAAACAAAAAAAAAATGCACACACGAAAAAATCAAAACCGACAGCACAAATTCCCACCCGACCACGGAGGCAATTTTAAAGTTTGTCGGAAGAAGTGGGATCAGAATTTTGCAGATTCAAGCTGTAGGGGTATTGATATGTTTAAAAGCGATCTTCAATACATCTTTTGTGTCAGACACTATTGAACTGTTGAAGAATAATATCTGAAAATATGACGCAAAAGAGTTGGTTTGAGGTTTGTTGACGCTTAGAATATATCAAGGATTTTTGTAGGATTATTTAAGATCGAAATCATTCTTTAAAAATACATTTAAAAATACATTTAACTATCTCTCTCTCTCTCTCTCTCTCTCTCTCTCTCTCTCTATATATATATATATATATATATATATATATATATATATATATATATATATATATATATATATATGGAAGAGGTTATAGTTGTTCCAACGAGAGAAAAACCGCATACGATTTTGGTTGAAATCTGGATTCTTTGTTTTAAAATATAAATTATACACTATTCTCCATATTATGGAAAAATAGAGTATACTATATATTTGAAAATAAAATATATATATGGAAAATGGAGTATAGTATATATTTTAAAATAAAATATATATATGGAAAATAGAGTATAATATATATTTTAAAATAAAAAATCCACATTTCAGTCAAAAACGTATGCGGTTTATCGTTTTTATATATATATATATATATATATATGGCAAAACAATATATAATTTTTATATCAAGAACAATTGTAGGGAGGAAACTGGAGGGAAGAAGACAAAGTGGCAAAGAAAATTTTTTCGTGTGACGCATTTCATCCTTTAGGATTTCATCGGACTATATATATATATATATATATATATAAAGGTTAATTGTCAGAGTTGAATCAGACCAAGAAACAGTAGTATTAAAAAGTGCTCAATCCACGTGAGAAAAAATATAAGTAAAAATAAAAATAACATGTAGACCTTTTCATCTTAAAAATCTGGAGGTCAATTAAAATACGTGACCCTGGTTTCGACCGGACGGTCTCTTCGGGTGAAACTTTTAAAATGACCATGATAAAAAGGTCACTTTAAAAGTTTCGCCCGAAGAGGCGTTATGTCGAAACCATGGTCGCGTATTTTAATTGGCCTCCTAATTTTTTAAATTATATATATATATATATATATATATATATATATATATATATATATATATATATATATATATATATATACATATATATATTCAGGTCGTTTATGTTTGGCGTTCTGGATATGACGATAAACTACATCCGGCAACAAGACCTCTGATCGGAGTGTTTTGAGGAGCGTGGAACCACCTCTTAATTGCTGTTGTTCGCAGGTTGACCATGACTCAGGGTGTAGCACTTGTTAGTGTCCAAGCTATGGGTAATTAATGAGCCCTCAAACTGGTTTCAAAATATGAAAAGAAAACAATGAATTAATAAAAAAATTAAGAAAAAATTAAAGAAAAAATTAACAGCAATACATTTTCATATTTAAAAAAAATTAAATTAAATATTAACAGCAATACATTTTCATATTTAAAAAGAATTAAATTAAATATTAACAGCAATACATTTTCATATTTTTAAAAAATTAAATTAAATATTAACAGCAATACATTTTCATATTTTAAAAAAATTAAATTAAATATTAACAGCAATACATTTTCATATTTTAAAAAAATTAAATTAAAAATTAACGGAATACATTTTCATATTTTAAAAAAATTAAATTAAATATTAACAGCAATACATTTTCATATTTAAAAAAAATTAAATTAAAAATTAACAGCAATACATTTTCATATTTTAAAAGAATCAAGTTAAAAATTACCAGCCATACATTTTTGAAAAATAAAATAATTACCAGCAATATATTTTTGGAAATGGAAATTACCAAAGCTGACAAGAAAATAAAAGTTCCACATTAAATGACCCATAAGGAGTTGATGTGCCGTTAACTAAACAAACCAAACCGTATATGTTTGAATGTACAGGGTGCGATAGATAAATTGTCGTCTAAATTACGCATAAATGAAAATAACACTGACATCTTATTTGAATAGATATATTTACTAAAATGACACAAAAACATCTTGGAATACTAAACAGTAAGTTTATTCAATAAAATCGTCATTGGCTTCAATCATTGCTTCCAGACGACTTCGGAATCTTCTACAACTCTTATGGACGGTCTCCTTGTTTAAGTTGGTGAATGCTTCCAGAATCGTTGCCTTCACTCCATCTTTGTGTTACATAGTTTTGTTGATCTCTTGCTCAACTGAACCCCACCAAGGGGTTAGGTGGACAGATGTAAAGAGTGATGTCGCAGAAATTGATGACAGCCATGATTGTGTTCTCCTGCTTGTGTGACATGATGCAAAGTCCTGTTGCTAGATATAAGGACTTCCAGAAGCCACCTCATGGACCCAGGAAAGCACAACCTTCTCAAGGCATTTGAAGTAAACCGTGTTGAGTCTGGGACCCTCGCCTACAAATTCGGGAGTTCTTTTCTTATCAGAACGATCAGAGAGAGTTTTCCCAACTGCCGTACCTTCATAATCACCATTAGACTCATCCAAATCTTTCTGAATCCTCTGCGCCAAACACACTGAAATGTTCGTATTGCTGCTTCCGGCGCGAATGCCAAGCAGTATAGCATGCCATTTCCAAATTTCCGGTGGCGTGAATTGCGTCGTGGTGGTCTTTTATTCACAGACGGTGACTGACTCTACTATACTGTGCAGTGGACAAAATAAAAAACAAACAACGCGCATGCGCAAAATTAAAAATATAAAATGGCAACAATTTACCCATCAAACCCTGTATAGTGGATAGTTTAGATTTGAGTCTCTCTCTCTCTCTCTCTCTCTCTCTCTCTCTCTCTATATATATATATATATATATATATATATATATATATATATATATATATATATATATATATATATATAGTTTACGAAAAACTAGGTAATCCGTATGGGTAGACCCAAGGAGGATAAAATCCAGAGAGCTCAATGTAAATCAGAGCTAATAATTTAAATAAAAACAGACCACTTTAAGGTTCCATGTAATAAATTATTCCACCACAGCCCTTTTAAAGGACTGCGGATCATCAGATTTTACTTTATATACATATATATATATATATATATATATATATATATATATATATATATATATATATATATATATATATTGCTTGCTTATGTTTGAGTCTGTAAGCATTTACTTGGTTTGGGGATATTTAAATATTGGTGGCTTATATTTGAATACGTGGGGGATTATCCCCACTTAGCCTGCCACGAGGCCGTTAGGTGGCGTTGTTTAAATAAATGTAAATGCCATAATTATCGCGGAAAATAGTTTATAAAAATAAACAAGGCTTGGTAAACTGTCATGTATTTAAGTTCAGCTAAGTTTAATGTGTTTTCCTTTTCAATTTTGTGCACGTTAATATATTTTCTCTCTTTTTGTTAATCTTTTAATAGTATGTATAAAAATACAAGAAAATATGCCCGTGTTGACATTTCCACATTCCTTTCCATTTCCTTTGAACTCTGTAAATAATGACAGACCGTCATTTGCCATCTCTCTTACTCGAACACGAAGCAATAACCGCAATAAGTGTGAAAGCCTTTACTTGGTTTGGGAATAGGTAAATATGGTGCTTTATACTTGCGTCTGTAATCATTTACTTGATTCGGGGGGTGAGGTAAATATTAGTCGCTTCAATTTAAGCATTTTCTTGGTCGGTTACACCAATTGTTTTGTGTCTTAATCCATTGCAAGTGATACAGTGTTTTGGTCCCGCGGGTACAGCAAGATGTAAAATGCGCCCCGGGAAATGGCCACCACTAGTCATAATAAAAGTGGAAAATAGTTCAGATAAATAGAGCAGCTAAAACAAGATAGAAATGCCCAACAAACAGAACTGACAAAGTTTCCAATAAACTATAACAAAAGAAAGAAAAGTAAAGGGCAAAAATTAATACAATGCAAGATTTATATGATTTATATGAAAGACAAAAGTGGGCAAAACATTAGTAAGAAAGGGTAAAAATATCCAAAAAATAACAATGGAGTGAACACAGAAAAGAGATACGAAACGAGCTGTATTCTCATTAGGAACTGATTGAATTCTTTGGGAATCAAGACCGAATGAAAATCAGAACGGATAGAAAGCATTTGCTTTTGGCAGATTACAGCAAAAGTTGGATGCGAGTTGCGAGTCTGGTTCGCGTGAATCGGGCTAATTTTAATTTCCTTTTTTAGCCTACTAAGAGCAAAATGGAGCGGATTCCTGGAAGACCCCATTCTGGTTAACTTAATCTCTTTTGTTCGTCCATTTAATGTGAGTGGTTGTTGTTCCCTGCCTAGTCCCGGCGTTCTCTTTTGTTATGATCCTTGTCAAGATTCCTGATCACCCCAGTTTTTTTTTAACTTCGCTTTTTAACTTGATTGCACCAAGCCTGTACTTTGTTTGTGAATAGGTAAATATGGTGCTTTGTACTATATTTTCCCACTTCCAAAATGAGTTGTCTCTCCTCCGTCACGAGTGTGTGAGCTTCTTGATTTCGGCAGAATACAGCGGTCGGTCTTATTTTTGTGGGTTGCACGGGTCAATACTAATACAGTTTTTATTTTCGTTTGATTGTTATGCTTATTTTAATTTGATTATTGGGTTCATCCATACTTTCATTTTGAGGTGAAAAATTCTTATATATCTTTATAATAAAATTGTAACAAATCTTTAAACAGCATGGGTGTTTTTGTAGGATCACTGCGAAGAGGTATTATTGTGGTGCATGTTGAATTGGATGAATGTTTTTTTGTTGTTGTGGTGAGTGAGGAAATAGAGTGAATGGGCCGCGAGTCAGATTTAACTAGGTGTAGGATAGTCAGTGTTGACCAGCCTTTCTTCCCTTCCCCTTCGGCCTTGTGCCACATTAACATGCAAAAATTTAAAAAGTAAACATTCCAACTACAACTGCAAACAACAATGGCAAAAAGAATAAATCCTCGAAATAAATAAGAATTTATAATGCTCGCTTCCAGATCCTTTCACACAAACGCTGATGTCACCCAAATCCTGGGTCATACGCTGTTTCTGGTCTCCCTGATGTCATCAGTTCCCAAGTAGGCATTTATGCTGATGACACTACCATTTACTCCAGTCTCAATAGCAAATCCGTCGTAGCTGACAAAGTCGCTGGTCTTGAAAAGGACCTCCAATCAGTGGTTAACGGGGACAGAAAATGGCTCCAAAATGAGACTGATCTCATTTAACCACAATAGAGAAACTTTTCTCCCCAGCATTAGTAACACACTGCGCCTTTTGGGCCTCTCGTTCTCAACTGACTTGAAGTGGAACGCCTACATCGAATCAATAGGTGCATCTACTGCAAGAAAACTTGGGTCACTGTGTCGTGCTAGAAGTTTTTTTCTCATTATTTACATTATTCGGACTATTGTCCTCATCTTTGTCGCCATATTTATTACAACGTTTCGGCCGTTGTACGCTCCGGCCTTCTTCAGGTGGTTGGAATGTCGAACTGAACCCTTTATTTCGCTCACTGGGGTGAACTGTTCTAGTTCCACGTGCCATGTTAATGGATGTCAGTTATCAGTTATCTCCTGTTAATTTCCCTCTGAAAGTTTTCCATTACCTTAACCGGGTATTGAACACTCACACCCTTGCTTCCCTGATAACTACAACCGTCAAAAATTTAAATACAACGTCAATCACCATCTTCTATCTTCTTGAACCCCGTTCAGCTTTTATCCTTTCCTCGGTCCACTCTATGCCCAGTCTTTTCTCTCCCCTTTACTCTCTGTAACCCCCTGCGTACTAGTGGCATTCCCGCCTTGTTTGGGGTGAAGTGATTAAAATAGATAAATAAATAATAAAAAATAAATCAAAATCGACAGAAGAATACGGCGGACGCACCGACTGAAACGTACAACAAAAAATGAGGACATTAATCTAAATGTAAATAAAAATTTCCGTACGTTTGTTTTGTTATTTAAATAAAATACCGCAATTCCCTATGCATAATACGCAATTTAAAAAAAAAAAAGCAAAATTAGGGATGCGCATTATGCACAGCTACAAAAAATCTTTAAAAAAATGCCGTTTCATAGGTCGATTTTATTTGTGAAATTACTACTTTGCACAAACATACAATTTAACACTAACATTCGGCGACTGCGACCCCATAAGGATGTCAAATACAATCATATGTACCTAATGATACAAAAAAAATGTAAAATAAGAATTATCCTAAAACTAAATTAGAATAGTATTATTCTATACTTAAAAACATTTTTTAAGAAGAGTAGGAAACGCTGGCCTTAATGAAATTGGAGATACAATATATAGGGTTTGATTACCAAAAAAGGGGTGTGTATTAAGCGTGAGTAGAATCATTCTCCCACACTTTCAGCACACATTTTGGGGTGCGTATTATGAATGAAGGCGTATTATGTATGGGGAATTACGGTATTTCGGATTTAATATTTTCGTCTGAATATCACAGACGAAGTATTTAAGCCATTACTTCGTTTTAAAACTACTATTTTTTAAAGATTTTGTTGCGTTTTATCACAGCGGCCAGGTCGTTTATAATGTCGTGGAATTATAAAACGACCAGAACGTTGCGATAAAAAATATTTGAAAGAAAAACTCTGAAAAATGAATAATACTTTTTATTCAAATTAATTTTCGTATTATACGATGGACACAAATTTCGGTTAACTTGATGTTTGAAGTTTGTTATTCATTCAAATACCAATGACCTTTAAAAAGTATTTGTTTTAATAATTTTAGGAGTGTTTCAATTTTTTCTAACATTATTGTTTTCTTGTCTAAGCTGAGCTCTTGTGAGTTTTACATCTTACTTTTATTACTTTATTATTATTACGTTTTATTCAATGGAAAATCCATTAAAAAAACCCGTGACACTGTGGATGAAAAAAATAATTGAAACTTGAGAGTGGGTGCGCGTTTCCCTTTGTTTGATGGTGTCAAAGTGTTTTATAACCACTTTTGGCCTCTAGAATCTAGGTTTGGGATTGTGCAGCCGGATATGATAAAAAGAATTATAAAAAGAAATAGAAGAAAGTGTGGTCTGTTTAAATAGGTGAGCAGGAATTAGAAGTTACAAACGATACAGAAACAGAAAACAATTCAGCGTACATACACATAGAGGTCCATAACTTCTGCTATCTTTCGCTTTCAGATACATACATACACACACAGTGAAAGACAGAAAGAAAGAAAGAAAGGCTATTAGGAACAGAGAAAGAGAATAAGGAAAACATTATGAGAGTAAGGAAGACATGCTTAGAAAGAAAGAAAGACAGAAAGAGAGAAAGAAAGAAAGAAAGGCTATTAGGAACACAGAAAGGGAATAAGGAAAACATTATGAGAGTAAGGAAGACATGCGAAGAAAGAAAGAAAGAAAGAAGAAAGAAAGAAAGAAAGAAAGGCTATTAGGAACATAGAAAGGGAATAAGGAAAACATTATGAGAGTAAGGAAGACATGCTTAGAAAGAAAGAAAGAAAGAAAGAAAGAAAGAAAGGCTATTAGGAACAGAGAAAGGGAATAAGGAAAACATTATGAGAGTAAGGAAGACATGCGAAGAAAGAAAGAAAGAAAGAAAGAAGAAAGAAAGAAAGAAAGAAAGAAAGAAAGAAGAAAGAAGAAAGAAAGAAAGAAAGAAAGGCTATTAGGAACACAGAAAGGGAATAAGGAAAACATTATGAGAGTAAGGAAGACATGCGAAGAAAGAAAGAAAGAAGAAAGAAAGAAAGAAAGAAGAAAGAAAGAAAGAAAGGCTATTAGGAACACAGAAAGGGAATAAGGAAAACATTATGAGAGTAAGGAAGACATGCGAAGAAAGAAAGAAAGAAAGAAGAAAGAAAGAAAGAAAGAAAGAAGAAAGAAAGAAAGAAGAAAGAAAGAAAGGCTATTAGGAACACAGAAAGGGAATAAGGAAAACATTATGAGAGTAAGGAAGACATGCGAAGAAAGAAAGAAAGAAAGAAAGAAGAAAGAAAGAAAGAAAGAAAGAAAGAAGAAAGAAAGAAAGAAAGGCTATTAGGAACACAGAAAGGGAATAAGGAAAACATTATGAGAGTAAGGAAGACATGCGAAGAAAGAAAGAAAGAAGAAAGAAAGAAAGAAAGAAGAAAGAAAGAAAGAAAGGCTATTAGGAACACAGAAAGGGAATAAGGAAAACATTATGAGAGTAAGGAAGACATGCGAAGAAAGAAAGAAAGAAAGAAGAAAGAAAGAAAGAAAGAAAGAAGAAAGAAAGAAAGAAGAAAGAAAGAAAGGCTATTAGGAACACAGAAAGGGAATAAGGAAAACATTATGAGAGTAAGGAAGACATGCGAAGAAAGAAAGAAAGAAAGAAAGAAGAAAGAAAGAAAGAAAGAAGAAAGAAAGAAAGAAAGGCTATTAGGAACACAGAAAGGGAATAAGGAAAACATTATGAGAGTAAGGAAGACATCCGAAGAAAGAAAGAAAGAAAGAAGAAAGAAAGAAAGAAAGAAAGAAGAAAGAAAGAAAGAAGAAAGAAAGAAAGGCTATTAGGAACACAGAAAGGGAATAAGGAAAACATTATGAGAGTAAGGAAGACATGCGAAGAAAGAAAGAAAGAAAGAAAGAAAGAAAGAAGAAAGAAAGAAAGAAAGAAAGAAAGAAAGAAGAAAGAAAGAAAGAAAGGCTATTAGGAACACAGAAAGGGAATAAGGAAAGCATTATGAGAGTAAGGAAGACATGCGAAGAAAGAAAGAAAGAAAGAAAGAAAGGCTATTAGGAACACAGAAAGGGAATAAGAAAAACATTATGAGAGTAAGGAAGACATGCGAAGAAAGAAAGAAAGAAAGAAAGAAAGAAGAAAGAAAGAAAGAAAGAAAGAAAGAAGAAAGAAAGAAAGAAAGGCTATTAGGAACACAGAAAGGGAATAAGGAAAGCATTATGAGAGTAAGGAAGACATGCTTAGAAAGAAAGAAAGAAAGAAAGAAAGGCTATTAGGAACACAGAAAGGGAATAAGGAAAACATCATGAGAGTAAGGAAGACATGTTTAGAAAGTAAGTAAGTAAGAAAGAAAGAAAGAAAGAAAGAAATGAAGAAAGGAAGGAAGTTAGGAAGACAGAAAGAGAGTAATTGAAAGCAGAATGAGAATGAGGACGACAAGCTAAGAAAGAAAGAAAGAAAGAAAGAAAGGCTATTAGGAACACAGAAAGGGAATAAGGAAAACATTATGAGAGTAAGGAAGACATGCGAAGAAAGAAAGAAAGAAAGAAAGAAAGAAAGGCTATTAGGAACACAGAAAGGGAATAAGGAAAACATTATGAGAGTAAGGAAGACATGTTTAGAAAGAAAGAAAGAAAGAAAGAAAGGCTATTAGGAACACAGAAAGGGAATAAGGAAAACATTATGAGAGTAAGGAAGACATGCTTAGAAAGACAGAAAGAAAGGCTATTAGGAACACAGAAAGGGAATAAGGAAAACATTATGAGAGTAAGGAAGACATGCTTAGAAAGAAAGAAAGAAAGAAAGAAAGGCTATTAGGAACACAGAAAGGGAATAAGGAAAACATTATGAGAGTAAGGAAGACATGTTTAGAAAGAAAGAAATAAAGAAAGGCTATTAGGAACACAGAAAGGGAATAAGGAAAACATTATGAGAGTAAGGAAGACATGCTTAGAAAGAAAGAAAGAAAGGCTATTAGGAACACAGAAAGGGAATAAGGAAAGCATTATGAGAGTAAGGAAGACATGCTTAGAAAGAAAGAAAGAAAGAAAGAAAGAAGAAAGAAAGAAAGAAAGGCTATTAGGAACACAGAAAGGGAATAAGGAAAGCATTATGAGAGTAAGGAAGACATGCTTAGAAAGAAAGAAAGAAAGAAAGAAAGGCTATTAGGAACACAGAAAGGGAATAAGGAAAACATCATGAGAGTAAGGAAGACATGTTTAGAAAGTAAGTAAGTAAGAAAGAAAGAAAGAAAGAAAGAAATGAAGAAAGGAAGGAAGTTAGGAAGACAGAAAGAGAGTAATTGAAAGCAGAATGAGAATGAGGACGACAAGCTAAGAAAGAAAGAAAGAAAGAAAGAAAGGCTATTAGGAACACAGAAAGGGAATAAGGAAAACATTATGAGAGTAAGGAAGACATGCGAAGAAAGAAAGAAAGAAAGAAAGAAAGAAAGGCTATTAGGAACACAGAAAGGGAATAAGGAAAACATTATGAGAGTAAGGAAGACATGTTTAGAAAGAAAGAAAGAAAGAAAGAAAGGCTATTAGGAACACAGAAAGGGAATAAGGAAAACATTATGAGAGTAAGGAAGACATGCTTAGAAAGACAGAAAGAAAGGCTATTAGGAACACAGAAAGGGAATAAGGAAAACATTATGAGAGTAAGGAAGACATGCTTAGAAAGAAAGAAAGAAAGAAAGAAAGGCTATTAGGAACACAGAAAGGGAATAAGGAAAACATTATGAGAGTAAGGAAGACATGTTTAGAAAGAAAGAAATAAAGAAAGGCTATTAGGAACACAGAAAGGGAATAAGGAAAACATTATGAGAGTAAGCAAGACATGCTTAGAAAGAAAGAAAGAAAGGCTATTAGGAACACAGAAAGGGAATAAGGAAAGCATTATGAGAGTAAGGAAGACATGCTTAGAAAGAAAGAAAGAAAGAAAGAAAGGCTATTAGGAACACAGAAAGGGAATAAGGAAAACATTATGAGAGTAAGGAAGACATGTTTAGAAAGTAAGTAAGTAAGAAAGAAAGAAAGAAAGAAAGAAATGAAGAAAGGAAGGAAGTTAGGAAGACAGAAAGAGAGTAATTGAAAGCAGAATGAGAATGAGGACGACAAGCTAAGAAAGAAAGAAAGAAAGAAAGGCTATTAGGAACACAGAAAGGGAATAAGGAAAACATTATGAGAGTAAGGAAGACATGCGAAGAAAGAAAGAAAGAAAGAAAGAAAGAAAGGCTATTAGGAACACAGAAAGGGAATAAGGAAAACATTATGAGAGTAAGGAAGACATGCGAAGAAAGAAAGAAAGAAAGAAAGAAAGAAAGAAAGAAAGGCTATTAGGAACACAGAAAGGGAATAAGGAAAACATTATGAGAGTAAGGAAGACATGTTTAGAAAGAAAGAAAGAAAGAAAGGCTATTAGGAACACAGAAAGGGAATAAGGAAAACATTATGAGAATAAGGAAGACATGCTTAGAAAGAAAGAAAGAAAGAAAGAAAGGCTATTAGGAACACAGAAAGGGAATAAGGAAAACATTATGAGAGTAAGGAAGACATGCTTAGAAAGAAAGAAAGAAAGAAAGAAAGAAAGGCTATTAGGAACACAGAAAGGGAATAAGGAAAACATTATGAGAGTAAGGAAGACATGTTTAGAAAGTAAGTAAGTAAGAAAGAAAGAAAGAAAGAAAGAAAAAAATGAAGAAAGGAAGGAAGTTAGGAAGACAGAAAGAGAGTAATTGAAAGCAGAATGAGAATGAGGACGACAAGCTAAGAAAGAAAGAAAGAAAGAAAGAAAGGCTATTAGGAACACAGAAAGGGAATAAGGAAAACATTATGAGAGTAAGGAAGACATGCGAAGAAAGAAAGAAAGAAAGAAAGAAAGAAAGGCTATTAGGAACACAGAAAGGGAATAAGGAAAACATTATGAGAGTAAGGAAGACATGCGAAGAAAGAAAGAAAGAAAGAAAGAAAGAAAGAAAGGCTATTAGGAACACAGAAAGGGAATAAGGAAAACATTATGAGAGTAAGGAAGACATGTTTAGAAAGAAAGAAAGAAAGAAAGGCTATTAGGAACACAGAAAGGGAATAAGGAAAACATTATGAGAGTAAGGAAGACATGCTTAGAAAGAAAGAAAGAAAGGCTATTAGGAACACAGAAAGGGAATAAGGAAAACATTATGAGAGTAAGGAAGACATGCTTAGAAAGAAAGAAAGAAAGAAAGAAAGGCTATTAGGAACACAGAAAGGGAATAAGGAAAACATTATGAGAGTAAGGAAGACATGTTTAGAAAGAAAGAAATAAAGAAAGGCTATTAGGAACACAGAAAGGGAATAAGGAAAACATTATGAGAGTAAGGAAGACATGCTTAGAAAGAAAGAAAGAAAGGCTATTAGGAACACAGAAAGGGAATAAGGAAAGCATTATGAGAGTAAGGAAGACATGCTTAGAAAGAAAGAAAGAAAGAAAGAAAGGCTATTAGGAACACAGAAAGGGAATAAGGAAAACATTATGAGAGTAAGGAAGACATGTTTAGAAAGTAAGTAAGTAAGAAAGAAAGAAAGAAAGAAAGAAATGAAGAAAGGAAGGAAGTTAGGAAGACAGAAAGAGAGTAATTGAAAGCAGAATGAGAATGAGGACGACAAGCTAAGAAAGAAAGAAAGAAAGAAAGAAAGGCTATTAGGAACACAGAAAGGGAATAAGGAAAACATTATGAGAGTAAGGAAGACATGCGAAGAAAGAAAGAAAGAAAGAAAGGCTATTAGGAACACAGAAAGGGAATAAGGAAAACATTATGAGAGTAAGGAAGACATGTTTAGAAAGAAAGAAAGAAAGAAAGGCTATTAGGAACACAGAAAGGGAATAAGGAAAACATTATGAGAGTAAGGAAGACATGCTTAGAAAGAAAGAAAGAAAGGCTATTAGGAACACAGAAAGGGAATAAGGAAAACATTATGAGAGTAAGGAAGACATGCTTAGAAAGAAAGAAAGAAAGAAAGAAAGAAAGGCTATTAGGAACACAGAAAGGGAATAAGGAAAACATTATGAGAGTAAGGAAGACATGCGAAGAAAGAAAGAAAGAAAGAAAGAAGAAAGAAAGAAAGAAAGGCTATTAGGAACACAGAAAGGGAATAAGGAAAACATTATGAGAGTAAGGAAGACATGCTTAGAAAGAAAGAAAGAAAGGCTATTAGGAACACAGAAAGGGAATAAGGAAAGCATTATGAGAGTAAGGAAGACATGCTTAGAAAGAAAGAAAGAAAGAAAGAAAGGCTATTAGGAACACAGAAAGGGAATAAGGAAAACATTATGAGAGTAAGGAAGACATGTTTAGAAAGTAAGTAAGTAAGAAAGAAAGAAAGAAAGAAAGAAATGAAGAAAGGAAGGAAGTTAGGAAGACAGAAAGAGAGTAATTGAAAGCAGAATGAGAATGAGGACGACAAGCTAAGAAAGAAAGAAAGAAAGAAAGAAAGGCTATTAGGAACACAGAAAGGGAATAAGGAAAACATTATGAGAGTAAGGAAGACATGCGAAGAAAGAAAGAAAGAAAGAAAGGCTATTAGGAACACAGAAAGGGAATAAGGAAAACATTATGAGAGTAAGGAAGACATGTTTAGAAAGAAAGAAAGAAAGAAAGGCTATTAGGAACACAGAAAGGGAATAAGGAAAACATTATGAGAGTAAGGAAGACATGCTTAGAAAGAAAGAAAGAAAGGCTATTAGGAACACAGAAAGGGAATAAGGAAAACATTATGAGAGTAAGGAAGACATGCTTAGAAAGAAAGAAAGAAAGAAAGAAAGAAAGGCTATTAGGAACACAGAAAGGGAATAAGGAAAACATTATGAGAGTAAGGAAGACATGCGAAGAAAGAAAGAAAGAAAGAAAGAAGAAAGAAA
>OZ038503.1:48563723-48678723 GCA_964036315.1 Acanthosepion esculentum
AAAATGAAATCGCAACAAAACCTGTCTCAGTTTTTACGCCTTTGGGCCATAGATTTTAAAAGTTCGGTTTAAAAAGGCATATCCGTTCAAAGCACAACTGAATCATACTAGATAACGTGGTGGCAGCCATAATCTATCTCAGACTGTTCATATCTATCAACTTATCTATCTCAGTCTGTTCAAAACTATCTCAGTCTGTTCATATCGATCTATCTATCTATATGTTATAAAGTGTTTATTACTAATTTGAGTTCTTTATTTTCTTAGAATAAGCACAGCTTCGGATTATTACTGTATTTTCTCAGACAGCGGCTAAATACAGCTTTTGTTGCCTCATTATTTAACCAAGACCTCCCCACAAGACGGGATGTGGCACATGGGTGGATTCCGAGTCCGTAGGCTCGGGCGAAAATTGACAGTAGATCACGTATACACGGTGTCGGGTAGCTGTCTACCTCCTTATACGAGACTCTGCTCTCCGGCATAGCCTCGTTTGGGTTCCTCTCTGCTTCCAGACAGAGAGGTCGGCGAGCCTAGCACCAACAGACAGCAGTTTTGCTGTATCCCTCTTGTCCCATGTTCCGTCTTCACATATATTTCTCATTGCTCGGAATATAACATCTCTTCCCTGTAAAAAAAAAAGTCTTGTTTTTAACAACAGGAGTGTCTATCAGGAAAAATGAAATAGGCGCTTCAATAATAATGTCTGATCCGTTTCTTTACATTTCCTGGGTTTAATTCATTTATATGCCTCTTGTGTAGGCCATTTTCCCCTGAAAAATACACCACCTTGTTGATGCTTTTGTAGATCCTTTACGGTTCCCATTTGTGTTTACCTACTTGAGAAACACGAAATAAAACTGGTTTGCCTTTTGAAAAAAAAGTTGTAATTATATTTATCAGGGCACTCATCGGCAACAGTCTGTCAAAGATGCTGATATTATTTTCCGATTAAACAATTATTCTGCCAGTGAAGTACCATCAAGTGTGTTTGAGTTGGGAGTTTGCCTATAAGTGGTCAAAAAATTGTTGAATGAACACTCCCATCTCCTCTCTCTCCGTCCCCTTGGTTTTTTTTCAAGGCTTTTTAAAAAGTATTTTCAAATTTGTTTGCGCACCCATTTAATATTTGGTGATACGGTGGCGTTG
The DNA here is from genome assembly GCA_964036315.1 of Acanthosepion esculentum. Classification (NCBI taxonomy): domain Eukaryota; kingdom Metazoa; phylum Mollusca; class Cephalopoda; order Sepiida; family Sepiidae; genus Acanthosepion; species Acanthosepion esculentum. The sequence continues at coordinate 48,564,873 of OZ038503.1, forward strand.
TTGGATGTTCGACAGTCCGTTCTCTGCAAAATTCATTGTATTCAGCGGCCATGTAGGGTAACTGTAACTATTCTGTCCGAAATTACAAAACTGTTCTCGTAATATTTTAATGGCACCCCTAGTTGTCGCTCTCCTATATCTTACCAGCTCTGGCCACTGAGAAAAACTATCTACTATTACTAAATAGTACTAGCCATTCATTGGTCTTGCATAATTCATATGTAACCTGGAGCATGCCTTTTTTGTTTTTGGCCAAGTTGTCAACGCACAGTCTTGGCAAGACTTCACTAGATCTTCGACATCCGGATCCATGCCCTTTCAATTCACGTATCTTCGGATCAATAATTTCATGAGAAATATCTCAGGGTGTCTGCTGTGTAGCTGTTTCAAAATTTGCTTTTTCCACACATTAAACATCCATCACATTAAAACATCAATTAAACATCCATCACATTAAAACATCCATTAAACATCCATTAAACATCCATCACATTAAAACATTCATTAAACATCCATCACATTAAAACATCCATTAAACATCCATTAAACATCAATCACATTAAAACATCCATTAAACATCCATTAAACATTCATTAAACATCCATCACATATGGAAAATGACTTTTCCTTTCCACTTTTAATTCATTTGTTTTTCCTTTTTTTACCGCTCTTCAGATATTCGCTCATTTTTATAATACTGTCATCCTTATGGGATTCACTCTTAATATCCTCTTTGAGTAGCGGCTCGGATTGAGGAATCGGAGAGCCGAGTTCGAATTCCAGTCGAATCCATTACATTCACTTACGTGCTAATACTCTTTGAAAAAGTATGAATCCTCTTCTCCCCTCTCCCATGCTATGGTTAAATAGCAGGACCGACCGGGTTCTATAACATTGGATGACAACTGGTCTACTGCAGAAAGAAATGGCAACCTACTGCGGGAAAAATTTGCCTCGTCAGTCATGTATCGAAAGATACATGATCGCCTAAGCGTGTATCACGCATGGCACATAACTGACTGACTGACTTTTTTTTTTATTCCATAAAGTATATTTTATTTCTTACTCAGCTTTTATCGATTCAATGACAGTATCTTCAAGTAAACATCCACATATAGGTATTAATCTCGACAGACTATCCACATGACCCATTTCTTTAGGTGGAAAATATGCAATAGTGAAATCCTATCATAAAAACATCGTAGCCCATCGTTGAGGGCAGTTTGTCGAATGTACGGGAATGCTTTTTTTCGATCCGAATGTTTCCAAAAGTGGTTTATGATCGGTTCGTAGTACAAAATTTATACCGTGTAACATTCTGTGGAAATTTTTTATTGCAAAAATTATTGCCAATGCTTCTTTTTCAAATTCGGTGCATTTATTTTTTCCCAAGTTTCTTCTGAAATCATCGTAATATCAGAGCCCGTATCTAATTGTAGGGTCACGGGTGTGTTGCACATGCAGACGCGAATCAATTTTCTATTCAAAGTATTTTTCTTTTTTGGGTAGCGATACATATTTTCACAAAATCTACTCCTTTAGCACGGTTATTATTCTTATTTTTTAAAATTTTTCTACCTGCAGAAGTCTTTTTTTGTATCCAAGCTTCCCACAACAGAAACATTTTTTTTGTTTTAAAGGGCAGTTTTTCTGGAAATGCACCCCCCCCCCGCTACAACCATAAGGGTTCGGTGCAACATTATTTTTTGCTGTATTTTTTATTTCTTCGGCCTCCCATTTTTATTTCTTCCCGTTCTTCAATCTGACACGTGCCTTGTTTTAAATTTATTAACCTTTGACACTCTTCAGCCATCGCCTATAAATTTATCCCTGGGTCCTAGTCAAGTTTTGCTAACATTCTAGTCCTTATTTCGTTATCTTTGTGTGACTTCAGACCCAACACGAAAAATATATATTTTAACTGGTCTTCTGTTAAATCTTTTAATTTACTCTTTTCACATTCTCTGTTCACTAGTCCCGCATATGTAGAAAAATCGTCTCTTTTTCTTCAAGTTGAAAACTTGATATATTCTATGGATATCAAGTTTTCAACTTGATATCGTATTTGGAAAACGGAATTTTCGCCAAAAATTGTCAACAAAACTTTTACCGTGTTTTTAAAATCCACGTCACTTGTTTTTTTTTTGGTTAATTTGTTGCGGATAGCTAAGCGCGGAAGAACGTAGTTAACGGCCTTTTTTTTTACTGATCTTACTCGTCTCAACTTGTCTCAATTACTGCGCAAGAGAACTCTATTGCGTGCACAATAATCAAGACTAGATTATTTCATTCATAGTAATTCCGCAGCAAATGTAAGCAAATAACGCCAGTAATGGCTTCCGCGACGCGAATGACTCCAGACTTTTACTGTCTCCAAAACGGTAGATTTTATCAAATTTATCAAGTCATTTTCGAATGATGCATGTACATTTACACCTAAATCTAAGTATTCGAGAATTTTTTATTGCAAACTGAGTTAGGGTCCTAATCTGAAAATTAACCCCGTTTTTTTTTTTTTTTTTTTTTTTTGTAATATAAAAATAGAGTACCTTTCGTGTTCTTCTGTTTCCCGCCTCCTCAGTAGAAGGTGCGCTTTTTTTCGTCGGTCCACTTCGCACATTCTTTTTCAAAAAAATCCTCAAAACGCCTAAAATATAATTGGGACCTCCTCGCGTAGTTATAGTTACACACAGCCTGCTAGCCTTACCCGTTTTTTTTGGGGGAAAAAAATGATTGACAAAAGTCGCTCGGTTCGGTTCGAAAGCTGAAATGTGACTGAAAGAAAAACCAAAGTTCGATTCAAGTAAAAGGACATTTAAGTGACAATAACTTTCCAAAAAAGTTTCTTGTAAGCAAGCATAATCCAAAGGATTCAATTAAAAACGTTCTTCACTGGTCTGAAAATGTCAGCAATTAGACTGGAAACAGTTTTTGCTGCCTCCCAGTCTCACGCTCTGTTCTGACATTAATACACGTATGGGCTTGTCAACCTCGTCACTCGGGGTATAACACTACCTATGTCAAGACAAACATCCATAAATCCAATCGATGTTTTGTGTCTGTTTTTTTTTTAATAGTAAAATTCAGTAAAACTAAAGACTGAATGTCCCGCTGAAAATATTTTAATTATTTTAAAATGACTTGCTTTTATTATACTTAAATTGTTTCTCTTTTTTAATTTTATTGACATTAAAAATTCTAATTGTCTAGTATCTGGCCTCCCTCCCTTTCTTTTTTATTTTTTTAGAATCACTTTGAAATTCATATCGACAATTATGGCTACTTCAAAGACAAACTAGATAAAGAAAAACTTTACAACTTGAGTTTTATTTTTATGATGGAATAAATAATACAGTGAATATATCTTTTAACGTTCATACGGCCTGAATTTCTTTCTTATTAATGAACTGCGCCTATGTTACGTATAGTAAGGCTTGCCTTTGCTTGATGCCAGTCATCATCTCCGAAGAGGCACTAAATCTGATTTGCCAACTAATGTTGAAAATGTGTGTGAGTGCATGATGTTGTCGAGAGTAGGTTATGTAAACCATCTGAAATGTTGTTATAACAGCCAGAGGCAAGTCAACTACGCCAACCTGCTTCATCGTCCTGCTGACAATATTTGCAGATCCTCATCAGGACTGAGGACGCACATGGTGGTACTAAGTTGTAGCGCATGCAGATCCAATCAGCCCAAGCAAGGATGCAAAGTTTATCTGTATGCATTCTGATACCTATGAAATCGAATGCTGGTCTCGAGTCATCTTAGGGTTCACAGATGTCTGGTGAATAATTTGGATGCCCCCAAATTTTATAACCAAGGCTGTGCCGCTTTTGAAAGTGTGAAGGCGTTAATTGTTATGGGACTGAATCAGACCATCTCTATTCACTTGTCTAAGTTGTTTCTTTTTAAATTTTTCAAGTATACTATCAATTTCGTTGAGGTACGAGTTGGCTGTAATTGATTGACCTTGTGGCAAAAGTGACTCATGAATTATGTCTTTGATCGATGACTACACGGTAGCCATGATCTTTTTGTGGGGATACAGCGGTGGTTCTGGTCGATGTTTTGGAGACTCGTCTCTATCTTACCACAGCCCTGTTCGTTTACTGTTTTCAGAAACTATCCATTTCTCATTGCAAGTAACAATTCGATGCCAAATAAAGGTTAATTTTCAAGTTTGGTGAGCGACATGGAGTACTAAGCACCCATTTCTTTGACTCTGAGTCAATTCATCCGGGATGAACCTATCCACATTATTCACCTTTCCAATAGCTTTTAAATGCCGGTAGACAGACGTGCGATTTTTTGAATTTCACCTAACTGTTGTTTTCGGATTTTGTCTAATCAATGCATTCAGCTGGTCACTATTTATGATTGAAATAGGTCTCCTCCAGGGATCATTTTCAAGGCACTCATTTTCTGAACAAAATTCCTAAAACAACCTCCATATACTTCTATCATTACCAATGATCCTGCCAAAATGTCAAGCTGATATTTCGTTGAAATTTTGTGGTATTGTGGCTTAATTTGATCTGGTATTGTATGAGCGGTCGACATTTTTCTTTAATTGTTATCGGTCTAAAAATAGTATTTGTTTATGGAATCAATCAACTGGAGACAAAATAGCAGAGACGTAAGCGGTAAAATAATGACTTATGCCAATAAAATTGTCAATTTTTGTGAAATGTCAGCAAACAAAAAATACATTTCAAATAAGACAACCTAATTTAATCAGTGCAATTGCGAAATCAAATATTACCGTCATTTTTGATAGCAACAGTTCATGGTAATTTTTTTTGTTACTTTTAATGGTTTTAAAAACATACGAAAATGCAGCTAAGAGTTTAAAAAAAAATTGATATGCCATTTCACTTTCAAATTGAGAATAATGCTAATCAAAATTGGAATAGTCCCCATCAACATGGAATGAAAACAATTTTTTAAAAATTGGACTGGGTCGAGATTTTTGTGCAAGGATCGAGTGTGGTTTGTGCAAAATGAGTCAGACATTTTCTTCGGCTTTTCTGTGTCTTGAAGGGGCGGGATTCTTTTCAGCATCCACTCCAGGTTAAGTTTATTATTCTTTACCAGGTCAATGATTTCAACATCCGGCTCCAGAATTTATTTTCGACCCATGGAATCCAGATTATCATCCCCCACCCTCTTTATTTTGACACTATTTTTATATTGCAGAGATAAATTATTTTTTCATTTCCTTTCCAACTAAATTTCTCTAAATCCATTTCTCAGTTAAATTTTTCACTTGTTTTGGGTCGAACATTTTCTCCCCCCAGAAAACAGTAGCAGCTCTTTTCCCTATGTATGATTAGCGCAGGTCACATACTAAACCACTTTTTTGTTTATTTTAACTAAGTATTCTTGTTCCATTCAAGCAATGAATTGTAAATTGTTTCATATAGCGTCCAAATTTTTAAAAAGTGTTTATTCTCTTTTCATAGATAGATACTATTTTTATTATTGGTTTCTTATGCAGAGTATATACCCAATCCAGTCACACAATTATATTAATCTAACCGTCATTTCGATGGTACCTGTAATTTGTGGATAACATAACGGCGATTAGCGCGGAACGTGGAATCAGCGAACCGATTTCAAATTTCAACCTAGTCTGAAGGATTTGGTCTAACCAATGCATTTAACTGATCATTTTTATGGCCGATTTTATCTTTTTCTTCTAATGAGCATCATCTGAACAAGACTTCAGAAACCATTTTTGTATAGTTCTGAAACTAGCAATACTATTGCCAAGTTGCTTTTGCATTGTGGCCTAATTTGATAAAATATGTCGACCTTATTTAATACTTATTTTCGGGATCCTACAAATAATTAGTAACAAATAAGCACTAAAATAATGTATACCAATAAACTTTTTTATATTTTGTAAAAAGTTGGCAATATTATTCCCTTTGATTTCTGTTGTATACACATTTCATTCCGGGTTCCAACCAGAGACCTACGGTCAGAAATGGCTTCATGACATTTTCGATTTATCAATTTTGTAACGCAAGAAAAAAAAAAAACTCCGTAAGATCACACATATTTTACATAGATAAAGTTCTTTGTGAGTTGTACTTGAGAGTACAATTTTTTGTATTTCTTAAGGCATGGGCTGTCCCGAATCCCTTCAATGTGTCTATCAGAACCCTTTCCAATCTATCTGAGATTTCCAACTGCAACTGGAATTATTGATGTCCTCATGTGCTACATTTTTAGATGTCCATTTCAAGGTCCTTGTATTTTGATAGTTTTTTTTGAAGATCTTCAAAGATACATTACAATTTGCAAGGACTGCTAAGTCAATAAGAAAGCACATTCTGTTCTCGTGGTCTTTGATCACGATGTTTGGGCGATTAGCGTTGATTGTTTTGTCTGTATGTATTGTAAAGTCCCATACAATTGTTACTGTCTCTGTAACCAGTTCTGGACGACGATGGTCATAACTGTTTCTTGTAGTTTCTTTCCTATAAAAATTGCATATTTTCCAGGGCGGATGTTGGCTCACTGTCTATTTTTATATTCAGTGGGTGCTAAGACTGTGTAATCAGATGCAAAATGGTCAATTGTTTGTGGATATCTATTGCAGAATCTGCATTTCAGGTTAAAAATTTTCAGTATGCGTGCTTGGTAATTTCTAGTTAGGAAGCATCGGTCCTGTGCAGCAAGCATAAAACCTTTGGTTTCAGCTTTTAACCCTTCACGTTGTTGGTGTTGGTGTTTGTTGATTTTTGTTGGGGTGGGGGTGTTTGTTGTTGCCTTTTTGTTTTTTGTTTTTTGTGTTTGTTTTGTTTTTAAAAATTACCTATTTATGATTGCAAGTAATGATTCGATGCAAAAATGGTTAATTTTCAAGTTAGGCTTGTGGCACGCTTATTATTCCATTTGGATCTTTTTTTTTTTTTTTTTTTTTTTTTTTAAGCGTATCACCCCAAGCAAGGAGGACTATTCTCATTTTTTTGAAAGTGAAATGGTATTGTTTACTCCTGCAAAAAATATAACCAATGAAATTCCATATTTATTTGACTCTAATCATCATTCTTTGTTGACACCTGTAATTTGCAGATGACGGACAGCACAACGTCTATTAGTAGAGGACGTGGAATCAGCGAACCAAGTTTGGTACTTTCTCTTCGAATGAATGTCTTTCGGGAAAGGCATGGTTTCATCTGTTATCCTCGCACATATTGCTTAAATAACAGTAGAGCGGGCTCTCTAGTGAGTCAGAAAAAGAAAAAAATTGAATTCCAAGCCGCGGAGAAAGTAACTTGAAATCACTTCACTATCTTCCCCAAGAAACGATGACGATTGACGCATATTAAAATGAAAAGAATCTATTGGAAGCCATCATCGTTTACGTCATGAAGGAATATGGCATTAAAAAAAATTTAAATGTATATTTATTTATTTATTAAACTTTTAAACGGTTCTACACGCATAGTGATTTACTTATTGTGGCACAAAGCCATGATTATTGAGCACCAAGTGAGAACCGAACTCGCTAATCGGTTGCAATTTATTTAGCGATATACGTTTGTTATTTAACTGTCGAAGTGCCCAAGAATATAGGTTAAGTCATTCATCCGATAATTGACCAATCAAATCACATATCACCAACGAGCACAACGACAAAATACAAGAAATTCGACACAGACTAACCAATAACGCAAAATACTATATCATATGGACTTCAGAAAACGATTACAAATACTAGAAGCCTTAAGCATAAAAACAACTCAACATCAATAAAAAGTTATCAAAGTTAGAAACAAAGTACAAATATATTTCATAAGCAGAAATGTGTGTGTGTATGTGTGTGTATGTGTGTGTGTGTGTGTGTGTAGGATGTTCTCCAAAAATTGACATAATTTAAAATGTGAATATCTGAGTAACTACATGTCCCAAGCAAACGAAATTAAATAGGCTTCATGTTGAACAATGAAAGATTTATTTTACCAAAATTCGATCAAGATATTCAAAGTAATGTAAAGTTTATAACTGATTTCACAAAGCCTCAAAAGTTTTCAATAAGCGTAACACGGGGCACGGCAAATCGGTAGACTAGCTTCTGCCACACACACTGTACTATGTCTTGCGTAACAGTGATTGTCTAAAGTTCTTCACATAGTCCCATAGAAGAAAATCAAAAGTCAGGTGAACGTGATGAACGTGGGCATTTCAACAGCACATTGTCATTATCGCTGACACGCGCCTGATTCATCTTCCTGGTAGATTCACCATCAGATCAGTCGGTACAGTTGACATTTAACATATTTTGATAAAATATGAGATAATTTCAGCGAAAATTGGCTATAATATTAAACTACAAAATTCTATGAATTTTTTGGGACGCCCAGTATATTTCATGAAAAAAATCCGTGCGTGAAGATACAATAATTGCAAACAAAAATTTTAGGCAAGGATTCATTGTTGCTATATTGTTCGATATAAACAATAATAATAATTAATCTTGCCTTTGCTCCGCGTTTCGCAAAATGACGTTTACGCTTCAGGAGGTTTGATAAAATTTCAAATGTTACAATCAAGTTTTCTGAAGAGTGGACATTTCCACGAAACTCAGATAAGATTATATATATATATATATATATATATATATATAATATTTTTATATTATATATATATATTATATATATATATAATAGATATATATATATATTATATATATGTATTATATATCATATAAAATATATATAATCTATATATTATATGTAATCTATATATTATATATATATTTACATATATATATCTTATATATATTTATATGTTTTATATATATATATTATATATTATATATATCTTATATATAATATATCATATATATATTATATATAATATAATATATTATATAATATATATTATATATAATATATATATTATATAATATATATTATATATAATATATATATTATATATATACATATATTGTATGTATATGATGTATGTATTATATATGTATATATGTATTATATAATATATATATATATTATATATATTTACTCCATATATATTATATATATAATATATATCTTATGTATAATACATATTATATTTATATATATATTTTATACATATTATATATCATATATATATATATTTATATATATATTATATATATATTACATATAATATATATATTATACATAATATATATTATATATAATATATATATATTAGATGTGTATATATTATATTATAAAAAAATTATATGTAACATATATATTATATATAACATATATATAATATATATTATATATAATATATATTACATATAATATATATTACATATATAATATATATTATATAATATATATATTTTATATATATTAAATTTAATATATATATTATATAAATTATATATAATAAATATATATGTATTATATCTAATAAATGTATATTATATATATATATATATATATATATATGTGTGTGTGTGTGTGTGTGTGTGTGTGTGTGTATTAAACAGACCTACATTGGTTTGATGAATCTTTCTACCCTTTTCGCCAGAAAGCGAGACAAGCTGGTACACTTCTCTAACCATCAAAGAGCTGATCAGCCTACTACAAGGAAGGGTGGGGATCTCTCTTGCTCACTGTCTGTATCCCGAGCCACAAACTTTGTCTTACAAGAAGGATATAAGTTTGTTTTTTATATAACAGAAAAAAAACCTTCCAAACCAATGAATAAGCTTTCATTCATTTTGAATATAAAAAACAAAGTTCTGTTCCAACCTACTCAAACCATTTAAAATGCCTCAGTTTTGCTTATATGTTTCATGTCTTCCGGCGTTGGATTTAATTACATATCAGCCTTAACTACAAAAAACGAAGACTAGAAAGAAAGTGAAGATTGCTGACAGAAAAACGAGTAAAAGAAAAAAGTAACAGTCCAAGGGAGGAAAGAGTGAGAGAGAGAGAGAGAGAGATAGCGAGTCATATGGAAAGAACGAGGGGGAAGATGAAAAGAGGAAGCAAACAGGTCAGTGATAGTGTCGTTGACGTAGCGATTTAATAAGCATAGCTTACATGCGACACTTGGCCGGCTCCATGGAGCGCTTAGTGAGGATCGAAATCATTATTCAATCATAATTGATCTAGCGAGACAAGTTTGTTAACCATTACACCACGCCGAAGTGTCCAAGTGGAGATGGTATATAACAAAATAAGCTAAGCGATGTATAGTGAGAGAAAACGGAAAGGAGTAAGAGAAAGGAAGAAAATAGAACCAGAGAGAGAGAGAGAGAGAGGGAGGGAGGGGCAGGATTTTATATCAAATTAAACCCTGTCCCTTTTCAATTGCTAACCCTAGGTTAGTTTGAGCACAAGGTCATCGATATGGAGCACCCAATGAGATTAGAACTCGCTAGTTTTGATCAACCATATTATCTTGCTAGCCATTAGCCCACGCTGAAGTAACAATTTTTATTTACAAGGCTTGTTAATGTTTTGACACGAGTTGAAATATATGGTGCACACATTGAAGGTCAAGTTCACTATTTAGTAGTAGAGGTCAACCAGATAAGTTCGTTAACCATTACCCACTCCAAAGCAGCTTATTTATTAAGCTTTGGTTAGTTTGGCACAAGTCCAAAAAAAAATGGAACACCGAGAGAGCATCGAACCGGCGACTTAGTGGTAATAGCCAACCAGAACAACTCGTTTACCATTCTTTGTGTCGCGTCCCTTCAGGATCTGGGCAGTCATGGCTCTCCACAACTTTCTATTCCGTGTGGCCCGTAACAGTTTTTCTTCCTTTGCTAAGGCTCCCATTCCTCGTTCCGCCATCCATTCATACAAGCTCGCCAGGTAAGTGTCTCACTGCCTTCACCCTATCTCTCTTGCCCTCAGTATGCCCCGTGAGGGTTACGTTATTCAAGCCCTCTTTCTTCATAAAGTGCCCAAGGAGTTTCAACTCTCTTTTCCAGATTCTGAGCAGACGTGTTATTTCTGTTGCCATTTTCTTTAAAACTTCCCTGCTGCTTCCTCCATCTGTCCATGGAATTTTCAGTATCCTTCTGTGGAACCACATTATGTTGCCTCTAGTTTTTTTTACCTCATCCGTGCGGAGATTCTCCAGCATTCATTGCCATAAGGGTACAAATCAGCATTTCTGACCTACTTCATGTCATTAAATGTTATTCCTACATTTTTTTTAGGCTGATAGACGATAAAATGATAATATTAACATAGGCAGTCTTTCCTTTAACCTAAAAAATCACTACAGATTAATTGAACCATTTTTACGTATGCATCAGATAAAGACATTGATAGTTTAATCTAAAGGAAACGTGTTATTACAATCATATAATTTACATTTACGTTTTCCTGTGGGCTTACGCATAGTCGTAAAATTTTAAAAAAATCATAGTTAAAAAAATAGAAAATAAAAATTATTAGACACGTTTTAATTATAAAAAGCTCCTTTCGCTGTGATGAATATCGATATAAGTAGTATATTCCAGAAGTTTTCAGACTTTTCCAGGAGAGACTTTTATTTTTCAAAGAAGTCAGTCAGTCACACGTGCTTGGTCAATCATGCATTATTTCGATACATGACTGACTAGGCAAATTTTTCCAGCAGTAGGTTGCCGTTACTTTCTGCGCTAGATTGGTTGCCCAATCTGTTATTCAACTCCTACCTGGGGGCATTTGCACGTAAGTGAATATAAAGAAACCCGACTGGAATTCGAACTCGGCTCCCCGGTCTCTCATTCCGAACCGATATCTATTACATCACAACACAAATCCAAAACAAGGAACTACAAAACTCTAATCTCCTTTAAAGTAGGATTTTCTGACTTCACTGTACTTATTGCAGCGCTCCAGCCACATCATGAAGGTTCCATGGAAGTCATCCAAAGTGAAGGTGTCCTTCTCAATGTCTTCAAAACGACAGCCACTGATGTTCTCCTTCAGCTTGGGGATTGTTATATACCGTGTCTATGAATACTAATGGGTATGTCCCAATCATCATAAATACGTTGGACACTATTTTAAGTGTGGATATTATGTTGTCTAAGTAGTCAACCGCTAGCAGTGGTTTACCTACTTCACGCCGCTGGCGAGTATTGTATTTTGTTGATGTTATAAAAAATACTATTTCATTTCCAACCTCCGTTTGGGTTATTCCTCATTCAGTAACCCTTTCTAGGTTACAACATGGATGAATAACCAAAAGTCACAGGGAGCAAGGGTCTGGACTGTAGGGATGGTGAGGGACATTTTTTATGTCCATTTCTGTTAACACAAAACTTTATTGTATAGCGAGCTTCCGAGCTGATCTTTACGTCACGAGTACATTTTACAGGCTAGTTAGCTGTGACAAGCAGTGTTTAGAAGGGTGTCCCTATAAAGATAATAATGGGGGTCTGTTGGAAGAGCTGTTACAGCTGACTCCCTTCAAAAGAGACGGATAGGCAACGTGATTGGCCCTGATCTGTCATCTCGTCTACAGTCGCTCTCTTACAGACGCGATGTTGCCTCGCTCTGCCTTTTTTACAAGTACTTCCACGGTAATTGCTCTGAGGTGCTGCGTTCGCTTGTTCCCAGGCCTCGTGAATTTAAACGCCCCACCAGGCTGGCATCCCGCTCCCACCCCTACACCGTTGAAACTGTTAGATGTAGACGTCTCTTCTACTCCAATAGCTTCATGTCTCGCACATCCTGCATATGGAACTCCCTTCCCTATTACTGTTTCCCTGATAAATACAATCTCCAACGGTTTAAGTGTAGCGTCAATCGACATCTCCAGTTGCCTTGATCTATACACTTCCCTTCTCCACATCCTTTCATTTCTCATTCCTATCTGCTCTCGCTCCGGATCTTTTGTGGCCCCCTTGCCTTGATCGACCCACTGTCTTTCTCTTTCTCCACATCCCCTCCCTTGCCACTCCTATCTGCTCTTCCTCCAACCCTTCTTTAACCCCTTGCGTGATAGTGGCCTCCGGCCTTGCTTGGGGTGATATGATTAAAAAAAAAAAAAATGAAATAACAAAATTTGGCAGGTCAGCTTATTAGAGGTATAGTGACAATTTACCAAAATTATGATAATTTAGGATAGTTATAAATGCCTCTCTAAAAAAGCCCCAAAACTTGTAGAATTCACCTCATATGTAAATTGAAAAATAACAGTTCAAATGTTTATTAAAAACACTTAAAAAATTAATAGGTATTAATTGATTGTTATTGAAATAACAGAAATATTCAATATTTAACATAATGTTTAAAATATTCATCGATTAACATTAACATAAACAAATATGTATTATTTGTTATAGAATGTCCAATCTAGTCACTGAAGCAATACAGAAATTGACACGTTAACATAAAATGGGACCTTTATTTATATGGCCTCCCCAACCAACTCAGAATGTGACACAAGGTCGATTTTTAACGTAAAACGTAATGGTTTGGTTAGCGGCATGTCAACTCGTTATGGATCATTTAATGCCGAATTCTTCTATGTGAGCTTTGGTAATTTTTCCCCCCAAAATGTATTGCCGGTAATTTTTTATTACTATGAAAATATATCGCCGGTAATTTTTTATTACTATGAAAATGTATTGCCGGTAAGTTTTTATTACTATGAAAATGTTTTGCTGGTAATTTTTTATTACTATGAAAATGTTTTGCTGGTAATCTTTTTATTACTATGAAAATATATTGCCGGTAATTTTTTATTACTATGAAAATGTATTGCCGGTAATTTTTTATTACTATGAAAATGTATTGCCGGTAATTTTTTATTACTATGAAAATGTATTGCCGGTAAGTTTTTATTACTATGAAAATGTTTTGCTGGTAATTTTTTATTACTATGAAAATGTTTTGCTGGTAATCTTTTTATTACTATGAAAATATATTGCCGGTAATTTTTTATTACTATGAAAATGTATTGCCGGTAATTTTTTATTACTATGAAAATGTATTGCCGGTAATTTTTTATTACTATGAAAATGTATTGCCGGTAAGTTTTTATTACTATGAAAATGTTTTGCTGGTAATTTTTTATTACTATGAAAATGTTTTGCTGGTAATCTTTTTATTACTATGAAAATGTTTTGCCAGTAATTTTTTATTACTATGAAAATATATTGCCGGTAATTTTTTATTACTATGAAAATGTTTTGCTGGTAATCTTTTTATTACTATGAAAATGTTTTGCTGGTAATTTTTTATTACTATGAAAATGTTTTGCTGGTAATCTTTTTATTACTATGAAAATATATTGCCGGTAATTTTTTATTACTATGAAAATGTTTTGCTGGTAATTTTTTTATTACTATGAAAATGTTTTGCTGGTAATTTTTTTATTACTATGAAAATGTTTTGCTGGTAATTTTTTTATTACTATGAAAATGTTTTGCTGGTAATTTTTTATTACTATGAAAATGTTTTGCTGGTAATCTTTTTATTACTATGAAAATATATCGCCGGTAATTTTTTATTACTATGAAAATGTATTGCCGGTAATTTTTTATTACTATGAAAATGTTTTGCTGGTAATTTTTTATTACTATGAAAATGTTTTGCTGGTAATCTTTTTATTACTATGAAAATGTTTTGCCAGTAATTTTTTATTACTATGAAAATATATTGCCGGTAATTTTTTATTACTATGAAAATGTTTTGCTGGTAATCTTTTTATTACTATGAAAATGTTTTGCTGGTAATTTTTTATTACTATGAAAATGTTTTGCTGGTAATCTTTTTATTACTATGAAAATATATTGCCGGTAATTTTTTATTACTATGAAAATGTTTTGCTGGTAATTTTTTTATTACTATGAAAATGTTTTGCTGGTAATTTTTTATTACTATGAAAATGTTTTGCTGGTAATTTTTTTATTACTATGAAAATGTTTTGCTGGTAATTTTTTATTACTATGAAAATGTATTGACGGTAATTTTTTATTACTATGAAAATGTATTGCCGGTAATTTTTTATTACTATGAAAATGTATTGCCGGTAATTTTTCTAGTGCATTTTTATACTTTCAGCGTGTTTTGCCCCCAGTTTGGGTTTTCAATATTTGCCCATAGCCAGGGCCCTAACAGGTGTTACCACCACGGGTCAAGGTGAACCTGGAAACAACAGCTATTAAGAGGTGGTTCCACCCTCCTCAAAACCTCCTGACCAGAGGCCTTGTTACCGGATATAGTTTATCGTCATACCTAGGACGACGTTTTTTAAATTGGTAAATCGTTGCCATTTTGTATTTTTAATTGTTTTTTTTTATGTTGTCGGCTGCACAGTATAGCATGGTCAGTTGGGTACCGTCTGTGAGAAAAAGAGCTCCATGACGCAATTAACTCCGCCGGAAATTTTGAAACAGTATGCGGTACTGCTTAGCATTCGTACCGGAAGCTCCAAAACAAACATTTCAGAGTGTTTGGGTGTCAATCAGCCTTCGGAGTATTCGGAAAGAGTTCGGTGAGTCTAATGGTGACTACGAAGGTGTTTGCAGGAGTTTTCGAATTCATTTGGAGGCTGTGGTTGAAGCCAATGGCGATTTTATTGAAGAATTTACTCTTTAGTTTATCAAGATATTTTTGAGTAATTTTAGTAATATATATCTGTTAAAATGAGATGTCAGTATTATTTTCATTTTTGCGTAATTTAGACGACGATTTATCTATCGCACGCTTATATATAGTATGTGTGTGTGTGTGTATATATATATATATATATATATATATATATATATATATATAGAGAGAGAGAGAGAGAGAGAGAGAGAGAGAGAGAGAGATTTGAAAAGACTCAGATTCTATTTATATCTATCTGTAATGGACGAATTGTAGGCTTATAAATTCGTATTGAAAAGAAAGTTATTTTAAATTAAAATATTAACTCATTAATATGAAACTACATTTCTTTAGAAGCAGTTAAACTCCACTACTGACGTCGGTGTGGTTTAAACAAGTCAAAAAAGAAAAATAAATACAACGTAATTTAGATGACAATTTATCCATCGCACCCTGTATATGTATATGCGTCAAGGACAAAATGGCCCATTCCTCAAGACCACCATCACGCTGGAGTCGATGTTGCACTGACCTTGTAATGAAAAAGGTGCGGTCGTAGCGTTATATACATTGGAAACTATGTGAATATTACAATGAACCACATGCTTCCAATTATACATATATCAACAGGAAACAGTCATAGTAAGCCACGAGGTCATGATTCTTTGGGAATTTACTATTCATACTGACAGGCATACTCGCTAGAACAATTACGACTGAATAGTGAGTTCGATCCTCACTGGGTGACCCAGACTTTTGGCCTTGTGCAATATTTAAACTATGCTTAGAAAATTGCGATACTTACTGGCATATCAATCTATTAGACCAGACATTGTGATTAAAGACTACAGACGGAAAGTCGATATGGCAGCGCAGTCAGATAAAAATAAATTTGTTAAAGAATCTAGAAAATTAAGCAAATGCATCTTGAGATTGAAAATGTGGTCCCTTAAAACTACGAATATACTTGTGTACGATAAAAAAAAATATGTGAACATGAACAAGATCCCTGGCAGCCCCTGTCTAAAACAGATTAAACATTTGCACTGTGTTGAACTGCTTATCTGTTCGGTAGAATATTATCAATGTAAAGAAAATATAGACATCATTTAACATGAGAATTTGTGCAGACGGAATGCGTATAGAGTGAGTTTCCCGAATTCGCGGGGATTAGGCACCAGAACCATCCGCGAACAGTTAGAATCCGCGAATTCTTGTACCCCTCCACCCCAAAAAGTGCTTATGAGTACCTATTTTCATTGTTAAAACTCCATATGCCTTAAACTTTCACCATAAACACTTTAGAAACATTTCAGACCCTTTTAAAAACATTTTTGATAAATAGTATTGGTGACCATACACATAGCGTAAATTTTCTAATTACGCATACATCGATACAGCCATTGAAAATACTGTATAAAATATGTGTAACAAAACATAAAATATAAAGTTTTCTAAAAGCAAAACTGTAATGATACCCCCAGACTTAACATAAACGACTTTTAAGAATCAAGCCGCAGCTTCTAACACAGAACAACGCCCAAGCACTACGCATGATTTGCGTTTGTTTTTTTACAATGAAGATGTACAATTCTGCCAATCTTTACCATAAAAATGGACTGTTATATGTTTTAAGTCACTTAAATAACAGGAAAATAATACAAGAATATTTTAAATATATTCTATCGGAAAAATACGCGAATCGAGGGAGTTCTCAGCGAATAATTTGTACATATGTTCTTCAGAAAAACACGCGAATATTTTCGCGAATAACAAGTACATATGTTCTAAAGAAAAATCCGCGAATGTGTGAAGCCGCGAATACTGAAACGCGAATAGGCGGGGTCTCACTTTATTAGGTTTTGCCATATGAAAGGTCATAATTTGATGGATGAGAAAAAAGAAAAGAAAGAAAACAATACTTTCATCTAATCAAAATTGCATTCATTTCGTTCGGCTTTTTTTTTCGAACGTAACTCGAAGCTGGTTTCAGTCAGTTATGTGTCATGCCTGATACTTTCGATACATGACTGACGAGGCAGATTTTTTCCCCCGCAGGAGGTTGCCATTTCTTTCTGCAGTAGACCAGTTGCCATCCAAGGCTATAGAACCCGGTCTGTCCTGCTATTTACCCATAGCTGGTGGGGGTGGGGAGAAGAAGAGGATTCATACCTCTCCCAAGGGTATTAGCATGTAAGTGAATGTAATCGATTCGACTGGAATTCAATCTTGACTCTCCGATTCCTCAGTCGGAGCCGCTATTCATAATACAACCGTAAAACAAATAAAAAATTCGTCTGAAAATGAAACTTTTTTGTAAAAATAATTGGTAGGGAAGGGGTTAAATAATGGAAGAGGTGTATGTGGAAGAGGTGTCTGCCCCCAAATTTCATAACTAAGGCTGTGCAGCTTTTGAACGGTAGACCGTGAATTGTGAGGGCGTGACTTGTCATGGAGCGGAAGTGGGTCATCTTTATTCACAAGTTTCGGCTGTTTCTTTTGACAGTAAGGTCACCCTCCCCCCCCCGTACAAGGCCCGGGGACAACTCGATGTTGAGGATTACGTTATTGGGTAGTTTATACTCATAGGAGTGGTGAAGATAACGGTTAACTCTAGACTTGAAAAGGTCAAGAGCTGTAGTGATCAGGGAAACATCTTCTCGGGAGTCAGTTCCACAGAGCAGTGGTTCGCGGGAAGAAGCTCTTCGGTGGAACTTGCTCCTCACTAATGAAATATGGAAGGAGTGTAAGTGGCATAGCGGGTCCTAGCCGTGAAGGTTAAACCTGGTGGAACCAAGGAATGTAGTTCGTCCGATCACTTTCCATGGCAGTATCAATAGAGCAGCGAAAGGCTCGGCACATCCCACCTGTGAGAGAGAGGCTAGAGGGTGGAAAATAATTCGTCACCCAAAAAAACTCGGAGACGCTTTTGAATCTCTATCGAGACTGGAAATTGTTCGTGTATACAGTCAACCTCGTTGCAGTACGAGTTGGTTGTAAATTACTTAGTTTGTTGTAAAAACGAATGCAGGTCGTCGTCGACTTACGACCTATGCGATTTACGACTGTACGACCAACGACTGCGAATTGGTATGTCTAGACATTCTGATCACGTCTGCTCTGCGTCTGGCATCGTCAGTGTTTCCCAACATGGTGTATGACAATTTCTGCCCCAGCTCTCGGCAGCGCTTGTATTCCTTCGCGCGTCTCAAGCTTAGTGTTAGAGGGAGCCTTGCTGTAACACACTTTACCCCGAGTCCGTTTGTGTCTATGAAATGTTTCTTTAACAACAACAACAAAAAAAAAAACAACAACAAAAAAGCAACAAAAAAAACAAGATGTCTACGAAGAGGAATTGTTTTGTCTACTGCCCAGCCCGCCAAGAAGGAAACAAAGCCATTGATCGCAACACAAAAATGATAGTTGATCAAACAGTACGAAGGAGGAAATAAAGTGAATGTGATCGCACGTCATCTAAAGTTATCTCACTCTACAGTGTCGACGATTTTGAAGGAGAGAAAAATAATTCGTAATTGTAGAAAGGTGATACAAATGCTATCAAACGTAAAGGAACCGTAAAATTGATTAAAAAAAAACACAATAACACCTAAAGAAAGATTGCAAAATTAATTACAGGCCGGCTTCCGACCAGATCGATTTACGACCTGCCGGTCGTAATCAATCGTGGTCGTAAGTCGACGACGACCTGTACTGAATTAAAGTAACAATGATCTTTTTGGGATACAGAGGTGGTCTTTGGAGATATTCTGGAAACTCAACCGCATCTAATCACTTCCTTGTCTGTTTACTGTTTTTAAAAAATTATCCATCTCTCATTGCAAGTAGTGGATTAAGAAAAAAATCATTAAAATACACTTTTATATAAGCAAAACGCAATTTTATGTAATCCAAATAGTGCCCGTTTTGTTCTACTTGTTTCCATTAGTCTGTGTGAGAACGTGAGGGGCTGGAATTAGGCAATACATATTTTCCTGAAAAATAGGTTTTAAGAGAAAGATTTGTAGTGATTACTACTATGTTTGCCACGTCTACATTTTCTCCACTGTAATTGGTCAAATAATAAATATTAACTATCACAGGACAATTTACTGATCGCATTCACCACACTGAATTTTTCCTACTGTTAATTCACAAACATGCTTTTGTTATAAAATCACCGATTGAATAATTTTTCATCCAATCAGATATTTTTTGTGTGCTTTCGAAATTTCTCCCGCCGTTGTCCTGGGAGCCTACCGATAGTAATATAAACCAGGATTCGTTCCAAAAATAGACAGTAGAAGCAGAACTCAGTAGAACTCATCAACTCACACGCGTCTACACAGACTATTCATTCTACTCACTGCATACACACACAGAACTTAAATATCATTCACCATCAGTTCTATGTAACAAGCCAAGTTGCAACAGCTCTATTAGTTATATATAATCCACAACTGAATTACTACATGTTCTTCTGAAAACATCATCCTATCTAATACAGAACTATGAACATTCTTATTCAGAAAACTTGTTTTATTACATTTAATCTTTCTGCTAACAGATAAAGGGAAACTACTACTTCTTTCTTATTGTTTCACACATTACAAAAATGTTTTGTATTTGTTGATTTTAATATATATTTTATCGTTGAAACAAAAATCGGTTTTCCATTGTTTTTCCTTAATTCAAAAATGTATAATTGTTAAACACGCAGCCACATCAATCTTTTCAAAACAACCAGCATTTACAGATTTTATAAATTTCAGCCGTCAGTAGTACTGGTTGATTGGTAAATGAATGCCAAATGTTTCCTTATAAGGAAACGGCTAATATTACAATTATCATTAGAGATGAGGAGAACAGATACTACACTTTCATCCCATACTATGTTTAACAACACGCCCACGTGTGTCGAATGTGGCACAAGGCCGGTTTAATGTGGGCTTTCCGAGCCCGTAGGCTCGGGCAAAAATTGCCCGTAGAACCCGTATAAACGGGATCGGGGTGGTCAACCACCTCGAACGAGGCTCTGCCCTTCGGCGGAGCCTCGTCCGAGTTCCTCTCTGCCCAAAGACAGAGAGTTCCCCTCTGCCTCAGAGGCAGAGAGTTCGACCGGCTAGCTGAGACGTCCAAAAAGGACTGTCGCTGCTTTCATCCCATACTGATGGCCAGGGAGTGAAGAAAAGCTTAACTCAAGTTGCACTGGCTGCTCGGTCACTGGTCTTGACCGCTTCTTTTAAACATGTGAGATGTTCAAAGTTCTAAAAAATTCTGACTATTATTTATCGACTCTACGATTAATAATTTTCTATTATACCACTCGAAGATTCAAGATTGCAGCACCTGGTATTCCCAAACAGTCACCCATTTAGGTACTGACCAGGTTCGATGTTGCTTAACTTCGGCGATCGTACGGGAACAGGTTTTTAAACGTGATGTGACGTTAAGCTAGCAAAGAAAACTTTGGTAGATTTCGCTAGAGCTGAAAAAAGTGAAAAGAAGGAAAATCGCTTGGCTCTTGCCAGGGAATTGATACTGTTGTGCAACATGAAGGAGACAGATGTGTCAAAGAACCTGCAAAAAATGCAGTAGAAACCGGAAGTCACAGAAGAGTTTGGAAAATCGAGACGGCATAATTACAGAGAACAGTAAGATTTCTGAAAAAAAGTTCTGGCGATTTTTTGTTGTCACTTGATCTTATATCATTGGTCTGGTATGAAAATTCCCCGAAAAAAAAAAAAAAAAAAAAAAAATTCATGTTGCCCGAGGCTGGCAGAATGTGACACAAAGTCAGTTTAATGTGGGCACCCCGAGTGTGTGTACCCGGACCAGGTCCAAAAATAGCCAAACCCCCGCAACCATCGGTCGCGTTGGTATCTATATTACTATCATCCCCCACCTAACCCCACAAAACACTCTTTAGTGAATTGACGGCGGCAGCTGTTTCCCGAGGCCGGGCAGCTTGCAATAAAATTTACAGTTCTGCTCTGTACGCAGAGACACAACTGAGAGATAAAATATAGTTTACCCGCCCGAGGGCAGAAACTCCACTTTGATCACACCCAAAAGACCAATAATAATAATAATAATAATAATAACGATAAATAGAATATTGGAAGAGAATGCTGGAGATTTAACGAGGCCTGCTGTCACTTGATCTCTACCGTGAAATACAAGCTACTAATTGGTTTGATATCAAAATTCCACGAGCAGGGGCTGTTGGATTTTTGAGGAGACTAATAGTGGCTTTATCCTCTCTGTGGGCAATCAGACACATGCGAAAAAAAACAAAACAAAACAAATAAAACCGTTAAAATTACTGTTATTATTTTATTTCTGTAAGATCCGCTTATGAAACAAAGAAAAGAGAAATCTCAGCGTCTGTATTTTCCCAGAACTCGAGAGGAGTGTTTGTTTGTACACTACAGTAAATAACACGTGACTGGCAGTGTTCGGCTATAAAAACGAACGCTCCTTATCGTTCATTTATATTTTTCTTCGTCTTCGTCACCAGACGTAAACCTGTACTGTGAGTATTGCAAGCCACGTTCTCTCTGTTTACTTCTCTCTGCTTCTTAACACTTCTTAAACCCACAACAAAAACCCAAAACAGAGACGCATACTACTCGCAGTGGTTTTTCCGCAAGTCTCCATGACGGTGGCCCTTTAAAAACGTTGCTTAGTGAAGGAAAGGCAACTACTCGTTTCCCGAAAAATATTAATACTATATTTTTCCGTGCGCGTCGGAGTAGAATGTATCAGGAGGTTGAGTGTAAAAAAAAAAAAAAAAATGTACAAAACATTGCTCCAGTGCCCTTTTGGGGATGCCTCAGACACCGGGTAATGAACCCAGCCCCCTGAAGGAAAGGTACTGCCTAGGGTGATGGCTCCCTGGGGCTTCAGTTAATATTATTTCAACTTCTCCGGCATAAGTGTTTAAGATACTTTTGAGGTTAGGCAAACTTTTTTCAGGTTACTGTAGAAATGAAGTTGGCATACATTTACTGTAGAATTGTATTGCAAGTGATTTTAATTATTTATTATTTTTTATTTTTTTTATTTTTGTTGCGGAATATGCAAACATTTTGCAAGAGAAGGAAGGTTCACATTCATTATTAATTACTTCTTAAAATTGATAAAAAAAAAAAATTAGTTAAATTAATTAGCATTTTACCATAGGCATCACCAAAAACATGGATGCGTCATTTTTTTCCCCGAAATAAAAGTAAAGTATCACTACCCAACTTAAAAAAAAAAAACTTCTCTAAAATTAGTGAATTATTAAATTTTAAACAAAATTTTTAGTATTTTTATTCATTCATTATTAATGCATGAATGAATTGTATACACTGAACACGTCATCTTATTATAAAACCTTGTGGCAATATATTTTTGGGGTGGGGGTCAATTTCACGCACCCTTTTCGCGTGTACTTTTGAATTTGAGGACGGTGGGTGGTTCGAGAATTTTTTTTTATAGTTTATAAACAGAAATCCCTGAAGATGTTCTTTCAGAAAAAAAAATGAAACACCAACATGTTTTTGAACATACTGAAAATTCGCACGAAACTTTACTTAAAAAATAATAATAATAACATATAAAAATTCACTGAAAATAATTTTACTGTAGAACTACTTTGTAAATTACTTTATTATAGACGTTTATTGTAAGTCATTTTATAAATGTATTATAAAAAATGGTGAGCAGTTTTACTGTAGAATTCGTAGTCAGTTGCTTTATTATAGAAATTCATTGCAAATAATCATAAATATAATAATACATTATTGTGAAAAATTGTGAACAGTTTTACTGTAGAATTCATTGTCAGTGATTTTATTATAGAAAATCATTGTAAGTGACCATAATTTTAATAATGCGTTATAGTTGATATAGTTACGGTGGAGTAATGAGGACTGAAGAATCGGAGAGCCGGGTTCGAATTCTAATCTAGTTCATTACATTTACATAGGTACTAATACCATTGAGAAATGTATGAGTCCATCTCTTCTTCCCCAGTTATTAGTAAATAGCAGGACAGACTGGATCCTATAGCTTTGCGGGGAAAGGAAAAACCCTGAATTCAAATTCTAGGCACCACCAGACTATCTTGCTCAGGAAACACCACTGCGGCTGCGTGTCGTGCCCCTTCGAACCTAATGGATTACATGTTTCGGGATTATAATTGGTTTTTACTATAAAAATTAGTTGTAAATAATTTCACTGTAAAATTTCATTCTTAACGCTTTTATAAATGAATTTTAGTTTATTTCATTATAAAAATTAAATTTAAATAATTTTACTCAAAGAATTCATGATAAGGGATATTATTGTAAAAATGCTTCTTAATTCTAAAAATGCATCGTAAATTATTTTAATATTACAATTATAACAACATTACTAAATGATTTCAATACAAGAATGAATTGTAAATAATTTTACTATAAGAATGCATTGTAAATGCCTTTTCTTATAAAATGCTCCTTTAAAAAATGGAATGGAAACGATTTTACCATAATAATACAGTGTAAATAATTTTACAATAAGAACGCATTATAATTTTACTGTAAGAATGTATTGTAAAAAAATTACTATTATAATGTAAATGATTTTCCGATAATAATTCCTTGTAAATGATTTTACCATAAAAATGCATTGTAAATGATTTTATAAAAATGCATTGTAAATGATTTTATAAAAATGCATTGTTAATGATTTTATCATAAAAATGCATTGTAAATGATTTTACTATAAAAATGTATTGTAAATGATTTTACTATAAAAATGTATTGTAAATGATTTTACTATAAAAATGTATTGTAAATGATTTTACTATAAAAATGTATTGTAAATGATTTTACTATAAAAATGTATTGTAAATGATTTTACTATAAAAATGTATTGTAAATGATTTTACTATAAAAATGTATTGTAAATGATTTTACTATAAAAATGTATTGTAAATGATTTTACTATAAAAATGTATTGTAAATGATTTTACTATAAAAATGTATTGTAAATGATTTTACTATAAAAATGTATTGTAAATGATTTTACTATAAAAATGTATTGTAAATGATTTTACTATAAAAATGTATTGTAAATGATTTTACTATAAAAATGTATTGTAAATGATTTTACTATAAAAATGTATTGTAAATGATTTTACTATAAAAATGTATTGTAAATGATTTTACTATAAAAATGTATTGTAAATGATTTTACTATAAAAATGTATTGTAAATGATTTTACTATAAAAATGTATTGTAAATGATTTTACTATAAAAATGTATTGTAAATGATTTTACTATAAAAATGTATTGTAAATGATTTTACTATAAAAATGTATTGTAAATGATTTTACCATAAAAATGCATTGTAAATGATTTTATAAAACTGCATTGTAAGTGATTTTATCATAAAAATGCATTGTAAATTATTTTAATATAATAATGCATTGTAAATTATTTTAATATAATAATGCATTGTAAATTATTTTAATATAATAATGCATTGTAAATTATTTTAATATGATAATGCATTGTAAATGATTTTACCATAAAAATGTATTGTAAATGATTTTACCATAAAAATGCATTGTAACTAATTTTACGATAATAATAATGCATTGTAAATGATTTTACCCAGGAGTTAATTACAAATTATTATAATCGTAGTTTCTTCGCAAAATTTATCCCATACAAAGTTGGAGTATCACGCAAGATAGAGTGGTAGTGAATGAGGTGTGTGATATGAATAAAAGAGGAGGTAATAGGAAGATTATAAGGATAAGGACGATAGATAACACTTGACCCTTGACTTGAAGAGGTTAAAACTGTAGTATTTAGAGAAGCACCTGCGCGAGAGTCTGTTCCAAAAATTAGCTGTTCTTGGGGGGGGGGGAAGGTCTGAGTAGAATGTTCTCATTATATTTGGAGTACGGAAGAAATGAGGATAATTTGACACCGTGGAAGAAGCATGGTTTGTTCTTGCTGTAACCTCCAGAGGAGCAACACTCTACGCCTTTTGGACTCACGTTTTCCACTAACATGAAGTGGAGTGATTATATTTATTCAATTGTTAGGTCTGCTGTTGTTCTAATTTTACCAGTCGTCCGAATATCACTGGCCTGCTGCTCCTGCTGTATATCTCAAGATTCTTGTCAAAATTCAAAGAAAGGTCTGTAATGTAGTCGATCCTGACCAGGCATTTCGAGTTCAGTGACATGGCTTAATTCTGTCTTTTCTACAAGTATTTTCATGCTAACAGTTTTGATGAAATTTTACCCCTGTGCCTCGACCATATGAATCTAGGCGTGCTACTAGATTGGCAACTAGGTCACACATTTTTTACTGTTGAAATAGCTAAATGCAACCGCCACTACTACTCCAACAGTTTCTTTTCTAGCAATTTTCATTTCCTTCCCGTTTCTTACTTCACTACCACCTACAAACTTCAAAAAATTAAATGCACCGTCAATCATTATTTTCTGTCTTCCCGAATCCTGTTCTTTCAATGTCTTTTTCCGCACTCCTCTTCAGTAAAGTCTTCTCATTCTCTTTCACGATCTGTAACCCCCTGCGTCCTAGTAGCATTATCACCTTCCTTTGTGTGAACAATTAAAAAATATACCGGGACTGGTGGAACTAAAGTATGGCACATAACTGAATATTTACTGTGAAAGTAAATTGTGACACCATGGCTAGGGTTACTTAAACAAATACGTCAACACTTTCCTTTAGTCTGCGCTAGGGGTGCAACAGAGCAGACGGCGACGTCTTCTCTGTTGGACGGTCGAACTCTCTGCCTCTGAGCAGAGAGGAACCCGGACGAGGCTCCGCCGAATGGCAGTCTCGTTCGGGGAGGTTGGCCAACCCGATCCCATTTATACGGGATCTACGGGTATTTTTTGGCCGAGCCTACGGGCTTGGGAATACCCCACTTTAAACCCGGCCTTGTACTACATCTATCCCTCGTGGGGGGGGGGGGCACAGTAAATACTGTCTGCGCTAGGGGTTATCTTTGCAAATTGCTACAAAACCGAGATATTAAACTAAAATCTCGAAATCTCAAATAACCTCGCCAGTTCGAGACTTTAATATGCAGTATCTAAACTGTCCGCTGTATACAACCGTTTTCTAAAATCAATGTTAAAAAATGACGTCGAATGAATGAACCGGTGTTACAGAATCACAACGAAATATATCAAATAACAGAAACCACATCATTTAAGGACATTCAACAGCAGCACATGATTAGCTCATGTAATACGAAAAGAAAATAACTTAAGATGTTGACGTTCCACACAACTTCAAGCAAACGGTTAGGAAGGAAACTCTAATCAATACTGGAAAAAGTGGAAGTGGTTAATGCACTTGGGAAACCTATTTTCACGAAAAAAGTTTTAATAGAAAGATTTTATGAATTTTAACAGACAGTAACACTGGTTAGTCAGTCGCAGAATGCCGCTTATTTACTTATAATAAAACGGTTAATATTAATAGTAATTTATATATTCTGGCATTAGTGGAAAATGAAACAAGACCTTCATGTATTCTTCTTGTCGGTTGCATTTGAACTTTTTATCTCCACCAGTTCTGACCGAAGATCCGTTATGCCATGTACACAGAATCGAATCATCCTCTTTTCCCTCGCATTCCATTTATAAAGAAGAAGTTCCACTCGGATTTCTTCTTCCTGGCAATTATTACTTTGACCATTTATAATGTTAAAATCTCATGAAGTCTAGATTCAGTCCTTATCGATTCTACATACTCTCATCGTCTACAATTCCTGCTTTCATAAAACTACCTCATTCAGTAAAGCTCGATCTTGAGCGCCTCTTGGGCCTTGTATTGAACGAACAATAGCGTAAAAAAAGACAAGATTACGAATTTTTGTCGGTGTTCACTGTTTTTATCATAATCCCAGCACTTTCTAATTAGCTTTAGACGTTGTCAATCAAAATATTTCTGGTGATGAGGGTGGGGGTTGCATTGATGAACAAAATGAAAATTTTCAATTTATGTTTTTTTAAAGGTCAAAATACTTTTGGCAAGTATAATAAAAAAAATAATGCCTCCAAGTAATGGCCAAGGATCCTATTTTTTCATAGACGCAGTGTTGCAAGCCTATCCCGACTCTACATCTATTTCTATGACTTCTGAATATTCAAAAGAGATCTATTCTATCTAATTTCACCAGTATAGATCTTTACCTCTACTTCTGAAGAGTCGAACCACCCTTATTGATCTCGTGTTCCAAATTTCTAGGCAATTTTAAAATGGTTCAAATCCGAAGAGTATTTATTAGATTAATTCTCGTATGCAACTTGGACCACAAAAGATAGATAGTTATGAATAAACTAAGATAGATACATAGATAGATATGAATAAACTAAGATAGATAGATAGATATGAATAAACTAAGATAGATAGATAGATATGAATAAACTATGATAGATACATAGATAGATATGAATAAACTAAGATAGATAGATAGATATGAATAAACTATGATAGATACATAGATAGATATGAATAAACTAAGATAGATACATAGATAGATATGAATAAACTAAGATAGATAGATAGATATGAATAAACTAAGATAGATACATAGATAGATATGAATAAACTAAGATAGATAGATAGATATGAATAAACTAAGATAGATAGATAGATATGAATAAACTAAGATAGATACATAGATAGATATGAATAAACTAAGATAGATACATAGATAGATATGAATAAACTAAGATAGATACATAGATAGATATGAATAAACTAAGATAGATACATAGATAGATATGAATAAACTAAGATAGATACATAGATAGATATGAATAAACTAAGATAGATACATAGATAGATATGAATAAACTAAGATAGATACATAGATAGATATGAATAAACTAAGATAGATACATAGATAGATATGAATAAACTAAGATAGATACATAGATAGATATGAATAAACTAAGATAGATACATAGATAGATATGAATAAACTAAGATAGATACATAGATAGATATGAATAAACTAAGATAGATACATAGATATGAATAAACTAAGATAGATACATAGATAGATATGAATAAACTAAGATAGATACATAGATATGAATAAACTAAGATAGATAGATATGAATAAACTAAGATAGATACATAGATAGATATGAATAAACTAAGATAGATAGATAGATATGAATAAACTAAGATAGATAGATAGATATGAATAAACTAAGATAGATACATAGATAGATATGAATAAACTAAGATAGATACATAGATAGATATGAATAAACTAAGATAGATACATAGATAGATATGAATAAACTAAGATAGATACATAGATAGATATGAATAAACTAAGATAGATACATAGATAGATATGAATAAACTAAGATAGATACATAGATATGAATAAACTAAGATAGATACATAGATAGATATGAATAAACTAAGATAGATACATAGATATGAATAAACTAAGATAGATAGATATGAATAAACTAAGATAGATACATAGATAGATATGAATAAACTAAGATAGATAGATAGATATGAATAAACTAAGATATATAGATAGATAGATATGAATAAACTAAGATAGATACATAGATAGATATGAATAAACTAAGATAGATACATAGATAGATATGAATAAACTAAGATAGATACATAGATAGATATGAATAAACTAAGATAGATAGATAGATATGAATAAACTAAGATAGATAGATAGATATGAATAAACTAAGATAGATACATAGATAGATATGAATAAACTAAGATAGATACATAGATAGATATGAATAAACTAAGATAGATACATAGATAGATATGAATAAACTAAGATAGATACATAGATAGATATGAATAAACTAAGATAGATACATAGATAGATATGAATAAACTAAGATAGATAGATAGATATGAATAAACTAAGATAGATACATAGATAGATATGAATAAACTAAGATAGATACATAGATAGATATGAATAAACTAAGATAGATAGATAGATATGAATAAACTAAGATAGATAGATAGATATGAATAAACTAAGATAGATAGATAGATATGAATAAACTAAGATAGATAGATAGATATGAATAAACTAAGATAGATAGATAGATATGAATAAACTAAGATAGATACATAGATAGATATGAATAAACTAAGATAGATACATAGATAGATATGAATAAACTAAGATAGATACATAGATAGATATGAATAAACTAAGATAGATACATAGATAGATATGAATAAACTAAGATAGATAGATAGATATGAATAAACTAAGATAGATAGATAGATATGAATAAACTAAGATAGATAGATAGATATGAATAAACTAAGATAGATACATAGATAGATATGAATAAACTAAGATAGATACATAGATAGATATGAATAAACTAAGATAGATACATAGATAGATATGAATAAACTAAGATAGATACATAGATAGATATGAATAAACTAAGATAGATACATAGATAGATATGAATAAACTAAGATAGATACATAGATAGATATGAATAAACTAAGATAGATACATAGATAGATATGAATAAACTAAGATAGATACATAGATAGATATGAATAAACTAAGATAGATACATAGATAGATATGAATAAACTAAGATAGATAGATAGATAGATATGAATAAACTAAGATAGATAGATAGATAGATATGAATAAACTAAGATAGATAGATAGATAGATATGAATAAACTAAGATAGATAGATAGATAGATATGAATAAACTAAGATAGATAGATAGATAGATATGAATAAACTAAGATAGATAGATAGATAGATATGAATAAACTAAGATAGATAGATAGATATGAATAAACTAAGATAGATAGATAGATATGAATAAACTAAGATAGATAGATAGATATGAATAAACTAAGATAGATAGATAGATATGAATAAACTAAGATAGATAGATAGATATGAATAAACTAAGATAGATAGATAGATATGAATAAACTAAGATAGATAGATAGATATGAATAAACTAAGATAGATAGATAGATAAGAATAAACTAAGATAGATAGATAGATATGAATAAACTAAGATAGATAGATATGAATAAACTAAGATAGATAGATAGATATGAATAAACTAAGATAGATAGATAGATATGAATAAACTAAGATAGATAGATATGAATAAACTAAGATAGATAGATAGATATGAATAAACTAAGATAGATAGATAGATATGAATAAACTAAGATAGATAGATAGATATGAATAAACTAAGATAGATAGATAGATATGAATAAACTAAGATAGATAGATAGATATGAATAAACTAAGATAGATAGATAGATATGAATAAACTAAGATAGATAGATAGATATGAATAAACTAAGATAGATAGATAGATATGAATAAACTAAGATAGATAGATATGAATAAACTAAGATAGATAGATAGATATGAATAAACTAAGATAGATAGATAGAGATAAATAAACTAAGATAGATACATAGATAGAGATAAATAAACTAAGATAGATACATAGATAGAGATAAATAAACTAAGATAGATACATAGATAGAGATAAATAAACTAAGATAGATACATAGATAGAGATAAATAAACTAAGATAGATACATAGATAGAGATAAATAAACTAAGATAGATACATAGATAGAGATAAATAAACTAAGATAAGATACATAGATAGAGATAAATAAACTAAGATAGATATGAATTAAATTGAGATAGCTATATATGAATAAACTGAGATAGATATGTTGATAGTTAGCTATGAACAGACTAAGATAGTTAGATATGAACAGACTAAGATAGTTAGATATGAACAGACTGCGATATATATATAGATAGATAAATATAAACCAATATACCTAAAAAAGCAGTCTTGACTAAAACATGGAAATAATTTATATAATATATATATGTATATATTTATATATATATATACACACTTATATATATATATATATATATATATATATTATATGTTTGTGTGTATGTATGTATATTGAAAAAAGACGTCTACAACAACATTCCACCAGTCGCAGATGTCAAGTCGGTTGGCTTGTGCTGTCACTACAAACGCGGCAGCAGCAAATGAAAGAAAAAAAAAGCCACAAAACAATGTCGTTTCTAACGACAACAACGACGGTTAGACTCTTGCAGTAGGCAAAGAGAAGCCTGTCGTAATACCCTGGTGGTACCAGTCTTGGTTTTGGCTAAGAGGCTTTCAATCATTATCGCGCGAGGGCAAATCTGACATGGTCGCTCGTTCGAGAAAGTACGCGAACCTTTCCTTTATATCGAGATATGGTAATGGTGCATGGATTGAGAAGCCAATCCATTACAGTTGGTATTTATCTGCACCCCCATTCAAATGGAATATGCACTAACTCGGGTTTAAAGTAGGACCCTCACGAGTACACAGACTAGGAACAAAATTGTTCAAGTTCCCTCAGATCTTACCTTTTTGAGGAAGCTTAAGCTACCAGGTAATGAACTGCTTAGCATTACTCGTGGTTTCCAAGGGGCAACTTAGTTAAAAAGGTAAAATTTCGAACACTCTGTACAGTGGGGTAGCTAAATTAGATGCTAAATGAGTGTGTGTGGGTGTAAATCAGTTGCAAGTGGAGGGGCTACATCAGATGCTAAAGGTTTTTGGGGATGTTGAACCAAGTGGTATCAAGTGGGTCTAAATCTGGTGTTAAAGTGTTGGGTTGAATCGGATGTTAAACGAGTAGGAGCTAAAACAGATGTTAAAAGTGGGTACGTGGGTCTAAATCAGATGTTAAAAGGTAAGGACTAGGTCAGATGCTAAAAGTGGAGGTGCTAGGTCAGATGCTAAAAGTGGAGGTGCTAAATCAGATGCTAAAAGTGGGTGGGGGCTAAATCAGATGTTAAAACTCTAGGGGATACATCGGATTCTAAAAGTGGGTGCTGTGTCAGATGCAAAAAAAAGTGGGTAGGGGCTAAATCAGATGTTAAAAATGAGTGCTAAATCAGATGCGACAAATGGCAAGGGGTAAATCAGACGCTAAAAGGGCGGGGGCTAAATCAAACCCTAAAAGTGGCGGGGGATAGATCAGACGCTAAAAGTGGCTGGGGCTAAATCAGACGCTAAAATTGACGGGGGCTAAATCAAATGTTAGAATTGGAGGAACTAAATTTGGTGCTAAAAGTGTTGGGGGTAAATTAGATGTTAAAAATTGGGTGTGTGTGTGGGGAGGCGGCTACATCGGATTCCAAAAGTGAGGGATAAATCAGATGTTAAATGTTGGGAGACTTAAACAGATGCTAAAAGTTGAGGGGCTACATCAGATGCAAACTTTTAAAGATTCCTGATTCAATATTTTCCTTTAAATCTCTAATAAAGGGAAATGTGTTTTCCTATTGAAAAAAATTCTTTGTTTTGATTTTAAATACACATATTTTTTTTTTTTTGCTTTTCGCTTGTACTTATTTTCTGGAATGAGATCTGTAGACCATTTTTCGCATATACATTTTAGAAGCTAATATTTTGGACACGAAACGAGAATAACATAATGTTGTTTTATTATTTATTTCGAAAATGAATTTTAACCTTTAACATTCTGGAAAGGATTTTAGTTGCGAAGAAAAAAATATCCTGCCATTGCAAGTGACTCAGTTGAATGAATGATAGTGCATTTGAATTTTGAAGTTGTGTTGTCATATCCTGCTATGGCAACAGAAAATGACCATGACTGAAATTAAGTAGGGGAGTCTTGAAAAAAAATGCAGTGGAAAGGAAAGTAGGGAATAATGCAGTGGGTTAAAGGTTAAACAAATAATACAGCTAAATTCAAAAGCATTTTCATCGATTGACATCATGAAGGCGAATTTAATCTTCTGTTTAATTCCCAGTGTTAGAAAAAATGTGCTGGTGGTAGTGACATGGTTATCAGTAATAAACTGTGACATGGATTAACGTATACTTTCTATCGAACGAGGCGTCTAATTACTATAATTTCTCGAAAATAGTACGCATTTTTTTTTACTGTAAATTACAGGTGATAGTAGGGGTGCGTATTATAAATAGGTTTAAACAAAAATATTTTTTTCGTTATTGATTTATAATAATAAATACGTACTTGTTTTTCTAAAATAAGAAAGATATCATCCCATTTTTCATTTTAAATCCAACAATAATAATTGTAACATTTCTGTCAATAAATGTATGTTTATCAGTAACCGCATTTTTTATTTGGTGAAAAAAATAAAAAATCTATAAAAAGGACAATTTTGAAGAAAAGAGGATATCAAGTTAACATGGCTGTCGTGAGACAACATTTCTCGTTA
This sequence comes from Acanthosepion esculentum, assembly GCA_964036315.1. Classification (NCBI taxonomy): domain Eukaryota; kingdom Metazoa; phylum Mollusca; class Cephalopoda; order Sepiida; family Sepiidae; genus Acanthosepion; species Acanthosepion esculentum. Next base: position 48,598,783 of record OZ038503.1, read on the forward strand.
TATTTATCGGGAAATTCCAACATTATTTTAGCCGCTTAGTATCGATTTTATTCCTAATGTCAAGGTCGACAAAATGTCTTCGTTATTTTTTTTTTTTTTTGACAAAATTTATAGATGCGTATTATACATAGGGATAGATATATTTCTTAATTTTTGGATCATTTGTTGTGGTGCGTATTATTTTCGAGAAATTACGGTATAGTATATATCAAGTATGGCTTCTCATAACCTAGGCTGGTCGGCAAATCCCTGTTGCAGACATCTGCTCAGGTACTCACAGACCCAATCGTTAGTTTATACTGCAACTATGCTGACTATACAGACCTTAGTTATTGGGAGAGAGCGCTTAATGTGGACTATGCGGATTTATTGGGAGAGAACGCATAATCTGGCGTGACCAACATTTTGAACAAGGCCAGTACGCTCAAACCCTCGGTCACGATGACTTGCGACTTCGTGCTAGCACAGCTATCGAATACTTCTTTAAATACAGGTTGGGTAAAACCGTGGTATGGTTTTCTGGCACTTCCCAATGTGTAGCATAGTCTCCCCACACCCCGAATTTACTGACCAAATTAAACATGGTGAGATTTGAATCCGGGCTCTCACCACTCGGATACGCATCTGATCAAGAGTTAATACGTCAATTATTAATATATAAAAAGAATTCAAACTGAATTCTTATAAAAATAGTCATTTTGAGAATCAGACGATGTTCGGATAAAATTTGGATGCATATATTAAACTTAACTGTACATATCAATGTTTGCATTTATCTCGATAAATATGTACAAGAGTGTCTCATTGGTCGTAAGTAATAATGTTAATTCCGTGCTCCTAAGTCCAGCAAAGAAAGGTAGTTTTTAATATTCATTCAAAATTAATTTGCTTTCGGAACAAAAATAATGGAGGGAGAGGAGTTAGGAATAAACGGATAGGTTGGAAAATAAAATAAAAAAAGAAATAAGAGTGGGTAAGTTGGAAAAAAAATTAAATAGCCGGCTGGACCCGTCTCTTCCTGGACGTGAGAATAAACTCCCTTGTGCAGTAAAGTGCCACAGCGTTACCACGCTAGGTGTTGGTGCAGCGGTTTCCCAAGTAGTTTTTTACAGCGTTAAGTTGCTATCCTCACGCCCAACCGGTTTTGAATTCAGACTTGTTTTTCTCCTAGACTATTTGTCAACCGAAGCTATAATGCCTAGTCTACCCTGTTATTAACCTCTAACTCGAGGGAATGGGTAGTGCCGAGAGTAGAAATCGATTCATACCTTTCTCTAGTAAAGATAACGACCTCCGCTGGTACTTGAACTCAGCAGGTCAGTACCACTTTCTGCGCTGATATCTGCACACCCACAGTCAATATGTACAAGCCGGGCCGGTACGCAATATCCTTTCAAACCTTGAGCGCCCGGGAAGCTTAATTGGGATTCCCAGGTAGTGCTTTCTGACTCTTGCTATCCTATCAACATTTGTTTTTTTCTACCTACAATTATATAAATTACAAATTAAACTAAGCACAACTGACGATGAAAGAATAAAATATTTTCGCGGATTTTGAAGTCATTCTGGGGTATTTTTTTTGTTCAAATCCGTGAATTTGCTTTGCTCATGCTAAGTTTAGAAATAAAAAACACTATATAAAATTTATGAAGTATTTAGTATTTACTAATTTCAGATTCTGAATTTTTATGATGGAACAGATGCAATTGTGGACAGAGAATATGTGTGCAACTGCAGGCAGGAGTACAAAATACGTATTGGAAAACGTATAGGAGAATTTCTCACTCCATACTTTCGGCCTTGTGCCACATCTAAGCTACAATTAGTAAATCGCTATAACATAGGATATGGGAACGAAAAAAATGATACGTTAGGAGTTCGGTAATCACTGCTTGAGAAATCCAATACCAAAATAGGTCACCCACTTTATTCACCCAACTCCCTCTTCCCCTCTGAATTTTGTCTATTTCGAATACAGAGAAACCCCGGTTCTCGAACGTCTCACATGTCGAACAAATCGGTTTTCGAACGGAAAATTCGAAATGAAAATTCCTCGGTTATCGAACAAAATTTCGGTTCTCGAACAACATTGCCGACCCGAGCCGAAACGAGCCGAACCGAGTTTAACCCGAACGGAATCATTTCTGTGTCGACCGCCATGTTGTATACATTCGTGTGTTGTGCTGTGCTTTTCTTTTCCAATTGTATTGTACTGTACTGTTTTTTCTCTTCATTAGTCCTCAGTCATGGCTCCAAAGAAAGCTAGCAGTGATACTGGTAAAGGAAAAATAAAAGTTAAGAGAAAAACAATTGTTGATGATATTGTCTCCAATAGTCTTCATGTAGTGAAATCAACGGTCTGTAATATTCTTATAAATAAAGAGACGATTATGTCTTTCCTCCCCTTTTTCCAAACAATTTCCTTCCCCTTTCATTTACGCCATCAACTCTCCTACATACAGGTACGGTAAAATTAAAGTGTTCGTCTATATTTTATCTATTTAGTATTGGGTTTATTTATTTATTCCTTAGATTTAATGATTTTCATTAGATTTGTGTGTAAACTTGTGCACAAGCTACTGTTGTTAAAGTTTAAATAAGCAATCATCTTGGTACCAGGAACGGATTAATCCATTATATAGTGATTCCTATTGGAAAAATAGTTTCAGTTAACGAACATTTCAGGTTACGAACGAGCTTCAGGAACTAATTAATTTCGTGAACCGAGGTTCCACTGTAATTTAAAACTGCTCTAAAGGACAAAGATTTGTTGGCATCTCTGCCTCTCAGCAACACGTGAATACATGACTGTTTTCTGAAAAACTGGTTCAAGGAATGTTTTCAGTAATGAAACCATCATTGTCAACAGGATCGGTATATACTACCCCCGAAACACTTTCCGGGGGTGGGGGCGCTACCAAGCCTGATCTGTGGTCTCGGGTATTGATTTATAACGCTCGCTATCTTATCAGTATTGGTTTTTTTTTTCTACCTACATTTATATACATTGCAAATTAAACTAAGCACAACTGATTATGGAAGGTTAAAAAATTTTCGCGGATTTTGACGTCATTTTGGGGTCTTTTTTCCGTCCAAATCCGTGAATTTGTTTTGCTCATGCTAAGCCTCGAAAAAAAAAAAAAAAAACAATATATAAAATTCACCATATTTTATTCATAATGTTGAATGTGTTAAAGTTATTCAACTTTTTAACAAGAAAAATTCTCAAGTTGATGTTAAAAATTACCGCAAAACATTGCTGATTTATTAAAGAGAGAACTATCTATTTTGACAGGTCTCTAATTTGAATTTAGATACATTGTTATTTATTTTCAATTTTTCTAGTTGAATCTTTCACTTATATTGCATATGATTCATTATTGTACATAATTAGGTTGCAATAAAATTTATATTTTATGTGAATACTACCTTATGAAAATTGAGATGTACTATAGTGTAGGCCCCCATATCATAGATTCGAGATTCTTGCACCGGCCCTGTGTACAAATACAAAAAAGATAGGAAGTATATTGATTGTAATTTTGAGATGAATTCTTATCATTCGAAGAGTTAGTCAGAGTTATTTATATTGTGTCGGAAACATTTTGGCCGATACATTCTACCACCTTCTTCGGGTGTACTGTTTGTATCCAAAGAGTAGTGTAAAGAATAGTATCATTTGTATTACCGGAAAAATAGGCACTTTCCCTGTTACGGACCTACGTTTTTGGGGCCCTGAAGCTTGAACAGATATAGAGGCTTCTTCGCAACCAGCAACAATAGATTCGACGATCCAATTGCCAGAATGTAGTTATGAATAGATTCAACGAATAAGTGAGGGTTTGAACGCTACAAGAAAAATTTAGAATTTAGCCAATTACAGGGGTATTTCAAGATCATATGAAATAGGTCAATCAGTTATGTGCCCTGCGATACATGAATGACGAGGCAGATTTTTTCCCGCAGTAGGTTGCCATTTCTTGCCACCCAAAGCTATAGAACCCGGTCAATGACTGCGGGAGATGAGATGAATTAATACCTTTCCCAAGGCTATAAGTGCAAAATGAATGTAACGGAATCAGAGAAAAATTGAACTCGTTTCCTTGTAATCTCCATTTAGGACCTGATGAGTATTCTATTTGAATTCTGCTTGTATACAATTCAGTTCTGTTTATTGAGTGCTTCTTCATTTTTATTTTTTACAGTCGCCAACATGAGGTTATTTTGTGCGTGCCTTCTCTTGGTCCTCGCTCTCAGTTACGCATCTGGATGCGGGTGAGTAGTAGACAACTTTTGGCATTTTGAAATTGCCTGGGGGTGATATAATGGTGATGGGCAGGGGATATATCTTAATCTAATCTATTTCAGCAACCAAACACGCACACAAAGAAAATAGTTAAAGAGATTTACCTATCTGTCTTGTATCTAAATATATTTGCCTCTGGCGCCTTTAGTTGTTTTTCAGATATTTTATTTCTGATTTTTATTGCACTTGGTATCAACTACAGGGTGCGATGGGTAAATTGACGCCATTTTATGTTTTTAATTTCGCGCATGCGCGTTTTTATTATTATTATTATTTTTTTTAAATCCTGTCGACTTTACAGTATAGTAGGGTCAGTCGGGTACCGTCCGCGAGAAAAAGAGCACCATGACGCAATTGACTCCGTTAGACATTTGGACACGGCATACTGTTCTGCTTGGCATTCGCGCCGGAAGAACATTTCTGAGTGTTTAGTGTCAGTCTGAGGACAGTGCAGAGGATTCGGGAAAAGTTGGATGAGTTTAATGGTGATTACGAAGGTGTTTGGAGTGATCACTAGTGATGGCGACATTATACCTCCATTCATCTTCCCACAGGGCCTCAGTCTCAATACAGAAGCACACATTAAGTACCATGAGTTGGTAGTTCTGATCTGGGTCAAGAGTGTGGCTGCTTGAAGACCTTATGTCTGGCAAAAGGACTCTGCATCATGCCACACAAGTAGGAGAACCCAGTCATGTCTGTAAGACAATTTCTGCGACCACATCACACCTTATATCTGTTCACTTAACGCCCCAAATTGTAACCCCCCACTCTTGATTATTATGTGTGGGGCGCAGTTAAGCGACAGACCACAAAAATCCTTGTAACGCCAAAGATGGTGTTAAGGCAAGGATAATAACAGCATTCACCAAGAAGGAATTTCGCGTAATATGCAGGAGATTCTGAAGTCATCTGGAGGCCATGGTTGAAGCCGAATGCGATTTTATTGAATAAATTTACTCTTTAGTATTTTAAGATATTTTTGTGTAATTTTATTAAATATATTTGTTAAAATAAGATGTCCGTGTTATTTTCATTTTTGCGTTTTAAACAACAATTTATCCATTGCACACTGTACATTCATAATGACATATAAAATTGCGTACTTGTAAAATCTGGAAAGATTTAAAGTGAAACGCCTTCAGGTTTGGACCATTTGTATATATCCAAGACTTTATTAAGAAAAATGAGGCAAAATGTTAAGGCAATATTCACTCGCAAAAGATTTTTCTCATATAATCCAAAATATTTGTTGGCTTTAATTTGGCTGATTTTGTTTAGCGCCATATCAACACCTCTATGGGTTATTTAATGCCGAAATCTAAATATTTTGAACAGAGTTTTATGTCTTTATCCTATCCCTGAGAAGTGTGCACTCGTGCGAGGAGGAGGCCTACCGTTTGCCCCGAGCCGAATGCTCCGTCTACCGTGAATGTCGTATTGCTCTGAAACGTCTCTTATGGGAGTCAGATGGCCTCTCCAACGTCCAGGCGTTGTCTCATAGGGCATTATATCAGGTGTTAGTCAGGGGGTCCGTTCGTGATGACGAGCTCGGTCTTACGAAGCAGGAGGCTCGCTCAATATGGCCTTGGGCACCCGGGTTGAAATGTCTCAATAACGATGAGGCATCACTCATCTGGCTGGTTATTCGTGGTGCCCTATGGGTCGCCAAAAAACTTTGCTCAGCAGGCTTGGAGAAATCTCCAAACTGCCGACGCTGTGATGGGGAGGGCGCGACTCTGGGTCACGCCTTCTTTCAATGCAGGCTGGTAGCGCCGTTGTGCAAGTTTGTTGAAGGCCTCATGGTCCGCATGCTGGAGGGAAAGTTCTTTGTCCTTGAGACCTCTCCCGTTTGTAGCAATGTCGCACCGCCGCTGACGAAAGCTTTAGGATTAGGACGGAAAGGCGGCTGCTCACTTCATCAGAATTCAGCAAAAGGTGGGTGCATCTTGCGCGTTTGTGTCGTGTGAAAGGGGCTGACCTTGAGTGGCACTTTGATGCCGGTTTTAGCATCAGGATATTGCTCTTCCTGGGTTGAACTTGTGCAACCCATCCCGAAACTAGGTTAGGTAGTTTTGATGCTTTAGTTTCTTTTTCTTTCAAGTTAACTTAGCTAGGGTATGTATGCTCATTGGCCCCCTTTAATTTCTGTCCCTATTTTTATTTGAGTTTAATCCCCCATCCCTTCCCTCGTTAGGTGGTCAGTGATGTCAGTTCGCTGGTGGATGCGGGGCGCCTTTCGTTTCGACTGAGTGTTTGCGTATTTATTGTTGTGTTTGAATGAGTGCATATCAGTGTGTGCCTGGGATGAATAAATGTTTTATATTATTATAGTCTCGCATTGATTTCGGCCAGTGAACTGATATTTTTGCCATATTTAGTGCTTGTGGGGGGTGGGGTTATTACTAATAATATTTTCTTTATTTTCTTATAAGTAGTTTTGTATTCATATTGTAAATACTCATTGGGGCTAGTTTTTAGAATTGTTGTTTTAATCCCCTCCCCCCACAGACATTGAATTGTAAATATGGGGACTAGTTAGTATTTTCATAGAGACTGTGAGGTATTATGGTGATTGTAGTAAGAAAGGTATGTACGAATGTGTTGTTTTAGTGTAAGGAATGTTGTTCGTACGATTGGGTCAGTGTTTGCGGCTAGCTAAGTTATAGTTAAGACAGAAGAAGACCGTCCTTTCCCCAATTTCCCCTTCGGCCTTGTGCCACATTTCTGTATTAAACAGAATAAATATTTTTTTCTGTATAGTCTGATGTTATATTTGGATCAGTGATAGTTTTGGGTACAGGTGAGTTGGCGAAAGATTTTTTTCTTTTTAATCAATTATTAAAAATGCTGATTTCTGATAGAAGTTATTTTATATTCAGTTTCTGAAATTTGTTTTTTTATTGTTTGTATTATTATTTTTAATGGGGACCTTTTTATGAAATCTGCAGGATTATGTTTCCTTTTTCTACAATTTTCAAAATATATTAATGGCTTTATGTAGTTTTGTTGGGAGTTTTATATTTTGGTATAAAGTTTGATTTCCTTTAAGAAGTTAAGGATATTCTTTGGTTTAGTGTTTTGAAAGAAATCTTTTCTATGTTTGCTTGATATTTTGTTTGACTGAGATGATGACGATTTATGAGTATATGTTCGACTATGAAAGGTACTTGACACCAGTTGTATGATGGGGGGTTTCATTTCTTTAGTAGATGTTAGTGTGTCTGATGTGTATGCCCTTATTTGGAATATGGATAAATCTATTTCCTCCTGTCATATTTTTCTGAAACCGGGGAACCATTCTCCTCATTTGGTTGAATATCGTATAGTTTATTAGGTTTTTAATTTCATGTTAATTACCATTTTCTTTTAATATGATTTTTTATTTATTTTGCTTTTGTATGAGGTATCTTTATGTCGAGGGTGTCTTTAGTTAGTTTGTCTGCTATTTCATTGCCCGATATACCAGCATGATTTTCGAGGACTGCTTAACTACTTTAGTATAGGTTTCTCGTATAATTAAGATCTATAGATGTTTGGACTCTCCTTCTTTCAGCGGTATAAGTTATGGCAGAGAGTCTGTGAATATGATGAAATTCTGGTTCTTTGAGTCTTTCTACAAATATAGAATATATTGTGGTGTCCTCCCTCTAAAGAGTCTATGTTGGACTCTTCCGCCTACTATAAGATTAGTAGGAGAGAAATCCTTGGGAGAGCAGTCGAATAGATTGAACGCTGATCAACCGACACACACTCACTAGTCGTGTAATACTCAAAATGTTGTGACCAAATGTCAATGGTTAAAGAAATAACAAAACAAGTGTTATAGATATATCATATATTAAACAGTAAATACAACAGAAGAGTATGTAAAATCTGAATTACCCATGTAGCCATTCCCTTTACACGTAAGCAAAATGTATCTGTGAGTGGTACAGTTTTGGTTGGTTGCTTGGTTGTTTTTGTTTAGCAGCATATCAACACCTCTATGGGTTACTTAATGCCGAAATCTGTACATATTGAACGCGATTGTATGCCTTCAACTACAGATAAAATGTATTGTTGGTCATTTTATTATAAATATGTATTGTTGGTTGGTTGATTTTGTTTAGCGGCATAACAACACCTCTATGGGTTATTTAATGCCGAAATTTAAATATTTTGAACACAATTTTATGGCTTCAACTAAATATATTTTGAACGCGATTGTATGCCTTCAACTACAGATAAAATGTATTGTTGACCATTTTTATATAAAATGTATTTTGGTATTTCTATTATAAAATCTATTGCTGGTCATTTTGCTTTAAAATTATATTGTTGGTCATTTTACTATAAATAGGTATTGTTAATTATTTTCATATAAAAATGTATTGCTTTTATTTATACTTTCATTGTGTTTTATTTTTGTCTGAGTGTTCCGTATTTGCCCATAACTGGGACCCTAACAGGTACTACCACCCAGGATTATGGCGGATCTGGGAACAACAGCAATTAAGAGGTGGTTCCACACTCCTCAAAACCTCCAATTTCCCGATCGGATGCATTGGAGCCGGATGTAGGACTGTATCGGCTTTAAATAACTAACATATTGTTCATAAGCCATACAAAAGTAAACCAATCAATCAATCAGTATAATATACATACTGTATGTTTAAACTGACTTAAACTAAATTCAAGTAGAAAATTACCAACTTCAGTGCTTAATTATGACAGTTTCCCTCTGCTGCCAAAATTATTTAGCTTGTTTATGACACACGAAGAAGTCCTTTTGCCTGATCCTTGGGTAATCAACATGGTTTCACTTCGAGTTCTATGCCTGACAGTTTTTTCCCAATTCTGGATTGGTCACTTCATCAAGTGTACTGGAGGTAAATGCTTCTCTGGGCTGGCGTTATCCTCTTGATAGTAAGAAACCCTTTCTTAGTGTATCTTCTAATGAAGCTATCTTATGTGAATATACTGCGATCGTGGCCCGCCGTAACCAATATATCTATCAGAACTCTGAATAAGGTGTGTGACAAAGAAGAGGATATATGAGGAAGTGGATGCTAAGATGGTATGTATTAAAAATTGACTTAAAAATATGAATATTGTAATCTTCAGTGAATCATTTCACGCGATGGGTTGTAACAGTTCTCGTGCAGAAAGCTCCCTGAGTGTAACTTCCTCTTTACAAATGGAATACAGAAGAAATGTGGGTGATTCAAATTCACCGACAAAGCACCAGAAAAAACACCCGTCGCTAAACACTGAAACACACTAAAAACACAGACTAAAAAGACTTATTTTTGGAATGCCCGTTTGTAGGAGAGACTTTGTAAATCACAGATACATTAATAGTAACTCCTTTGAAAAATACTCAGTCAGACGCCCCTAATTCCCATATATATATATATATATTTTTCCTTTACCCATCACGTGATCTAATTATTTGATGAAATAAGATGAGGTCGACTGTGCTTGCTCTCTGGCGATCAGTGTTCAAACCGAAATGTCGGCAGCGACTTTATTCCTATATGATATTTATGCTCTACTTTGTTTTATATGACAGATGTATCATACCTTTCCGTGCCCCTCTTGACCTAGGTATGACCATAAACCACATCCGACAGCAAGGCCTCTGATTGGGAGATTGGAGGTTCCCGCTATAAAGGTCTGAACTGGTTGAACTAAAGTGTGGAGAAAGGGCTAACTACTTTCTGGAGTGGAAGAATGAGCCGACTATTTTCGCAGCATCATTAACAAGGGATTGTATGTGTGCGTCTCATCTGAGCCCCAATCGGCGTTCAAAGCATTGATCCTCGTTGTGAATGCAAACGTTCATTGTGACGGTGTTGAGATGTTGAGTGTTTCCACGTGAGTATATGGTAATAACGAACAAACACAGTCGTAGGGAAAAATACTGGTATATTCAGAGAGGTATTTACATCAGAGAGATTAGTAGTAGAACGAACGTAGGTTAGTAGTAACAATAAGTAATAGTAATAAAGTCCAACGGTATCTTCCGGTCGAGAAACGGAAGTGTAACTAATCATTACAGAAGTCTCACTCTGCACTGCACTACACTGCTACACTCCTCCCAGTCTCTAGAACTACTGTTCTATTTATAATAATAGGATCAGTCTATTGTGGTTGTGAAGGTGGGTGCGCCCCAACAGACGGGAAGCTGTGATTTTATTTAATCGTGAATTCGTTTTGTAATTTCTTTGCAGATCCTACCTGAAAAAGTACAAATCGAGAAGATTTAAGAAAGGCGTATATATAACAGCGACGTCAACTAGTTATATGTCCTTGTTTTTCGAATTTCTCCACTATTCCCATCGAGGAAACGACCAAAGTAAGTATGAAATTTTCAATGGAATGCTGGAATTCGCCTTGAAAACTGAAAGTAGAAGAAATACGCGGAATAGGTGTGAAGCTATAATCACAGCTATGCATGATGTCAGTTCAGAAGATTCCACAATACTTATATTATAATAATGCCTATTTCAACACTGTGGAGTTGCATCGGAAAGCTTGATCAATGATATTCATTATTTGTGCAATTGAGGGTTTTGTGCCTATAAAAAACAGAACCCTTCTCACATGCAACCCAGCTGTAACAGAGAGAGGTTGACGCACACACCTACATAAATACACACACGCAAATATAACGTTTATTGATTGAAAATGGAAAACACGATCTCTCGTGAAGTTACAAACTGTGTCAGCGCTATTAATAGGAAATAATCTAGAACAATGATATATGAAACCTAAGACGGCTGATGGATAAAGAGTGAATTTCAAATCGGGTTGGCGAAGACTTGTTTATAAACAAATGCAAAGGGCAGGAGGCGATGTTTAATTTGGGTCATTAAAAAAAACAAAAATAGACAAAAATAATATTTTTGATAAAAACATATTGAAGTAAATTGGACCGGGGAGGTAAGATCAGTGTATGTTTACCGCTAGCGAAATCTAATCTAGACATAAGTAGTATCCGCTGAATTTGGTCATCGAAAAGACAATTGGAATGAACGAATTAATTTTTATCCACTAAGAGATTTGAAATAGATCTGAGTAAGCAACAGAAATACACGTGATTATGGCGACACTCGTGTTAAGCGCGTGAACAACCTGGCTTATAACCTTCGGTTGCTATATAAACGCGAATTATGCTGAGTTGGGAGTTACGTTGGGAGTTACGTCGGTGAAGCAGAGTCGGGGTAGAGAGACTGTCGTCGCAGTGAGTCGGTACAGTGACGAGTCAGAGATAAGGATTTCAAGAAATATCATCGTCGTTGTAGCAATCGCATTGAAAAGCCGCTGAAACTTAACGCCTGTCACTTACGACAACAAACTGAAAAGCTACACTTCCACGTAGGGCTGGAATTACGAGCCACATATCCTCCCAAGTCGATTGGAACGAGTTAATCGCACACACACCTCTTTCTGTTGGAAAATTGGTAGAGGAGTAGTCCTCTTTTCTTATGTTAATTGCTTTTCTATCCTTTCTGTAATCTTTTCTACTGTTGTTGTTTCCTAATATAAAAGACATCAATATTTTACCCATTGTTGTTCGGCTTCTGCAGATATTATTTCCTTTTTTCACCACATTCTAATTTTCCTGCCGCCCACCCTCACAGCCATGCCTACATCCCCAATCGACCGTGAGCGTATGGACAATACCCCCCCCCCCGCCTACTGGATCTAAAATTTAACACAACGTGGCAGCAGGTGGAACTTGGCCAGTGACCGGTCGAACAATCTACGGGTACTCAGGGAGCGTGTGGCTAGCTACCCCTGAGTTCGGTTCAGACCGAGTGGGCGCCTCACCCCAAAGAGGAAGACGCCGGAGGTTGAGGGGCTGAAGGGAGGGAGTGGTAGACAACTAGAAGTGATCACCTCCTTATCATCTATCTATCTATCTATCTATCTATCTATCTATCTATCTATCTATCTATCTATCTATAAAACTGATACCTAGTAGGCATAGGCTTTGGGTATTTTCTCCGGATGAGGATTTCTCTCCAGTGAGGGTGCACGAGGAAATGTTAATTATCACTCGGATGAGACGCTTATATATATATATATATATATATATATATATATATATATATATATATGATGAAAATGTGGAAAAGACAAAGCAAAATCCGAATATGTGAGTTTACTGTTTTATTTTGTTTTTGTTTTTGTTATTCTGTCGACGTCAGACGTTTCGGTCAAATAGACCTTGTTCAGGACATGGTTAATGGAGACATATTTATATTAGATTTAAGTTAGATGAAGAGACGATATATACAGGACTGGTCAGAAACAGAAAAACTGAAATTCTAAAGTCAGAGTATTCTTTCTTGGAGTCGGATACGCTGGCGTCGCGTGGGCGGCAACTACGAAGACCTGCGCACAGGGAAAAGATTGTACTTAAATCTAATATAAATATGTCTCCATTAACCATGTCCCGAAGAAGGTCTATTTGACCGAAACGTCTGACGTCGACAGAATAACAAAAACAAAAACAAAATAAAAACAGTAAACTCACATATTCGGATTTTGCTTTGTCTTTTCCACATTTTCATCATACCGTCGGATCTACATCCACACATTTGCTTACATATATATATATATATATATATATATATATATATATAATATATTATGAAATGGACAAAGTCTGACAATTATTTTTTAAGACGTTTTTTATTTTTTATGTTTATACGTTCTTTTTGTAGATACAAACTATTAAATAAATTCTCTGTTTATAATAAATAGTATTAACAACATTTACCGGCCTGAATGTCCGAGAAATTTTCATAGAAAATATGCGTCCCCCGACAGGATTCGAACCTGTATCTTATACGGAACCGTCATATAGCCTGACGTGCCTTAACCGATTGGGCCACAGAGCAGCGTTCGGTTAGCTAGGTTGATTTTAGAATTGTGCTTAAAAACAGTAAAGTCGACATCAGGATGACTAATTAATCTCCAATTTATTATGTAATTACAACAAAAAAAAAAGTTACGAACATTAAACTCTAAATATAACCAGGTTTAGAAACTAACAAAATTATTCAAAGAAAAGACGGAAAATAGGCTTAAATTTTCATGTATTGTTCTTTGAAATATGTTAAATGTTTCGTCCAAAACTGAGCGGAAGTAAGAGGTACAACATATGGCTACAGAATTAGTTACATTGACAGGGTCGTGATGAGAGATTTAGTAAGCGTCTCATCCGAGTGATAAAGAACAGTTTCTCTTGCACTCTCGCTTTAGAAAAATCCTCATTCGGAGAAAACACCCAAAGCCCACAGCTATTCACTGATATTAATTGATGAAGTCAGTATGTGAGTAAACAATACTTTTACATGTGAGAGATTTAGTCTCGTCTACTTCTTATTCTCTACAACGATAAAATTACAATAGAATACAAAGCGGACTATAATGTATATGATAAAAGAAGACTTCATTTTCTGTCCGTCATACACAGTCTACCTGTGACTTTGCGTGCATATATGTCTGTTTTGTGCATGAGTCACTTGTTGCTTGTGTCTGTGCCGTTTCATGCATAGGTAAACACATACACACGCAGATACACATATTGGAATAATACATTCCCTGCCTACTCAGTCTGGACAATCTTACCCAGGGCTGAGCAATAAAATCTAGAAGTTGGAGAGAAAAAACGTATTTTTTAAACCTTAAAAAATATTTATGAGATTTATGACTTTTCAGAAATCTTTCGGTGATAAATAGAATTATTTTAATTTTTGTTTTTGCCATTGAAATAAAATATATATACATACAACCGCACGTGCACAGACAGTTGGAATAAAATCAAAATGGGCAGTTATTTCGAGAGGGCTAATTTGCATTTCTTTCTGGCAACAAACCTTGGCTAATAGGAAAAACAGCAGGAAAATAATTTAAGCCAAAATGTGCGGTCCTTTGGAGTCATTTTGCTTGTTTCATACTGTATTTAAACTGAATATATTTTTTCATAAATGTACTATTCTAAATAAAGAAAATTAGATTTGGAATTTGATCATCTTGCCCTCAACAAATCAGTAGGTATAGAACTAGTATCCATAATATTTAGCGTGGCCTGTGGTCTTGTATTGAAGCCATGTTGTTATGACGGACATTTCAAATAAGATAGGAAACTGAATACTACAAGGATAGTGCTTAGCAGTTGTTGAACCGCCGACTAAGAATCTTTAAAAAGTATATTACAGGCAAAAAGATTGGCCAACCCTGCATCTCTTTAAAAAATACCTTAGTGAGAGATGTTTTTGTATTTCTCTTAAAGTAAAAGATAAAATTTCAGTAACTTCAGTGTATTTGCTTTTATTTTGACCAAAAATAAGCACATAACCATGTAAAAATGATCATATTTTGTTCTCATCAATAAAACTACCACCTGTCATAATTACTGCATTACAAATTCTTGCTATTCTTTCCAAAAGTTTCTGAAAAAATTAAATGAAAGACATTCCCAAGCATTCTTCTAGTAAGGAAAAAGCTCACTGTCACTCTTTGGGTATTCTCTCCGAAATCTATTCAATTCATCCGATACTAATTGAATGGGCGAGAGGTCAGAAGATTGAGGCAGCCAAGTCATAATTTATAAAATTTTGTCCATTTATCTTTTTGACACGAGATAATTTTGACATAATTTAAATGTGTGTTTTGGATCGTTGTCTTGTTGAAAGGTGATTTTTTTTCAAATTATGTGTAAACCAGATGGTATAGTATGTCCTTGTAAAATCGAATGATATTGTTCTTCTTTCGCGATTCCCTTGAGCTGAATCAAATGTCCAGCCCTTTTGGTAATCTTAAAATGTCTACTGAGGAGTTAATGGTGAAAACAAAATATGATGTTTCTCATACAAAAAGTTCATAATTTAACACAAATGTATTGTGGACAGACAAATCCAAATTTGAACTTTTTGGCAGTAAGAGAAGTCTGTTGAAAGACAAAAATCTTAAATTGTATTTGTTGAATTAGTTATTTTATGAGTGTAGGAAGAAAATAGGAAGAAAATGAGCAACTACCGACACTTGGTTCGAGCGTGACTATGGACTTTTCCGCCAGGTGTATAAATAGCGGTGTCAGGCTACTGACTGCAGTAATTGTTGAGTGGTTATTGAGTGACTATTGAGTGAAAATATCCAGTCGAATTAGTGTGAATTATTGTGCGTCGATGATTTGTGGTTTGATTTAGGATTTAACGGACGTGAAGCCGAGCCGCGCTACTCAAAAGGTATTCACTGAAATGATTAATTATTTTTGGTTGACTTTTCCTTTATGTTCTTGTTATGTATTTATTTGTGGTTGTAATTAAATACTGTTTTATCTTAACATGGAAGTCTTGAGTTATACTTAACTATTAACGGTCACCGTACGTCACAAAAATTAGCTATTGAAATTTTACCTTTTTCTTTAAAAAAATACAAAAATATTTTATTTTAACATAGTTTTTAAAGAAATGCAAGCTGGCCCCAAAACTTTTTGTCTGTCGTGTATGTTTGTTCATATTATGGGAAGTAGGTCTGAGTGAGCATATCCTTCTTATTTTAATGGAGACAATGAAACCATTGCAGCCATTGTTAAAAACATTATTATGGATTCTTTAATTAAAGTGATTTGTTTATATTGCAGGAGAAGTGATCAAACTTGGTCCTTTGATCGTTCAAGTCGAAAAGCCCTGTGCAGGAAGTGTATCTCCAAAGAAACTTGTTTTCAGCAGAAAATTGCCCGATGCATACACCGACAATCCTCCACAACCACTGACCGGAAACGTAAGTTTTTCTCAGTGACGACTACTTGCAAGAATTTTCGTTTTTTTTAAATCGGTGTCTCTCAACTGTTTTTTTGTCTTATAGAAACTTTTTTTTACACTTATAGAATAACTAAATCTCTGGGGCGCGCTTTACATATTAATAAGGAAAATGAGTCATGAAATTTGAAAATGTGAAATTTTGGTTCAGCATCTCCAAAGAAGATTAGCGGTACAGTTTTCATTTAAAGGATTTTATGAACAGTCTGTTATTTTTTAGAGGGTCCGATTATGACCGATTTAAATCCCTTGAGGAAGGCAAAAGCGAAAGGATTATCCACCCTTTCTTAAAAATTAAGGAAATTAGCATCCACTTTAAAATACTAAATGACAAAAACTTGAATTAAATATGGAAACCTGTGGTGTCTGTAGTCTTTTAGAAATAAAAATGTAAAGATGTTTAAATATAAAATAGTTCATAAATTTCATTTCAGTTAAGTTTGGGCGCGCCTGACTCCCTTTCAGGGCGCAATAGTGCGCCCGGCCGCACAGGTCGAGAAACGCTGGTTTAAATTAAGGTCCTCTTTAGGATCAAGATTAAGGGCATTAATAATAAAAAATAGGAGCAGCAAAAGATATCTTATCGGAAATTTGTAATGCGATTAAACAACTAAACCCGTTTATCGATCCTCTCTCATAAAAGCTAAGCCGATTTATCGGTCCTTTCTCATTATAGCTAAAGCGCTTTATCGGTCCCCTCCCATCAGAGCTAAACCTGTTTATCGGTCCTCTTTCATTAGAGCAAAAACACAAGAAAAAAGGTGCACAGCGACAAAAAAATATACAACTCAGACAAATGCAAACAAACAATATAATATTAAAGGCTATTTACGTTTAAACCCATCAAACCCTCTTTTTGTTTACAGCGAGATGGTTGGTAGGACTTTGTATATAATGATCCCAAAACCTTTACCAAAAGCCTATCATGATATTCTATAGTATGGTCTGCACAATTTTAAAAAATTGGAATTATTTAAATCATTTTCTCCCCAAACAAGGCAATAAAGCCATTATGACGTGAGGGGTTGCTGAGTGTTAGAGAATATGAGAAAAAGAAAACATTATTATTATGGAGAGAAAACAATGAAAGGACAGGAAATAAGAAGACGAAGATAAAGATTGACCTTGCACTTTTTTAAAGATCAAAGTTGACCGGAGAGCAAGAAGCCGGAAGTGAGTTCCACAAGCGAGAAGTGCGAGAGAAGAAACTGTTAGTATAAAACTTACGGTTACATCTAGCTATTTCGACTGTAAAATGATAAGACCTTGTCGCTAATATTGCGCTTAAATTCATAAAGTCTAGGTACCATAAAGAAAAGTTCATCAGAACAATTACCACGACTATATTTTACAGAAAAGGCAGATGGAAGCTACGTTACAGCGACCGGAAAATGACTGAAGCGGAGATGCTGTATATCTAAGTATGTAGCAGAAGCACCAAACCAGATGTGACAGCAATATTCAATGCCTGGATGAATGTTAAGATACATTCTAGCGAGAAAAAATGCCTAGAAAGACACAGTAAACGAACCTTTCGAGCAGTAGGACTAGAAATTGATATGATATAATCTTTCCACTTCATATCAGCGGGAAACCTTAGCCCGAGAAGACAGAATGTGCCACTGAATGAATAACAAGCTAAGTTAGATCTCAGTAAAAATGAAAATCATAGCTTGCGAAATCTGTATTCTTTCATAGTTGCTTAAACAAATCTGGTAAGAGGCACATTTAAAAAAAAATAATATTGCTGCACAAATTTATCAAAGAGCCTTTATTATGATGGTCATGTTATTCGAATCTTGATCTTGAGCAAATGATAGAGTGCAGATAAGTAAATTTTTTGCTATTTATTTATAACACCCTTAAGGGGACGTGGTGGCTCATGTTAAGCCGGCGGGAATTAGTTTCTATTATGGCCGCATTAAAAAAAAATGCCGGTTTTCCCGCACAATTAAGAGACTGTTCTATTTTTGTTGTGTTCGATTGAATGAATATGTATTTTTATGGAAGGCATGTTTTTAACTGCCTCTTTTTTCATATATTACTTCTTTAACCGTAGGAATGTAGTTTCACGGCTTGAACACAAAAGGACTTTGTATTTCTTCGTCATTGAAAGACTTCTTAGCACACAAATAAACGTTTGTTCAAATTTCCACGAGGGTGCGTTGTGTTTTCTCGTCTTTTTGCTTTCTCTGCTTTATTGATAATGGGGTCGAAGGCTTCTTTATTCCGGCCACCTATCGCCTGTTCTGCACACAAGTTTTATACGAACAATGACTGATAAAGAGTTCAGTCTTTCTTTTCATTGGCCATGAAGAAAAGATCTCAACATTTTATTCAAAACCCATAAAGTTGGTCTGTTTTGAGCATATTACTATTTGATTTCATTTGCTAAAAAGTACCATGCTTCTGTTTTTTTTGCCTATTACCATATGTACCAGTGTTCACTGATACCAGTAGATTTCTTTGTAGCGAATATGATTTTACTGTATATGCAGTTGTTGCTCCCTGAAAAAAACAGCTAAACAAATGTATGATGAAATGTACTAAAATTCTTCTTTTCCAAAAAATGTCTTGGTAAATAAACCCTTCCTCATTTCTTTGAAAGAAAAGTACCAGTAGTATAATTTATGTTAATACTGTAAGTGTTTCTTCAGGGTTATTGAGAATGTCATATAAAGTTAAGGTCACAATTTTGTATTTTTTCGTTGTGACGTGTCCATTTTTTTTACCTGAACATTCCATGCCAAAATCTGGGTGCATCCAATAGACTGGTAAATATAATATTTGTATGTATAAAATAAAAACAGCCGTACAATAGAAACGTATATTTTTTTCTTATATTTTTCAGTTGAAGATCGATTACCAATTAGGGAGCTCAGAGGTTTTCTATTCCAAAAACATTATCACATTCTTCCCATGGTTGGTCGTCCGTGAAGTCTACAAATTTATGAAGGAATTACAATGCGATAATAAGTCAATCATAGACAAGTGGTTTTATATTGCCTATAATGCCGCGTAAGTATCCTTTCAGTTAGATCGCTTTCCGACTGAGACCCGGGTTCGAATCACAGCATGGTCGGTTAGTTAGGGAGGCAACTTCCTGATATTGGCCTGGCGATGTGCTCCTAGCGCGCGGAATGTACCTGAGAACCATACTACTAAGCTGTGTAAATGAACTTGGGTAGACATCACTGTTCGGGGGCCTTCGATATTTGTGCTAGCATGAAAGCACAAGTCATCGTGACAGAGTACTAGCCTTGTTCAAACTGCTGATCACGCCAGATGATGCCTACTCTCCCAGAGACTGACTGTAACCAAAGTCTACTCAGCATAGATGCAGTATAAATCAAAGGTGGGATATTGTTTGTTGAACAAACACAAACGTGCCCGTGCAGGCGCCTGCAACAGGGATTGTTTAGCTACCCTAGTAGATGGGTGTGATCGAAAATGAGTAGCCAGCAATTATATATATATATATATATATATATATATATATATATATATATGCACATTTCATTGAAAACGACAGACAAAGTGTTTTTATTTAGTTTTTTTTTATACAATTTCTCATGCGATCTAATAATTTTTTTCTTTTCGGATGATAAATTATATAAAATCGGTCAAGATATTATGTCCATGTTCAAAGTTAATATTATTAAGTGTTTGTTTGTTTGTTTTTATTAATAAGGCTTCCATTATTTTTAGCCTTTTTTTACATGTAGATGATGCTATTATATTAGTGTTGACAGTGTTTTGGAAAATGAAAACATTTTATAAAACATGCATACAACAAACTATTTCTTATTTTAACAGTTAAAATATAGTCCTTGAAAATGGCTAAATGTATAGCCGAAAGCGCTCGGATAAAAAGAACATTCGGATAGTGTTTATACAATTTATCATCCGAAAAGAAAAAATTATTGGATCGCATGAGAAATTGTATAAAAACTAAATAAAAGCACCTTGTCTTTCGTTTTCAATGAAATGTGCGTGAAAGAATGATTGCTGCTTAAATACACACACACACACACACACACACACACACACACACATATATATATATATATATATATATATATATATATATATATATATATATATATATATTTGGCTAAAATGCCAACCAACCTTGCAACGGACAATTATTTAAAGACATTTTTATGTTTAACATTCTTTTTATAGATACAAGTATTTAAGTAAATGCTCTGTTTATAATAAACAGTATTAAATAACATTTACCGGCTCGAATGTCCGAGAAATTGTCATAGAAAATATTCGTCCTTCGACAGGATTCGAAGCTGTATCCTATACGGAACCGTCATATAGCCTGACGTGCTTTAACCGATTCGGCCACTGAGGATCTTTCGGTTGAAGTTTATAAGCAGTAAATTCGACCTTGCCAACCGAACCATCCTCAGTGGCCGAATCGGTTAAAAAGGCACATCAGGCTATATGACGGTTAGAGAATTAATCTGATTTGAAATAAATATTACTTATAGCGTGAAAAAGTAATATACAACAATTTGTTATTGATCAGAGGTGGTTATTTGAACCGATGATTGATGGCGATTGAGTGACGAAGCGATGACAGCTAGTATGGCTGACTAGAACTGACATAAAATCGAAATGAAAGTGAACGCATTTTTTTTGTTTTTAACTACATAGTAATTTTTACAAATGAACATATTTTCTGCAATTATCTTATAATTTATTGATTTTTATTTACCTTTCGAAAATGCTTTATGCAAAAATAAAAAAAATTAAACTACTATAAAATTTTCTTAAATTAATTTCTCTGTAAAGAGGCAAAACTCTTAGATCACGTGACCTTTTCATAATAATGTCATATTTAGCCTTTCATAGATAAAAAAAGGGAACAAATTAAGTAAAAAAGTAAAAAAATAAAAAATTACTTTAAAAATAGAATAGTGTAACTACGTTTATTAATCTTTTCAATTTTGGATTTGTAAATTTAATTTTCACTTAATTACTATATCACATACAGGAAATAGACCAATACAAAATTTTACACGATTTTTAACTATTATAAATTATTATAATTAAAATTTTTAAAAAATGAAAAAATTATTGTATGAATCGGAAAAATTCTTTTTTTCATCGGAAAAATTTTATTGCTTCAGACAACAATATCCTTAATATAACTTGTTTACAAAAGCAATTAAAAGCTTTTCTTATTAAATAATGTCATAGTTTTATCGCATTCATTATTTTTCAATTCAGAGCAGATTTTCAGTTAGAATAGTGCAAGTTTGCAAAATAAAAATTAGGCGATTTACATTCTCCAAGGAGTTCCACTTAAAAAAAAAACAAGGAAATAGAAAGATTTTTTGCAAAATTTCATGAAATTAAGTAAGTGGGGGAGGGAGTGGGTATTAACATATGTAAAAATTATTTCTTACTAAAATTTTCGAAAAAAAAACATTTAAAAAACAATTTTCTTCATTTGTGAATAAGTCTTGAAAATTTCATTAAAATCGGACAATTATTTGATTTTTACAAGAATTTCCAAATTAATGTGTTTTCAGTGGAAAAAAGCGCAAAAGTCAATGTAATTATTATGCCACCACGATGACGTAAACAAAACAAGATTTTAACCAAAATTTCGAACGTGTTATAAAGGATTAAAAATTTCAAAAAATAATAAAAAATAACTTTGGTCTTTCATCTTAATAATAACATAAACATTTTGACGATAAAACTTTATTTTCAAGTTTGTGGCCTGTTTTTATTACACTATGCTGTTTTCAGCGAAAAAGTGGAGGTACATAAATTAAACTAAGCACAACTAGTATCTACTATCACTTTCTCAGAGAATAAGCAGGTACTACGGGAATTCAAAGCGTTCAGTTCCCTGGTATATTCCATAGAACGACATTCTTTCAAGCACCAAGAATTTTGCAAAATTACGATAACCATCTAGTTACCTTCACAATACGTTA
Organism: Acanthosepion esculentum; assembly: GCA_964036315.1. Taxonomy (NCBI): domain Eukaryota; kingdom Metazoa; phylum Mollusca; class Cephalopoda; order Sepiida; family Sepiidae; genus Acanthosepion; species Acanthosepion esculentum. The sequence continues at coordinate 48,620,874 of OZ038503.1, forward strand.
GAAATGTTTCTATCTTCATTATCTATCTATCTATCTATCTATCTATCTATCTATCTATCTATCTATCTATCTATCTATCTATCTATCTATCCCAGTCTGTTCATTTGTCTATCCATGTCTGTTCCTGTCTATCTATCTATCTATCTATCTATCCCAGTCTGTTCATTTGTCTATCCATGTCTGTTCCTATCTATCTATCTATCTATCTATCTATCTATCTATCTATCTATCTATCTATCTATCCCAGTCTGTTCATTTGTCTATCCATGTCTGTTCCTATCTATCTATCTATCTATCTATCTATCTATCTATCTATCTATCTATCTATCTATCTATCTATCTATCTAGTTCCTCCGATATTTTACTGTTAAGTCAACTAGCAAGATATTTAAGTGCATACATATCCATGAAACTCATAGTGGCGCCGGATAAGTGAACATTTAATTTTGTTCGTCACTACATATATTTATTTGGACCTAAAATTATTTTTTACACAGCGTATTTATATTACATAGAAATATGAAATATGCTAAGGAATTCAGTAGATATATCTTACTCTGATGAACGGTGTATCAGCAAAACCTGAAGATAAGACCTTTGAATGTTTATTTCTCCTTGTGTGTGTGTGTGTGTGTGTGTGTGTGTGTGTGTGCATATATATATATATATATATATATATATATATATATATATATATATATATATATATATTACCTGCAAAGATTCGGTAAAATATGAGAGTACATGATGAAAAAATACCCAAACTTGATAAAGTTTTAGCATCAAAATCTTTGTGTTATTAAGAGGAATGACTAAAGGAATGTTTGATTAATAAATTGTATTTTTTAATCCTTTTTAGGACGTTCGAAATTTTAGTTAAAAATTTTGTTTTTCTTGTGTCAAAGAGTGACCATAAATTAATATGGTAAATTTTATCGTCTTTTTTCGATGAAAAACACAGATAATTATCTGATATAAATGAAACTTTTAGGACTTATTCACAAATGAAATAAATTATTTTAGAAAAGTTTCTTTTTTAGAAAATCTTGGTAAAATATATTTTTTTCATATGTTACCATCACGTATTTAATTTGCTGAAATTTCGAGAAATAACACTTAATCTTTATATTAATTATAAGCACAAGTCATTGGAGAAACTAATCATCAATTTTTCCTGTAGAACGTCCTGTTCTACAGGAAAAATTGATGTTACAGAAAAATCTGCTCTGAATTGTAAAATAAAAAGTGAAATAAGACAAAGACATTATTTAATTAGAAAAGCATTTTATTCCTTTAATGAATAAGATTTTTTTTCGATGAATAATGAATATTTACAAAAGTTGTTTTTATTTAAAAAAATAATTATAACAATTTGTAAAGTTTTAAATCTTAAAATTCTATATTAATTTGTAAGAGTTAAGTAATATTGTTATTAAGTAAAAACTATAATTACTCATCATAAATGGCAAAGCTTACTACAATTCAGCGACTCCCAGTATTGTAAAAAGAATTTTGAATTTTTTGTGATTGCATTAACGTGCTGGCTTTTGTAAATACAGACGTCCATACACGAAAATATGAGCGGCAACTATAGTAAATTTAAAATTTATTGGTAACTTTAGAATATTTTCTCAGCAATCGTCTTCATAGGTAAGACTATAAAGCCAAAAGATTTGAAGTAAAATAAAATATTAAATTACTTTGAATATTTTGCTAAACGTTAAATATTTCTGGTTAGTTATATATATATATATATATATATATATATATATATATATATATATATATATATATTAATGCATGTTTCATTAAATAATATAGACAAGTTTTGTCTATTTATTTTAAGTAAGTTCCTTTCGTATTGTCTGATAAGCGTAATCACATTATCGTTGAGAGACGAAAGGAAAACACCATATTGACACATGTTTGAATCCAATCTAAGCTTTCGGCTTACATAAGACATTATCAAAGATGACAATTTTAATAAATCAAACAACACATATACGAAACCACAATAATGGCCCGTCGTTGCTTTTTGAATAAGCTCAAAGTAACGACAAACTCTTATTTACGAGCCAAGGAAGCGAAAAACGCGTCGTAGCTCGTGACGTCACACATGACCACGCCAGAGTGAAAACGAGAAGTATTAAGTATGGGAAACCATTGGTATAAACCAATGGCTTCTGCTATAGATTATAGGCATTTAAGAATGTTTGTGGAGATTTCATAGTTTATTTTGTTCAGGTTAGGTTTCAACTGTTTCATGTATGTAGCTTCAAGGATTTTTAATTTTTGTTTATTATTTTCATGTTTAAGTATAATTGTGTTGTCAACAAGGATTTTCCGGAATCGAGTACGCGGGCAGGAATGTTGTTTTAAATGTCTAAAAATGTTTGAGTTATCAGTTAAATGTAGAGTTAAGCGTCTTGAAAGCGAGTTTGTGGTGTGACCAACATAAATATTATTTAATCCATTGGAGATACATTCTCCCAAAGGGCACTTGAATTTGTACACTATGTTAGTTTTTTGCAAATCGCTAACGGGGAGGGAGGGGAAGAATCATTCCGAATAGTTAAGTTGGATATGCCAGATTTAGTGTAGTATATGATTAACCTAATTTTTTTGCTCGGATCTGTTGTGGTTATATTAGAATTAACTAGTTTTTTTTTAAATATATTTTCGTCTTGTTTATAATTGGTATGCATCTGAATACAATAATAGAGATTAATAAGTTTGGAATTAGTTGAAGTAGTATTATGTTCTATTTGCTTAGTATTAAGACTTCTAAGATAATATTTTATCTGTTCATCCACTATATAATAAGAGTTTGTCGTTACTTTGAGCTTATTCAAACAGCAACGGCGGGCCATTATTGTGGTTTCGTATATGTGTTGTTTGATTTATTAAAATTGTCATCTTTGATAATGGCTTATGTAAGCCGAAAGCTTAGATTGGATTCAAACATGTGTCAATATGGGGTTTTCCTTTCGTCTTTCAACGATGATGTGATTAAGCTTATCAGACAATATGAAAGGAACTTACTTAAAATAAATAGACAAAACTTGTCTATATTATTTAATGAAAAATGCATTAATGAAAAATTGCTGCCGAAATATACACAATATATATATATATATATATATATATATATATATATATATATATATATATATATGGCGTTCACATTAAATCCATCATGCAATTGTTACAATAATTGTTCCCCGTAGGAAAACTAAATCTGTCGATAAAGTTGTCAACATCTCATAAAACCCCAAAATTCCGTGTAAAAAAAAAAAAAGAAGCTTTTCTGCAATGTTTAAAAGTAAGTAATATTTGTTTTAAATCAGATTAATTAAACTTTAAATCAGATAATTTTCCTCAAATAAAGTTTCAAAAAGTAGATTTCATATCTAGAGATTTTTTTTTAATAATGAGAATCACGTCGAGTAAGATTTTAGCCATATTTGTAAATATGGCTAAAATCAGCCATTTTAGCGATTTTAAAAATTAATTCCAATCAAGTTAAATTCGTTTTGGAATACAGCAAAATATTTTGCTTATTCTAAATATTAAATTTCATCTATTAGCTTGAAATTAAAACTAAAATAAAGGCTTCAAGAAAGATATTTTATTTTTAGAAATTCATAAACCTTAGGTATTGATCTACTTTGGAGGTACAAGCAATCGCTTCCTAGATTAATACAATTGTTTCTCTTCTCTTTTTGCTGATGTCGTATAATAACTCCCCTGCTTTTCATTTTTTAAAAAGATTTCCTACTGGTTACGGCGAAATCCGTCTTCAGCTAAAGACAGGCTACACAAGTATAAATAGGACTCGATGTCCACCTGACGATTCTAATATTGAACAACTCTGCAAAGGCAAATGTAAGTTATCTCCCTTGGATTTTAAACTTTTTCTATTTTAACTGAAAAGGAAGATAGTCAGAAGACGCTATCCTAATCGCTAGTGCGCACGTTTTGTTAATGCATTTCCCCCTAAATCTCCCGCTATCGTGGTCATTTTACGCTGCAAACAAACAGCTCATACTGTCTTCGTATATTTGTTTAACCTAACAAGACCATAAATAAAGTATCTCCAATTTGATACGAGTCAAAACAAAAAGAAACATGACTAAAGTATCATTTTATGGTTATTATTTGTACCAATTCGAAATTAAATGTTTGGAAAAAATTCTGATATATTATTTCTTGATTAAAAACAGAAATGGGAAATATTTGCGTTTAAAAAAGTTTACTTTGTCTAAAGTAAACACTGCATCGATTTAAAATATATTCTTTATTATTGTATTTTACCCAAATTTTGGCATTATATTGGAGAAACCGTGACTATTTAAGCTAATATAGCACGACTCTTCGGCAGAATTGAGTCACTGTCAGTCACTGTGTGTTTATCTAAATCTAAAAATAAACACGCTAAAATTCACCTTCATCCCTGCCGTGCGCCGATGGCTTAGTGGGAGAAGTTCCGACTGACGCCAATTCAGTCGGGTTTCGATCCTAGCTAGAGGCAACCGGACGTCTAGCCACACTGATGAGCTGTGAAACAGCGAAACAGTCTGTCTGTGGATGACAAATATATATATGTATATATATAGTTTTTTGAAAATCTTCATAGCAAACTTACAGTCTGCAGGAATTGCCATTGTCTTTGATCCCTATATTTGGGAACTCAGCCTTGATTATTATTATTATTATTATTATTATTATTATTATTATTATTATTATCGTTATATTTCGATTTCTGCTATGGTCACAATACATACCAAATCTGCGGGAAGACCTAAGTCAGGTAGCGGTGTGTTGTTATTTCTCAACAATTTTCATTTCATGATTTGTTTTTCTGACTCCCATAACATCACTAGGTTTACAAAATTCGTTTTAGTGTGGGTTATTATTATTATTATTATTATTATTATTATTATTATTATTATTATTATTATATTTCCTTTGATTTCTGGTGTATACTCATTTCTCTCCGGGTCCCAACCAGAGACCTAAGGTTAGAAATGTCATCATCACTTTTTTCACTGAGCATTTTTTGAGGAAAAAAAACGCACACACACGCACATACCTAAGATCACACATATTTTACATAGATAAAGCCCTTTTTAAGGGTGTGGGCTGTACTTCTGAGTACAAATGTTCGCATTTCTTTAAGGATTGGGCTACCAGGAATCCCTTCAATGAGTCTATTGGAATATTTTCCAATTAATCCGAGGGTTCCAACTACAGCTGGAGTTGTTGATGTGCTCATGCGCCACATTTTTGAGATTTCGATGTCAAAGGCCTTGCATTTTGATAGTTTTTTAAAAAAATGATCTACAAAGATACATTACAGTCTGCAAGGACTGCCTTGTCAATAACAGGGCAAGTTTGCTTTTTGCAGTCTCTGATCACGATGTCTGGGTGATTAGCTTTGTTTGTTTTGTCTGTGCGTATAGTAAAGCATTATTATTATTATTATTTTTATTTCCTTTGATATCTGGCGTTTACACATTTCTTTCCGGGTCCCGCCCAGGGACCTAAGGTTAGAAATGGTATCATGACACTTTCCACTGCAAAAAAAAAAAAAAATAATTACATAGATAAAGCCCTTCGTAAAGTGTGGGCTGTACTTGTCAGAACAATTTTTTGTATCTCTTTGAGGCATGGACTTCCAGGGATCCCTTCAATCAGCCTACTGGAATCTTTTCCAACCAGTCCAAGGGCTCCAACTACAACAGGAATTGTTGATGTTCCCATGTGCCACATTTTTGAGATTTCTATTTCAAGGTCCTTGTATTTTGACAGTTTTTCGAATATCTTCAAAGACACATTGCAGTCTGCAGGGACTGCCATATCAATAAGGAGGCACTTATTTTGTTTGTGGTCTTTAATAACAATGTCTGGGCGGTTGGCTTTGATTGTTCTGTCAGTGTGTATTGTGTAGTCCCATAGAATTGTAACAGGTCCTATCTCCGTAACCGGGTCAGGGTGGTGTTCGTACCAATTTCTTCCAGTTTCCTTCCCATAGGAGTTGCAAATTTTCCAGTGTAGATACTGGCCCACTCTGTCATGCCGGGTTTTATATTCAGTGGGTGCCAATATCGTGCAACCTGATATAAGATGATCAATGGTTTCTGGATATTTGTCACAGAATCTGCATCATCATCATCATCATCATCATCATCATCATTATTATTATTATTATTATTATTATTATTATTATTATTATTATTATTATTTATTATTATTATTATTATTATTTATTATTATTATTATTATTTATTATTATTATTTATTTATTTATTTATTTTATTTATTTTATTTATTTTATTTATTTTATTATTTTATTTATTTATTTATCTGTTGTATACACATTTCCTTCCGGCCCTTACACAGAGAAATAAGGTCAGAAATAGTTTAATGACATTTTCCACTGCTCATTTATTATTATTATTATCATTTGTGTATGTTATGTTTTCTGCCTTGTATCCGGTAGAGTCGATTCAAACAATGGTTCTTAGACCATATAGGAGAATTGTCATTTAATTGATAGCACTTTTCTTAGTATATAGGAAGTTCCTAGTAGGGCGATCTTCTGGGAAACTTGTATGTTGATGTTACATGGGACACTGTTAGTAAAATTGTCCATTCCTTTTCTCACGAGGCCCAGAGTTCTGATTACTGTTGATACAGACTCAGTCTTCATTCCCCACATCCTGTTATTTTCGATCTTCAGGTCTTTGTATTTGGACAATTTCTCAATAATTTTCATGGATGTGTTTCTCTCAAATGGTATTGAGATGTCAATAAGCAGACACTTCCTGAATTTCTTGTCTTTTATGATAATATCAGGTCTGTTGGTTTTAATTTCTCTGTCGGTTTGAAATTGGCATGTCCCAGAGGATAGTTACATCGTTCTTTTGGGTAACTGTGCCTGGCTGGTGCTCATACAATCTCTCAGTGGTTTCGATTTTATGCATCTTCCAGTGCACTTTAGGACATCCTGAGTTTCATCATATGTTCCGCAGATCCTGCCTTTCTGGTTAGTTCCATCTTTGATTTTGTGACAATGATAGTCTGGTTGCGAGGCTTTGGTCCTGAGCTGCAATAATTAGGCCTTCTCTCTCAGTTTTCAACCCGGTGCTCCTCAGCCACTGGTGTGTTTTCTATCGGTTCACATCTACTTCTTTCGTTCTTTTTAGGTATTTGACATACATCGCCTTGTCCTCCCAATTATTATTATTATTATTATTATTATTATTATTATTATTATTATTATTATTATTATTTCAGCTGCGTATTCTTGTCCAAACATGACCTTTAAGGAAACAAATGGTGTCGCTGTTCGCAACGTCAGCATGTACATTGTGACTGGAGTGCCTACACCAGGCGTTAACTGTTCATTCAACTCTGCTCGCTTCATTCAGTACATGGGAAATCATCATTACTTCATGGGTAAGCCGAATATCTTTCACTTAAAAACTCACACACAACGCTTGTTTGTCGTAATAAACATTACTTTGGCGGAAGCAAAATATTATTTTTGATCAACTTGAGAGTCAGAAAAAGGCTGTGATTAAAATTGATTATTAAAATCTTTTGTGTGGATTACAAATATCAGTTCTTAACAAATATCCTGAGTTATACTGACATTTCAGAAGCTCTTTTAATATTTTCTTTTATATTTTATGCGACTTTATGTCTGTTATATCGATATTTCTATGGATGAGCGAAAACATTGTTAACACCTTCGTAATATGTTGGTTCTCAGTTTAGGTTAGAGACACTTCGAAATCGGTTTTCGTAGTCGCCGTTTCGCAGTTACTGTTTGTTTGTTTTTTTATCATTTCACCCTAAACAAGGCAATAAAGCCACTAAGACGCAAAGGGGGGGGAGTTACTGAGTGTTGGAGAAGATGAGACCAAGAAAATATTATTAAGAAAGGAGAACAATAGAAGAGTCATCAGGAAGATCTTAACACAATGTTTCCAGAGGGGAAAAATGGCTGGTTACATTCAATGAATCGAAAACCAAACTTGTTATATTCCATTAACGCCGATCAGACCCTGAACTACCATCACGATGAACGGATGTCCTCTTGAGGAGGCTCCGTGCCTTGGCAGAATACCCGACTATCAAGTAGAACTATTATATGCGATCCATCGACAAAGTGGCAGATAAAATGATCGACTCCCTGTACCACTTCAATAAGTACCTGACTCCTCATGCTAACCTCTACATTTACAAGAGTTAGAGTTCCCCGAAAATGGAGTACCGTCGCCAGATTAGGACGGCAGCTACCCAGTCCTAACTTTCCAATTTTGATACAGTTCAAAAGCGTCTCCGAATTCTTGTGGGTGAGGAATTTTTTTCCACCCTTCAACTTCTCTCTCACAGACGAGATGTGGCGAGCCTCTCACTACTCTGTCGTTACTTCCATGGAAAGTGCTCTGACGAACTGCATTCTTTCGTTCAGCCAGTTCTCACCTTCACGGCCAGGAGCTGCCATGCCACTTACATGGTAGAAAACCACCCACATTCCCTCCGTGTTTCATCGGTGAGAAGTAAGTTCAACTCGAACAGTTTTTTACCCCGCTAACCACTGCTCTGTAGAACAGACTCCCAAGAGGATGTTTCCACTGATCACTACAATCTTGACCTGTTCATCCCTAGGGTTAACCGTAATCCACCCCTCGTATCCCCATACATTTCCTCTTATTCTGTAACCCTTTAACTCGCGTGTCCCACGAGCCTAGTACATGGTGCCTCACTGTAAAAAAAAAAAATAATAATTAAAAAAATATTAGGAATTATTGTTTTAGAAAAGGTTATAATTCTAGTGTTGCTATAATTCCTCCTGATATATAAGTATAACTTGACCTGTCACAGCTCAAGTTATACTTATATATCAGGTGATACAAGGTGATTTTCCACCCTCCAACCTCTGTCTCTCACAGGTGAGATGTGACAAGCGGACGAACTGCGTTCCTTGGTTCCGCCAGTTCTCACCTTCACGGCCAGGAACTGCCATGCCACTTACATTTTAGCAAACCACTCACCCACCACCGTATTCTATCGGCGAGAAGTCAGTTCCAATCAAACAGCTTCTCGCGAACTGCATATCTGTGGAACAGATTCCCGCGAGGATGTTTCCCCGATCATGACAGCCATAACCTGTTCAAGTCTAGAGTTGTTATCTTCCCCTCTTATTCATATAAACTACCCCTTAACGTATCCGTCTACTTCGAGTGCACCCCATAGCCTTGTACAGTGTGAACTTTACTGTAAAGAAAAGACGTATTTACTGGAAGAATAGATCGGCAAGTAAAAAGTAAAAGGAAATAAATCTGGAAAGTTAGTGAATAGCAATAAAGTCTTTATTATCAATCTTTAACTTGCTCGTCTTTTTTCTTTTTCTTCTGTTGCTGTCTTGTTCAACTTGTTATTTTATGACCATTAAATTAACCGCAGATTAGAATAACGTTGTAAAACCTAGTTCAAAGTGTTGGTTTCTCGGCCATTTTTTCTCCAATTGGTCACCTTCTGTCTCACATCGTAGTAGTTTGATTCCCGTTTGCGTCGTCGGTGGGAACAAAAGTGGCAAAGGTCCGGTGTATATTCAACAAAGAAACTGCGGGTGAGATATCGTACGGGGATAAAAGTGTCAAACACGACTGTCCTGAGGTATCGGTTTGGGGAGAAGGCAAGAACTCTGTTGGTTCAAATAAACATGGCTGCTTATTCATGGATTAACCTGGGGGTAGGTAAGTGACACTTGGGACCACCTCGCTACTACTTCTGTCTTCTCTCACGACAGGGCCTGATCTTCCCTTTGCCGAGAACTCCGTTTCCATCCCACTCCATATCTCTTCTTACTCTAACCATAACCATCCATCTCTAAGCATGAATCTCGCCGACTGGCCATTATCTAGAATGCGGCCTGACTATATAAGCCCGTGGTCGGGACTTCCATATCTTTCTTCCTAATGACACTTGATCCCGAAAGTTTTTTTTTTCATTCTATTTCGAGATATTTTCCTTTTTTCTCCCTAATTTTCGACAGTGGGTGGTTGATTTGAAACTCTCACGTTTCGATTTTATTGACGATGCCGTGGATTGTTATAAAAAAAGTAAGTCATATCAGGTCCAGATAAAATCTTTTACTGCCCACTTGACTATGTGTGGGTCCTAGCCAATCGCGAGAAGACACTGAATTTTTATGTCTTTATTTGTTCCCAGTCATGGAAGTGTGGTAAATGTTAAAAAAATCTTATTATATTATTGAGAGGAATTGTGAAAATGTTAATCATCACACGATAGGAGACGCCAGTTTGAGATTTACCAAAATGAACTTCATCAGGCGCAATGTCTCGTATGTGGGATACTTGGCGGGGATGGAACTCACTAAAATAATATCTAATGCGACTAGCGTGCTAACGCTGTGGATTTTGCCAGCATTTGTGTTAGATGTCATACGACATTAGACAGGAGGATTTCTTACGATTTTTCGTATAATGTAAGAATTTTCTTGCCTTTTTGTTTTTAGGAAGAAACAGCCAATCCAAGAAAATGTTGCGAACCATTCCAGTCATGACGAAAGCCATCCGAGTTTCCTCCCATACGGATCCGTGCCAAAAGAAATACCAAATGCAATTTTACGTCAACACGGCTCACCTGAACGAAAGTAACTTGCCCTGCCCAACTCAGGTAAGAAAGGGTCAAAGTTATTACTAGGAGTGTTAAAAAGAAGAAATTCCAAAACAAGGGTCATTTAGTTAAATGTTGGGAAGGGGATTTGGCCAAGAACGTGGATTAACTGGGGTGAGATGAAATATTAAGTTCATTTTCATGCGCAGTAGTTTGTTACCCGTCGCATCACTAACAACACGATAATCAAATTTCAAATTTCAAATTTTTTGTTCATTTAAAATAATACGTTTATTATAAAATACATCTAGCTTAAATACGGAAGGAATCATAAGATTGACTTCGAAAATCTTTTCCGGTTACCCAGTTGCCACAAAGAAAAGGAAATTTGCACTCACAGACAGACATCCATGTAAATTTGATTCAACTTGTGTGTGTGTGTGTATGAGCGTTTGCGCGTGCATATTTTAATTCAATAGTAAACCTAAAAAATAGTCCTCCAAAACTTAAAAATTAAAAAAAAAACAACACATTGTATGTATAAGTTCAATAAAATCTGTTTATTTTAGGCTTTAAAAAAATCAACGTTTTTTTTCTTCTTTCCGATTTAATGATTTTATTGTTCAGCCCAAGGTAGGAGTTTCTCAAAATTGGTTAACAGGAATATATTTTTCCAATATATTTAAAACTCAAATTGTGGGTGTATGTGGGGTGCGTGTGCTTGAGTGTCCAGGAAATACACAAGCGCATATGAGTCACTCCTGCACAAAACAGACATGCGCATTCTTTTTAATCATTTCGCCCCATGTGAAGTAATAAAGCCTCTAAGACGCAAGGAGTTACGGAGCGTTAGAGAATATGAGAAAAGAACTATTAAGGAGAGAGAACAATAAAAGAACAAGAATTAAGAAGACATAAAATAACGATTGACTTTAAAATTGCATTTAAATTTTTGAAAACCAAAGTTGATTGTGAAGCAAGAAGCCAAAAGAATGTTCCACAAGCGAAAAGCGCGATAGAAAAATGTTCAATTCTCGGTAGTGTATGTGCACTGCTGATGAGTCCCAAATATAGGACAAACGGCCGCCCAGTGCTTTCTGCATTCTGTTGAGGTTTCTTCTAGACTCGATGAATTACTTATATATATATGATGATGATGATGATGCTCTGGGCATATATAACTGCCAGTGTTGTGTCTCTGTCTACCCTGTCTATATCTACAGCTCTTCGATATTAAGCACTCTTCTTTCATAAATCTAACAAATATTGAACAATGTAACTATACACACACACACACACACACACACACACACACACACACACACATATATATATATATATATATATATATATATAAGAGAGAGAGAGAGAGTTCCACCACGGATATGTGATCGAGCGGCGCTATATCGAGTCTGATTCGCTCCCTCTTCGTCACCGTTGCCCGTTGGAACAGTTGGTATGATAACGTAACTGTCCGGGTTTCAATTCTCGGTAGTGGATGTGCACTGCTGATGAGTCCCAAATATAGGACGAAACGGCCGCCCAGTGCTTTCTGCATTCTGTTGAGGTTTCTTCTAGACTCGATGAATTACTTAATTATGATTATCTCAAATCCTCCTAATAATTTCTATCACTTATATATCCTTGCTTGAACCGGCTTCTAATGCTCCAGTTGGAGCGGCTCGGGGATAGTAGTCGTGGCTCGTTGGGGCACAGTCCTATGGGTAAGGGAAACTCGGATGAGTTCCATCACGGAATATGTGATCGGGTAGCGTTATATCGAGTTTAATTCGTTATTTCTTCGCCTTCGTTGGTGCAATTGGTATGACGTTTGTCTCATAACGTAATGGTTCGGGTTTCAATTCTCGGTAGTGCACTGCTGATGAGTCCCAAATATAGAACGAAACGGCCGTCCTGTATTTTCTGCATTCTGTTCAGGTTTCTTCCAGACTCGATGAATTAATTATGATTATCTCATATCCTCTTAATAATTTCTATCACACACACACACACACACACACACATATATATATATATATATATATATATATATATAAATCATTTCACCCCAAGTAAGATAACAAAGACATTAAGATGCAAGGGGTTATTGAGTGTTACAGAATATGAGGAAAACACTATGAAGGAGAGAGAACAATAAAAGAACAGTAATTACGAAAACAAAAGATAAGGACTAACAGTGCATTTAAATTTCTGAAGATCAATGTTGACTGAGAAACAAGAAAACGGAAGAGAGGTACACAAGTGAGAAGTACGATAGAAGAAACTGTTAACATAGAACTTACGGTTTCATCTAGCCATTTCAACTGTAAATTGATGAAACCCTGCTGCCAATCTAGTACTGCACTTAAAATTCCTATTCTGGAATTGGAACTCGGCTCTCCGATTAACAATTAAAGAGCCATTATCTATTACACCACCCACGCATCCAAGCTTACAGCACCTGGTATTCTCAAGCGGTCACCCGTCAAGTTACTGATCAGGCTCGGCGTTGCTTAACTTCGTTGATCGTACGGGAACCGGTGTTTTAATGTTTTTATGTGGACGTTCAAATTTTTCAGGCTAGCAGAACTTCTTCAAAAAACACTCAGTAGATAACTATAGATATAATATTCAATAAGTCAAGTAAAGATTAAGTGACACACAGACACACACACGCGCGCGCATGCGTATGTACTGAATTTATTTACATGTGTTTCCGTGTTCATTTTTTGATTCCCATTCACACTTTCCTGATATCAACAAAATCCAAATAAGTACCTTCAATATTTTTTCTGGTCGGATTTCCAGCCTTCCTAACTGAATTATAAATGAGCAAAACATCTGATTCGAACCACGCTCATAATTTCCATTAATATTTTCCACGCGTCTATTTTTCCCCCACTTTCTTCTAAATTCTACTAATTTGTTGCATATTCCATTACCTTCCTTCCTGTCATATCTTCTTCCTTTCCATATGCTAATCACCAATGAATGTTTTCTTTTGTATTTTAGCCCGGAGTCCTGCTACAAAAGGTCGAAAACATGCAGATTTACGTGAAGACGTTTAACGGCAACCCAAATACCGACATGTCGAATGCCAAAGACATGTTTACAAGAGAGCTAGATCGGAAAAATTTGAATTACATTAATGGTCGTCACTACATTGCCCAATATCGTGGGCACGGTCCTGTATACGGGCGCACTATGGAGATCTGGGTTGAGAAAACTGAACCCCGATATGTGACTGTTTGTCAGGGTAGCACAGGAGCCCCAGAAACATCAACTCCGACTTATGTAGAGACTACCACAACTACAGCACCGAAGCCATCAACGGATTCTCTTATGATATCTTATTATTAAAAATTTACTGAGTAATGCAGATAGCGATTTTTTTTCATGTAAGTTGTAATAAAAAAAATAAATTTTGGAAATAATAGTTCTTTGACAAACTGTGGTCTCATATATCGGATGAGCTTTGAGAATCTTTTGAAAGTCCTTTCTTTGACTAGGAAGGAAGAAAAGATAAAAAGCAGTGGGGAGATAGATTTGCATCATAACAATATCAATTAGAGAGAGAGAGAGAGAGAGAGAGAGAGAAAGAGAGAGAGAGGAAGAGAAAGAAAGATTTAGAGAAATAGCTGAACGTCCGATAGGATGATAAAAATAATGTGTTAAAATAGAACGAGTAATATAAAAACATGAATAACATCAGGAAGGATGTTGATCAATGAATATAGGAAAAAATGAGATGAAGATGATGACCATAATAGACAAAATAACAAAAGAAAAGGGAATGATAATAGTAATAAAACTACTACTAATAATAGGTGTATGCTGATTGGATGAGAGAGACACCTCCATGAAGATTCTCGAGAAATAAAGAAATACAAAAAATTGTTCTCACGAGTACAATCCACACCTTACGAAGGGCTTTATCTATGTAAAATATGTGTTTTTCTTTTTCTTTTTTTTTTGTCAGTGGAAAAGTTCATGGTGCCATTTCTAACCTTAGGTCTCTGGGCGGGACTCGGAAAGAAATGTGTACAGACCAGAAATCAAAGATGATGATAATAAAAAAAATCATCATTATCTGCCAATTGATTGATATTGACTTGGCCACAAGATTCCAATGCTTCATAAAAAAAAAAAAAGAATTTCAAAATCTGTCAAATTATAAGAACCTGCAAATCGAAGCAATAAAAATGTGGAAACAACAAAACTACAATTGTGATAGGGGCGTCGATAAAGAATGGTACCGGAAATCATGTGAGTAAAATTCTTGGACCTGTCTGCATCTCAGAGCTCCAAAAGATTACTTTGTGTGGAAGTGCACATATCATCCGCAAAACCCTCTCCATCTAAACGAAACGTCCTAAATATGCATAGATAACTCTCCTTCATTGCTCTTTTTTACTCGTAGACCCCGAGGGGACCTAGCAATTACGTACTTAGAAATACTCTCTATTATTATTATTATTATTATTATTATTATTATTACAACAACAACTCCTCCTCCCCCTCCACAAACCAAGTAAATAGAAAGATCTCGAAGTTAGAATTCAGAAGATGTCGCATCTCAAAACTAAAGTAATCCCAATTTTTATTGGTGCAATCTATTACACAAATCGCACATCCAAGCTTCCAGCACCTGATATTCATAAGCGGTCACCCTTCGAAATCCGATTTCGTATTTAACCTTTTCTTTGCAAAACTCGAAGTGACGTCACTTTCTTGGCATGCTGCTGCTGCTACTGCTTCTGTTCTCTCTTTCTCACAATCACTAATAATAACGATGTTGTTGATGACGATGATTATGATAATGATATTAAAATTAATGTTGAGGGCATCGTTCTTCTAAGAAAATGAAACAAAAACCAACAATTTCAAAAGGCCGAAGAATAATTTCTAGACAGTTTAAGGAACCGATTGGTTGGTTCTGATACCTAATTTTCTCCAGGCTCCAAGTATAGATACTCTTTTCATTCAGAGTGTAATAATGTAAAATTTGAATTGCCACCTTGGTGAACGGTATTTTTCTTTAGCATATTTTTCGAGGGAAAATAATAATTCCCCTCCCATGTCAATAAAACCTTCTGCTGAATATTCTAAAAAAATATTTTTAAAGCGAGTTTCGTAATATGAGATCACACAAAAAATTACATATTTTTGTTATGAAATACAAATAAAACAGAAAATATATGTATACGGATATTGTTAAATTTGTATTAATAAAAGTATTCTTTTTATATAACATTTTTGTTTTATATCTGTTTTTGGCTAAACTGAAGCAGTATTGTTGAGTTCAGCCAATATTGAAAAACTATTTGAGACTCTCAAGATATCGCCGTAAGCCGCAAAACTGTTGAATCCCAATATATATTAAATTGCACTCATCCATTGTAGATGGTAATTTTTCATTTTTATTTCGTTTGTTTGTTTTTTTTCATTATTCTTATCTCCTGTAGCTGCACAATTTGGTGAGCGAGAGACAGACATGGCTACAGAAGTTGCATGTACCGGTTTGTCCCAATTATGTTGATGAAGTGCTTATGGTCTCTCGCTGTTTGTGTATCTTGGTCTCTGTCAACAGTTCACTACGAATTGATTGTATCCATTGAAGGCGGTCTGGAGTGGTGTTTTCTCAGGTGGCCCGGTTGGTAGTAAGTAAACGATATGGGCCCAGTTTTCCTTTTTCCGTTTGAAGGTTCTGCATAGGGAATGTCCTTTGGAATTCTTCTGTCGTCCATCCTCTGTACAGTGTCCTTCCACTGGGTACATCGCTGCCTCAGAAGATGTGATCTTTCGAAGACATTTTTTTACCACCCATATGAATATATCCAAGCTTATATTGTTTTTTTTTTAACCAGTGTCGAAGCGTTCTAAGAGGTATTTTCTTTCATGATTGTTCTTAGAAATTATTTCATTCTACGTATTCAATAATATGTTGTGTATAAAAGCATCTATAACAATAATAATTCTGAAGCAGGTATATATAAAATAAATAGTCATAACTGTTCCCTATAATATACTGAGGGAACTTGCAGAATTTTATGAACACAAAAAGATCTTATTCATATCACTCTATCAAATCCATTAGTCATTCATAGAAATAAGTTCAACCAGAACTTCTATATAAAAAATGTCATACTTATTTAAAGAGAAAGTAACTTACTTCGACGGAAAATTCTTGAACGCTTCTATTGAATCTTACCAAAATATAAATCTGCACTCAGGATTCAAAACCTATTATTTAAAATATATAAATACATAAATTTCCGAAGCTAAAATAACAATTACGTTGTATATAAACAAAATTCAACAACAACAATAACTCTCGTCTATTTAGATATTAAATTACATCACTTAGCATCTTCCATACTTTAACTTGACTTTCAGTTAGCCTGAAGTATATCCATAAGCGTTTTCAGATTTTAAAATTGTGAAAAACTAACGACATTTGTTCTTGTTTATAAATATTTGTTGCGAAATAAAATCCTTACATTTCCCTTGATAAAGTTCACCAGAGGACGAAATGCGTCGCTATAAGTTTTCCTTTTGTCTTTTTTCAATACTAGAAGGCTTTGCCTGTTGGCTATCGCTTCACAAATTAAGATATATTTACTACTTGAGAAAGAAAAATGTTAAATGAACATGTCATTCATAAATTGTCTTGTTATAGTTAAGGAAAGTTTTACAAATAGATGCCAACTTGTTGAAGGCCAAGTAAAATGCACATTTCAAACACTTTTCGGCACTATATAAGACAATATTCCTAAACAGAATTATTTTTCTTATGAAAATCAAAACAATCCTCAAATAAAAGAATAGTAATGGAGGACAGTTAATAAATAAAATAAACTTTTTGAAAATCAATATGCAAATTAGTTAAACCTGAAGAGTGATATTGCCTAGAAGTAGATAATATATAATACAGATATTGAGCTTTTAGCGTGTAATTTACTGTAAGGAGCCCCCACTTTAAAAAGACCTTGTGTCACATCTCATTCTCGTGGGGGAATGAGTAAACACCGTGTAATTTACTGTAAATTAGAGCTTGTGCTTTTTAATCTCAGAATTCGTGGGAGAATTGAGCTCCAATTTCGCATTTATTTATATCGATTCCATAATATAAGTTTTACTTAATTAGGTATTATGTTTCTCTAACTCTTCAAATGTTGAATGCATAATTAATTCTATTTTCCCATCCTTACACTATATTTTACTATATTAATTTGATCTTATAAATTGTCGCCTGTTCTGTCACCCATGAAATAAAAATAATTGTTTGTACGGAATAAGGATCTACGTACATCAAATCGTCTTTAAATTAAGTGGCAGCAGGAGAATTATCGTTGAACTTTTAAAAGGTAAGCTTAAATATTAATTCAATACTTAAATTCAGCGATCAATTTTGAGTTCTTCTGTAGTTTATTGTTGCCTATCGCATCTTCTACTCCCTGGATATTGTGATGATAGCCAAACCAAGAATCCTCCACAGGAGCTAGCTTAGATGCCACCCGATAGGGCTGTTTTTAAGCTAGCTGCAATTTTGGATACAAAAAGAAAATAAGAGTTACTTTCCTTGAACCATGAAAGCAACGATAATGGCTAGTATAATAATATATTAATATATATTTTAACCTCGCATAATCTGGCAACCCTGTATTTGAGCTCAACAAAAATCGTTCCCTGCGCCTTACTTTTCTAGGGCTTTTGGATGAGTTATGAATCTTTGAAATCGGACCAGTGGAAGCGTTGGAATTGCTTGGACCTCCCCCCCACAAACACACACACATACACTGTACTTTATATATAAGATTTTGGGTACTTGAATCTAGCAATCACTAAATTATCTGGGCAAAATCTGAAAAATTTAGATTCCTTTAAATTTTTGAAGATTGTAGGTGGCAGCAAAACAAGGAACCGGAAAAGACTTCCACAGGTGAGAAGTTTGAGAAAATACACTTAGAATAGAACTTACGGTTGTATCTACCTAGTTCAGCAGTAAAACGGTGAATCCTAGTTGCCAATAGCAATTCGGACTAAACTGAAAATGTTTGACTAACATGTCATATTTTTTTTATTCAATTGACTGGTCCATACGCAATACAATAAGGACATTTTGTTGGAAATAATCTTTGTAGGTTGGCATTTATTAATCTTTACGCACAACATTTGTCAAAATCGAAAATATTTATTTTTATTTCATCCGTAGGGCTTTTATCAGTAAGTCATTATTTCCCCCTTCTCCAAAAGCAAATAAATAGCAATTCTTACAATGTAAAATTATTTTCAGGCTTTAAATAATCTGTAAAGGGTTGATAAGCCGTAAAATATGAATGAATCAATCAAAAACAAATATGTCTTGAGGAAGATTTAATGCATTTTAATCTACAGAAATTATCCTCTCCTCCAAAGTTTCCCTATTTTATACGAACGAACCTGTGAAGTTATGTATTGCCCCACTTTTCTTTTAAAAGCGGGCGTAAATGACTTGTTCTAATCCTTTTTTTTAATAAAAAAATACTATATCCCTTATGTGATAAATATCTATCCCATGTGACAAACTTGTATTTTTCCTACAAAAATGAAGTTGTCATATTATCGTGCAAAAAGAGTCTACAGTGACATCGGAATTTGAATTGTAAAAATTCTATTTTTGTGTCCAATCAAAACCCTCGAGAAAGGACGCTATTTTTTCTGACATTTGTAGACGATATTGTCTGGAAAATATCGTTGAATCAAATCATTGCAAAGTCTTAGTGTTTTTTCTTGAATAAAAAAAAATAAAAGGATATTTTTAATCTATTATAAGTTAGAAGTAATTCTTAATTTTTCGATCCAGTTTTTCTATAAATTTTGATAACTCATCTTAACCCAATATTCAGTAAAAATGTACATTTCAAAACGTTACCCATTACTCTCTTTTTCGATAATTTATTCAACTCTCAGTGGTATATATAGAATCTTATTTTTATTTCTTTTCAATTTATTGTTAGATTTGTTTGAAATAACTACACAATTTGGCAAATTTATCACTTGTATTAAAGTTGTTACTGCTATTACTGCCGCTGTTGATTCATACACGTACACGTCATCATATTAAACATAATCTTGTGTATTAAAAAATTATATAGATAAAAGAAGGGAACTTCATCAACACTCACAGATATAGTTAAAACTAAATTGACTTTCGGATCGTCGAATAAATTGGCATGTTCACGTCCTATTTTAATATATGTTACTATACTACATTTTTGGAAAACATTTAAAATTATAAATAAATTTGTTAAATTTTTAGAACTGTTTCATCTTCTATTTATTAACAATTTGATTCTTCTGTCTGGTTAACTCCTCCTAACTTTTATAAAGCGCTACTAGGGGACGCTGTCCAGCACTATAAATAATCTGCGATAATTTTTCGTAGCCTTTTCTTACCTTATCCCCTTACTCGTCGACAAGTAAGTCTCTCGCGGAGAACGCACTTCTCTTTGGGAAACACACGAACTAACCACACATACACAACACACGTACGTACGCACATTCACTCATTTCACATACTGTGAACCCAACGGTTTTCATATTCTTGTGTTACACACATTCTTGTCTTTGTCACTTGTATATCTTTGTTGTTAATACATATTCATTTGTTTGTATATATCTATTGGTTCGTGTCGTTTCTTTTCATTTCTAAACGTGAACTCTCATCCTGAGTCCGCCATTTTTATTGTGGGTATTTCAGGAGACAGCCTGTTTTCCCCAATTTCAGACACCAACGTTACTAACGCCCGCAACACTTCTACAAAACATCTGGGTTCCATCAACACCCATATATACATGTTTTTTAAGAGATAGAATTCTCGCTTTAGAATGAAATCTAACGAATTATGGATGCTTTGTTTGCATAATAAATGTTTGTAAAAGACGAAAAATTTAAAGTCATGATTCGTATGTTTTACATGAATTATTATATTACTTAAACGTTATTTCTAGTGGATAGCCATATTTGAGTTGACACCCCGTTTATTTATTAAATAGGGTAGTTGTTTTCGTCTACCCGCCTGAATTTTTTGAAATATGGGTATCCACTAAAAATAATGTTTAAGTAATAAAATATGTCGGAATAATAAATAAAACACCAATACTTCTTTAGAAATTAATTATTTATAAAACGAAATATTTCCTACAAAATGAAACGGTAAAAAATTTCGTTGGGGAAATAACAAGGGAGATAAACATATCTCAAGGGAGATAACCAGGGAAACAAAAATAAAATCAGAAATAATAACTTAAAATAATGAAGATAAAAAAGGCTTAACGACGGTGATCCTATATCCTTCTGGCATCAGTTAAAACTGACTCCTACTATTTTTCCAAATATATAAACTATAATTATAAATTATAAATATAGAAAGCAAAACTTTTCATCTGATATCAAGAAGAACTTGAAGTAAAACGGTCACAATATACAGATTATAGTAGGTATCGGCTTAAAGTTTACACTGACGCTAGGAGTATATAGTTAAATAACAAAGAAACAAAATGAAATGTTGGGTGAAAAATAAAAAGATTTTGTAATTGGTTAAGAGGATAGCTTTATGAATATCAACGCGGAAAATGGTATTGGCCAGCCAAATTAAAATTCTAGCCTAGTCTGTTACGTTGACTACTAGTTAATGTATGAGGAAGTTTAAACGAAGCTACAAAAATTAACAGAGTTTAAGTTTAACTGAAAAATGTAAATATTGATAAAATTAATATAATAATTTTATATAATTTGCAATTATTATTCACTTAATTTATTATATATATATTATGATTATTATTATTCTTTGAAGTTATATATGTGTCGTTTGTTATTATTTCTTTTAATTTTTTCCGCTGTTACCTTTTTTTGTATTAGTATTTATTTGTTTTTGTACAACAAACCTGTTTTATTTTCTGTTTTTGCTTACCTAAAGCTATATTTATCAACTTGGCATTTTCTACTTGTTATGAGTGGTCTCCCCTTGTTTTGTTACTCTCCTCTTTGAGAGAGCTATTTCTGTTTACTGGGACTATAAAAGATCACTCTACGCGAACCTTGTATTCTTAGTATATGTCTATATTTCTGAGACGAGGTATTATGTACACTATTTACATTATTCGGACTATTGTCCTCATCTTTGTCGCCATATTTATCATAACGTTTCGGCTGTTGTACGCTCTGGCCTTCTTCAGGTGGTTGGAAGGTCGAACTGAACCCTTTATTTCTCTCGCTGGGGTAAACTGTTCTAGTTCCACGTGCCATGTCTAATAGATGCCAGTTATCAGTTATCTCCTGTTAATTCATCTCTCCAAGTTCTGTGAACATGGCACAGCGGATAAATGCGTTGGTTAGATCCAGTGACAGGAAAGAGTTGTGAGTTCAATACCTGTTTAAGGCAGTGGAAAACAAAATAAAACCCCAAAAAACAAACAAACCGAAAAACAAAAAAAACAAAAAAAAAACACCCCCCCAAACAAACCCCTACCCCCCCACAAAAAAACCCAAACAAACAACATCCTTCGAAAACACCAGAAAACAAATAAAAGAGAAAAAAGCCCCCCCCCCCCAAGTCAGAGTTCTCCATTTCCTGAACCCTTCTACCCTACGATGTTATGGCTGCGGGCGTCTTATTCAGATCCAACATAGGACCCATTTCACACAGAAGGAAATGTCGATGAGTGCCCCAATATTCGGCAACGAGTACTGTCAACAACGATGACGAATGCATGAGGAAAACCATGTCTCTTCTCGTTATGGGCGTTAAATAGCACAGTAGACTTGGGTTCTCTAGGCAGTGTGGGAGAAAGAGAACTTTGAATACAAAGCCGAGGAGAAAGAAACAGGAAACCACTCCCCTGTTATTCACAAGAAGGCCTGGACATTTCCAGATATTAAAGGAAAGTGAATCTGTAGAAAGAATCGCCTAGATTTTGTAGAGACAAGACATAGAATAATAGCTCAGGGGGAGATAACTCAATTCGCATGTGTAAGCTGGTAGATGGGAGATAATTCAAGGGAGATGATTAAATTCACAAAAGGAATGAAAAAAAGTATGAAAGAATAAAAAAATAATATCTTAGAAGGAAAATAAACAGATGAAATAAACATAACTGGATGGTACGAATGATAATTGGTTGAGGATTCTTTCGATAAATGATTCTGGAATGCATTGAATGAAATCGAGAAAATCATTGATAAATTGACACAAAAAGATATTTTTTTTACAATGATGTTCACCCTGTACAAAGCCCAAGAGCCACTCGACGTAGAGGGATACACTGTAAAAAGTATGGATGTGTGTGGGGAAGATAACGGTTAACCCAAGATCTTAACAGGTTAAGATTTCAGTGATCGGGCAAGAAATATTTTGAGAGTCGGTTACGCCTTTCAGTTTCGATTTATTCATAGCTGTCCATTCTTCCAGAATTAACTGCCGATGTACAGATTCACAGGCGAAAATATATATGAATGCTAAAACGATGCGACTGGCAGAGATATATACAAACAAACAAACTGAGATAGGTATAGTGGTAAAGAAATACACATTCATAGACGGATGGCTATTCTTACGCTAACACACTGAGAAGAAGATAAAGATAAATAACAAAATTAGATACATAGATATGAAAAGACAATGATAGATAGATAGATAGATATGAAAGGAGAGTGCGAGATATGTAGATAGATAGATATGAAAAGAAAGTTCTAGATAGGTAGATACATTGATAGATATTAAAAGACAAAGATAGATAGATAGATAGATATGAAAGGACAGTGCGAGATAGGTAGATAGATTGATAGATAGATATGAAAAGACTGATAGATATGAAAAGACAATGATAGATAGATAGATAGATATGAAAGGACAGTGCGAGATAGGTAGATAGATTGATAGATAGATATGAAAAGACTGATAGATATGAAAAGACAATGATAGATAGATAGATAGATATGAAAGGACAGTGCGAGATAGGTAGATAGATTGATAGATATATATGAAAAGACTGATAGATATGAAAAGACAGTTCTAGATAGGTAGATAGATTGATAGATATGAAAAGACAGTGATAGATAGATAGATATGAAAAGACAGTGGTAGATAGGTAGGTAGGTAGGTAGGTAGGTAGGTAGATAGATAGATATGAAAAGATAGTTCTACATACGAAAAGACAATGATAGCTAGCTATTTAGATCGATTGATATGAAAAGACAGGATAGATATGTAAAGAGAGTGATACATAGATAGATAGATAGATAGATAGATAGATAGATAGATAGATAGATAGATAGATAGATATGGAAAAAACAACAATATTGATAGATAGATAGATATGAAAAGACAGTGACACTGAAAGGAAGAACTTGAGATAAAAAGAAATTTAAGAACTAGATAGATATTTCTTCCCTAATAGACTGAGAATCAAAGAGAAATATAAGAAGAAAAGAGATTTAAATAACCTCAAATAGACGGGTATATACGAAAAGACTGAGGTATATAGATAGAGGAATAGACTTGTGTAGGGACCTCCACTGACTTTTCGATACCTAAGGCTTAAATTATTTTTTTTCAATAAAAAAGCATTCTTGAAGATTTCATTTTAGCTTTAATTGAAAGCTGATTAAATTTACTATTTCCAGTAAGTGAAATATTCAGGTGTATTTAAATAAAAATTATATACATTAGAATTTCAACTTTTCGGCCGATTTAAGAAACTTTTCTTAAATGCGTCCATTTTCTTAATTTTAAGAAATTTGTAAACAAAATAAATATTCAATTTTTAAAATCTTCAAAAATTAAATAATATATTTGTGACACGTTATTTGAATAAAATTAGCAAATTTAAAATTAAATTAATCTAATTTGAAACAAATATTACTTATAGATAAAAATATAGTATGCAAGCATTTGTTAACAACGAGTCCTCTTTAGATCATGCCTTTATTGATGTTATCGACGTAACCGATAAGCTATGAGGTGATGACAGCTAGCATGGATGACCAGAATTGACATAAATTTACGAAATCTAAGTGAACGCTTTTTGGGGGGGGGGGTTAACTACCTAGTCATTTTTACAAATTAATATTTTCAGCAATTATCTAAGATTTCATTGACTTTTATTTACGTTTGACGAAACTTTACGAAAAAATAATAACATTTAAAGTAATATAAAATTTTCTTAGATTAATTTTAAAATTTAATAACTGACATAAAATACTATGATAGATGTAAGAATCAATAATTGATGGAATGTTCTTGTATTTTATTTATTATTGTTATCATGCTGGTTATTTTATTATTAAATTTTTATAGTACTTTAAATTTTATTATTAATTACATAATTGTTTAATCTTTTATTATTTTAACCCAATACCATTAACAATATTTATTTTTTTAAGGATTATGTCATGTATCGGTTCCCATAGGTAGTAACTAGGAATGATTAAACACTAAATTTAAAAAAAAAATATTTTTAAAATATTGGGTTACAAACAACTGTTATGAGCTTTTCAATTTTTGATTCGTAAATGTACTTCTCACTTAACAATATTGTCGGAGTTAGCTTCTCCTCAGTTCTTTAATCCTTCAATAGGGGTCTCTCTTCCCTTGCTATAAATACTGGCTGACCCTTCTCTCTCGCTCTCGTTTTCGACTCAGGCCTTGGGCCGCTACCTCGCGCGGAGGCGAGGTAAAATCTCTCTTTTTCCACTTAGGCCAATAAGTGACCTCTCACAGATACAGCGTTTCCCAAATTCCGGGAACGCGCTAAGAACAATACACGTACGTACGAACACTCAACACAACATACACACATAACTTCTCCATACAGGCCCTATGTAATTGTCCATGTCATTGTAATTTTTTATTAATATATATTTGTTTACCCATGTATATCGGTCTTGTTTGTTTTCTTTGTCTTCTTCGGACTTAATTAAAAACCGACAATTCTCATGTAGCTGGACCGGCCAGCAGGAAAGTTTAACCTTCTGATGTCTCTTCACATCTTCACCCCCCACGGTCCGCTACAATATCAACAAAGCGCAGGCTTCAAGTAATGCGGAATTTTAAACGATTTTTTAATATTATAAATTATTTAATTAACTTTTTAAAAAAAGGAAAACAATTCTTGTAAAAATTAATTATTCATCGAAGAAAATTTTCTTCTTAAGACAATAGTGTCCTTAATAAAATCTTATTTATCAAAGCAATTAAACGTTTTTCTAATTAAAGAATGTCATAGTTTATTGCATTTTTTATTTTACAATTCAGAGCAGATTTTTGTTGAGTTTATTTATTTATATGTTAAATAAATATATTTATTTATGTTTATTATTATTTATTTAAATTTATTACTTTTTAAATATATTTATTTTATTTATTTATTAAATTTATTCATTATTTATTAAATTTATTATTTATTTAAATTTATTTATTTACATAGATAGATATATAAATAGATAGTGATTGTGAGAAAGGGATACCACGATCTATCTATCTATCTATCTATCTATCTATCTATCTATCTATCTATCTATCTATCTATCTATCTTAAAAGCCGCCCTATCGGACAGTATTTAAGCGAACTCCTGCGGAGAGTTCTTGATTTGGCCTTCATCAAAATAGGTCGCGTGGAGTAGATGCAATAGGCAACAATAAACTAGAATAGAACTCAGAATTGATCGCTGATTCTAAGTATTGCATTGATATTTAAGTTTACCTTTTAAAAGTTCAACGATATTTCTTCTACAGCCACTTAATATAAAGACATTCCGTACGAAAGATTATTTTTATTTCACGGGTGTCTTTCGCTGGATTTCGTAATTAATTCCGATTATTCCTAAATTTATTTCTAAGTTATAAAAATTGTTATCTTGCAAAAAAAAAAAAAAGAAAAAAAGAAAAAAAAAAGAAAAAAGAAAAAAAGAAGGAAAATTCGCCGAAAACAATCGCCGTAGTGAAAACTTGAGAAAAACCAAATTTCAGGATTGCGGGTCCGGATCCTACCCGGAATGTTTTTAATCTGTTCACGGTGTCGACCTGATTCCAAAATGGTAAGATATATTGGGCTACGGCGTCTAGGAGTAAAGTTGAAAAAGTGTGACACACTGACATTTTTGCATTTATTATATACCAAATGTCCTTTGACAAAAAAGTAAGTACATACGTTGACTTGACGATCATAACATTATCAAGATGTCATACAATTCATTTGTTGGATAAAATTCTATTGCACAACATGTAAAAACACCTCCATGTCCACCTTCACAATATAGGAAAATAATTTTCTTGAAAACTCCAGTATACTACAAAACGAAAATAAAGAAAACAATTCAAATTCTTGAGACCCTCTATATCAAAATCGACTAAACAACACTCAACAAAATTTATTACGAATATAGCAACAACATATTAAAGTTTCATAGAACATTTATATAACTAATACCATTTATATTTCTACAAATTCCCGGTCAGTTCCTTTCTACCGAAACGCTTGGTTTCGTAAAAAAAAAACTCTATAACTACAACGGATAAATTTAAAAATTCTAAAATAATTATGACAGAGCGCATTCGCGCGTGTTTTTAAAAATCAACATCACAACGGAATGCAGATTTTATCGAAGTTAAAATATGTTTGCCTTTGTAATTTACTCCTGCAGATGAGCTTAGAAATGGTCGAAAGTACTTGGGTTAAAAAAAAAAAAGAAAAAGAAAAATGGCGCCTTCCTTGATGAATTTCATCTTAACATCCAGAAACTGATTAGACAAGTGGAAACGATCAGTATAAAAATAAGTGGACACAATATGTCTATATTATTCAATAAAACTTGTTTGAATGAAGACATGCTTCATAAATACACACGCACACACACACACACACACACACACACACACACACACACACACACACACACACACACACACGTATATATGTGTCTATCTATCTATCTATCTATATGAATTTTATTAGAAAACAGACAACCTGAAGGGCTCATTGATTATATTTTATTTCCCCAGGAAAAAAACACCTTCCTGGGGAAATAAAATATAATCAATGGACCCTTAAGGTTGTCTGTTTTCTATATTTGCTCTGGTTTGACATTGAGCTCTCTGGATTACATCCTCATTGGATTATCCATACGGATTACGAAACTTTTCGTTACCTATGTATATATATATATATATATATATATATATATATATATATATATATATATATATATATATATACCCGTTGAACTTCCTGAAGACACCCGCAGTCAGC
Organism: Acanthosepion esculentum; assembly: GCA_964036315.1. NCBI lineage: Eukaryota > Metazoa > Mollusca > Cephalopoda > Sepiida > Sepiidae > Acanthosepion > Acanthosepion esculentum. The sequence goes on from OZ038503.1 coordinate 48,648,816, forward strand.
TCGATCTGACGTGTACAGATTATGGTAGAGTGTGCTTGTCGATGGCTGATCTAAGGAGTGACTTGAGAGTGCACCGATGGAGGGTGGCAATTGACCATAAAGCCAGCAACTGAAATGTGATATTTGCAGTAAGACGTGCGGGTCCAGAAGCGGTTTCATGGAAAAACTTAAATTGCATAATAATGTAACACCTGCTGTTGCACCTCTTAAGTTCCCTGTTTCTACCAGAGTATGTAGGTCTCTTGCTGGGCTAAAGAGCAACATTCGTTCAGCACATCTATAGATATTCTCCAAATGGCCGGTTAGCTGGTTTATATATATATATATATATATATATATATATATATATATATGAACCAGCTAACAAAAAACAAAAAAACAACAAAAAAAAACTACTTTCCTCAATCTTTCTTTCTCCAATATTCGTGGTATCCGTTCCAAATTCTGCAGTGTAGATAATATTTTCTCCTGGAACGGTCACGAGATATCTTTGCCCCTTGTGAAACCACCTTGGATTCTTCCATTGATACCAATGAATTCTTGGTTCCAGGGAATCTTCCCCTTGCCGAAAAGATTCCAGTATTCACATGTATGGCCTTGGTGTTTACACGCAGGATAATTTTCCGATGGCCAGAGAACTATCTCTCGAGGCGGCCGACTACTCTTTCATGTGCTTTCGCCTTTCGCTTCTAAACTCTGTCAGCTATCTCCTTTTCCTTTATCGCTCGCCCTCTTCCCAAGACTGCAGTATATTTGACGCAATAGCTGACAGTATAGAAAAGGAAATTTGTCTCCATCTATCTGCGAAAATCTTTGACATCGGTGATTTTAATGCTCACCAAGACACAATGTTTCGATTCAAATTCTTATGAGTCACAGTGAATGGAAGCGGGTTGAACAACTGAGTTTTTCCGAAGCAAGCGTTTTTGAGTCAGAGATTTTATTGCATATCGTCCATTTTGAAAAAAACATAATTTTAGAGATTTTTAAATATATTTTTATTTAAAAAAAGGGAAACAACGTGAAAACTCCATTTTATTCTAAATGAGAATGTCTGACAACAATGTCTGCATTTCTATTGTTTGTCGTGCCTTCAACAATCAGTGGTCATTCAATATATCATAAATTAATATTTAACTGATTCCAATGTCCATCCTTTGCCAACATTTCTGTCTCTTTGACACACTAATTAAGGAATAGAATGAGCATATAAAAACAGTTGACTGATTCATATATATATATATATATATATATATATATATATATATATATATATATATATATATATATATATATATATATATATATATGTATGTATGTATGTATGTATATCGTGTGTAACAACAGAATTGTGCAAATCGTGTTACAACATAATTGTTCATTCCACAAAATTTTTAATATCTAAAAAAGACTATACTAATTGAGTTTCTTTTTTTTCAGGTTTTCAGATAAGATGTTTAGCCATCTTGATACCATTTGCCGTAAGAATCGCTTAAATGCCATTTGAGTTATTCAGCTAGAAGGAGAACAGGTTAAAATCGTTTTGTGTTAGCCCCACTGTCTTCTCAACTGAGCAATAGTGAGAGGAAAAAATCATTCAGGCCTTCAGAAATAGTACCGACATTCATACTCTGGCTTCCATCTTCAAAGTCCATTCAAGAACCATCAAGAGAACGGTGAATAAGTTTTAAAAAGATGGAACAGTAGAGAGGAAAACTGGATCATGAGGTCACAACAGGAAGAGGGATCATCATTTCAGTTTAGAGCTAAAGAGATCTATTAGAAAAGATCCAACTCAATCCATAAGACAATTGGCACATGAGAGAAGAGTTTTCGCTATGACAGTCCAAAGAGCAGTGAAAAAGACTTGAAAATGAAATTGTTCGTGAAACGTGTGAGGCACCTTGTTACACAAGGACAGAAAGTTAGAAGGTTAGAGAGGACGAAGATTATCTTGAATAAGTTGGAAAATGATCTTGGAATATATATATATATATATATATATATATATATATATATATTTGAAATTAGTTTCAATCCTTCGTGAGCTTCCAATCTTTAGCTATGACTAATTAATGATGAACATGTCATCTTCGTTTATGATCGATTTCATCACGATTCTTCTGTTAAGATTGGAGAATAATTATACATTCTTATTGCTCAAAGTAGAATCCAGTAGTGTTATAAAAACCTCGAGGAATTCCAGTAAGATAGCTTTAATCATTTCTAAGATACAATGCTTCAAAGCTTAATCTCACAATTGGACAATTTTGCATTTACACGATTTGGACAATTTTGTTGTTACACGAGGTGGCCAGTATATATATATATATATATATATATATATATATTTATATATATATATATATATATATATATATATATATATATATTACAGGCAAAAAGGCTTAACATTTTTATTGAATGTTGTTTCATGATCTGTGACTTATATTTCCTCCATCAGCCAAATATTTCCATAGATTAATTTTTAAGTTCAAACGCAGAAGTGCAAGACAGACTTGTAACGGACAACAAATCAAAATTCTTAGAAAGAGAAGATAATTCTGAGAGTAAGTGACAGTCCTGAAGGTCTAAAAGAATTTTGTATATTGCGTATATTGCGCTGCTACTTCTTTCTTTCTTTCTTTCTTTCTTTCTTTCTTTCTTGTTGTTGTTGTTGTTGTTGTTCTTTTTTCCACCTCATCCTACTTCTCCCTCTCATTCTTATCTTCTCCTTCCTTATTCTTATCTTCTTCTCCTCCTCCTTCTTCTGTCCATCCTCCTCCCCTCCTAATTCTTCATTTTCTTCTTCTTTTTCACTCCACCTCTTCCGCATTCTCCTACTCCACTTCCTCCTCCTTCTCATCCTCATCCTCTTCTTCTCACCTCATTTCTCCTCCTCCTTCTCTTCCTCCTTCTTCTTCTTCAATAACTGAATTATCTTCTCTTCCTAAGAATCTGGACTTATTGTACTTTGACATTTGAACCTAAAAATTAAAATAAAATTTGTTGCTGATAAAGGGAACAGAAGTTCCGAAACTTGTCTTAATATTCAATAATATATATTACTTAAAATGCTATTGTAGTTGATACCCTTATTTGAGTAGATGTCTCGTTAATTTTAATCGGTTCTGTTTCTTCTGCTGGCCAGCACGCCCAAGAAAACTTATGAAAGAGAATGTGTCTCCTGCAGGATGCGAACCCGTTTCTCCCTTTTCAGAACAAACAGCTGTATGCCCCGGCGTGCTTTACTCAAATCTTTCTGAAATGAATGTGTTTTAAAGGCAAAATATAACCTCGCTTGATTGTGAATCTATCGTAGCTGAACGGTCAAAGTACACCGGATCAGACGGTCGGTATTTCCGCAAAGTAGGGCGCAGGTACGAATCCTGCAAGCGGCACGTTTTCTTTAATATTTTCTCGTGTGTGCAGGTCGTTAGACGAAATAGACAGTGCTGAAAAATAAAAATAAAAAATAAATGAAAGCAGAGCGTCTACTTAAATACGGGGGTTATCTAAAAATAACGTTTGATGTAATAAGTAAATGCCGGTTTAAAAAATAAAATCCATTAACTCTTTATATATATATATATATATATATATATATATGTGTCTGTGTATATATATGAATTAAATACATAAAAGAAAGATAAATAGTTAAGGTTATAAAAACGATGATGGATATTTCCACTTTAATACAAATACCAAAAAAAAAAAAGAATTTAGTCATTAATAATATTTTTGACAACAGCACCAACAACAAACACTACAATAATAACCATTTGATTAGCCCCTTTTATGCAAAATAGATGCAGTAATGAACAAAGAAACATGTAAAGAAAAAAAAAAAAGAATATTTAATTCTACGTAGTGGTCCGAAAGTCTTGTCACCTCATACATAATATAATTTTCAATGTCAGCGCTCTGTTGGGTATTAACATCAAGTAGAGAGTTTCACATGAACGATACCAGAATACCCATCAGTTGAAGGACGCCGTTCGGAGAGCCTTTGCAACAATCATCAAAGAACAGCTTTTGATGAATATTACACAGGACATGAAGCCGTATCATTTTGTGCCACGACAATGATGGTGTTCACCTTCTCGATGTGTGACAGCGTCAATGAAAGTGAATAAACTGAATCCAGTACACGTGCTTTGTATTGCTGTATTGCGAATTCTTCTATTATTCTCATTACTTTTTTGGTAAGGGGTGACAGGACTTTCAGACCATGGAAATAAATAATCAAAGCAGATACACAATTTTCTTTCCCTTTTTCGCTTTTGTTTCAAATTGACTTTGTTTTGAATGGAGCAAAATTCCAACGATATTTTAGTCAGGCAATCCAGTTTTTCTTAAAAATATAAGTTCCTTAATTTACTCCTTGATATATTGTAACTTTATCTTCTTCGGAGAAATTTCAAAAGGTAAACGACAAGGAAGTATTAACTTTGGCGTAAATGCAAATTCAGTATGCGTACAAACACATACACACACACACACACACACACACACACACACACACACACACACGCACGCACACACACACGCACATATGTATATATATATCAAATATGTGGTGCAGTTCAATTTATATTATAAAGAATCATTTATACAAAAAGTAGATTAGTTAAGTTAATGATATAAAATGGCGAAATCCCTTCGCTAACAAAATTTTAAAGGTGCATTAATCTAAAAATCACTCGATGAATGTTATGACACTTGTTTTTAAAAAAATTATAAGCTGTATAAGGTCTTTCGTTAATACGCAAGTACTTTCGACTCTACGTTCAGTCATCTTCTGGCATGAAAATTATTGTGTTTTTGGTAAAATCAGGTACTTTTTGTATGAATGATTCATTCCTGTTTTATACAAGTTTTGTTAAAAACGACTGAAAAGGACAGGGAACTGCGGTTAAGATTTTAATTTAATTCAATTTTTCTCGTGTTCTTATAATTTCCTTTTTTTCTTGGCATAAAGTATGTAAAAATTGTCCGAATGTTCTATATGCTCGAGCGCTTTCGGCTATTCTTTTAACCATTATCAAGGATGGTTTTATTTTTTTAATTTAAATCTTAATGTGCTGACCGTGTTTGGAAAAAAATCTCTACATTCAGTTATATGTCAAAATAAAATCATCTTTGGTAATAGCTAAAGAGTAGAAGAAAGCGGTCGAACATTTGGACAACACACACACACACACGCACACACACACACACACACACACACACACACACACACATACATACACAAAGTCGTCATGTAATTTTATTACGATTATCTCCTTAGCTAAATTTCTCAAACTCAGGCTACCGATAAATGTGTCAACACCTCATAAAAATACCTACTCTCGTGTTAAAAATGGTTTTCTGTCTTATTTTACACAAAATGTATTATTGGTTTCAATTCAGATGAATTAAACTTCAAATTAATTAATCTTTACGAAATGACGATTCAGAAAATTATATTTTAATTCTGAAAGATTTTTTATCAAAGAGAATTATGTTGACAGATTTGTCAATAAGGACGATTTTATCGATTTTGCTGACAATCAGAAAAAAATATTCCAATCAATTTAAATTCGGTTTTAAATATACGAGTGTAAATATTAAATTTAATCTATTAACATAATCCTGTTAAAAAACATTTTTTTTTCATTTTAAACCAGAGGTTATCATTTTTTTGGGTATATATATACATACATACATACATATATATATATATATATATATATATATATATATATATATATGATAAATCCTAATGAACCATGTACTTCATACCTAGGTTTCACCACATGGGATTATCAGGGTGAACTGGCTTCACTCTGATGATCCCATGAGGTGAAACCTAGGTATGTAGTAACTGGCTCATTAGGATTTCGCCAACGTGATCGCATTTCAAAACGGAACGCTGATCTTAAAATTCAGTCATTTTGCTTTGATTATTCTTGTCTATCGTCTTTTCATGTTGACTTGAATATCGTCTAATTTTAATTATGTTTTAATTACTATGTCCTGAAGAAGGTCTACTAGACCGAAACGTCTGACGTCGACATTGAAACAACATTAAAAACAGTAAACTTGCATATTCGGATTTTTTGGTTTTTACATATTTTTCCTCATATATATATATCTAAATTAAATGTTCAATTTATTTGTTTCTACTTGGAATTTGGCGGATATGGTATCAAATAGTCAGGAGAGTTGATAATAAAATTACTTGATTGAAGAATTTTACTACAATGCCCCTGATGAATAGATAACATTTCCGCGAAATTTCGAGTAGAGTTGGATAAGTTTGAGATTACATTTTATTCTTTGCTATTAATGCATTGTTTCTTGATACTGAGCATTTTTATCACAAAAACTGCTTGTCTTCCACTGCTCGGCCGTTTTCTTTCGACGAAACACAATCCTTTCCTTTATATATATATATATATATACAAGTTTAGGATTGGTATATACGGAGTATATACCAATTATATATATCCAATAACCAACAATTAATATTCTTTAAAGAGTGCTCAATACAGAGTAGAGCAGATATAATTATTTATTTGAATATTATTCAAATAAATAATTATATATATATATATATATATATATATATATATATATATATATATATATATATATATATATATCATCATTATCATGACCTGGCTTAGCAAAACGAGGGAGGCAGTACTGTAATGCTATGCCATCGAGCTCAGGCCAGACTTTTAGCTGCAACTACTGCGACCTTGTATGCCTGTCCCGCATATATATATATATATATATATATATATATATATATATATATATATATATATATATATATATATATATATATATATATATATATCTGTGTGTGTATGTATGTATGTATCGGATAGTGATTTTGAACACTCATCCTTCCGATTCTCAAAATATGCATATCTGCTCTGTTTTGTATCCTAACGTAAACAAAGAGAATTCTTTTAGGAATTGATTAAATCCGACCGATTTTTAATTTATTTAAACATTATTTTTTAATGGATACTCATATTTGAATAGATGCTCTTTTTTATTTATTTATTAAACAGTGTATTTATTTATTTACATCTACCGACCTGAATATTAAAGAAATCTTGTTAGAAAGTTTTCGTCCAGATTCGAACCTGCATCCCCCACCAAAAAAACTGTCATTAGATGTGAGGTACCTTAGGCCAACTTGGTCTCCTGATCAAAGCCCGGAGTTCCTATGTAATCGAGTTGGTGGTAATCACACACACACACACACACACACACACACACACACACACACACACACACATATATATATATATATATAATAGCTGGCCACTCGTATTCGAGGATACCCTTCTACTAGGGCGGCTAGCCAATTCCTATTGCAGACGCTTGCTCAGGCACATTTTGTGTTTGTTCGACACCCAAGAGACAACCTGTGGTTTATACTGCAACTATGCTGAGCAGACTTTAGTTACAGTTTTTGGGAGAGAGCGTGTTATCTAGCTTGAGTCACAATGTGAACAAAGCCAGCACACTCAAACCCTCGGTCACGATGACTTGTGACTTCGTGCTAGCACAGCTATCGACGGTCCACCAAGTGTTCCGTCTACCCAATTTCACTCACAAGGCTTGGGTCAACCCGTGGTATGGTTTTCAGGCACTTTCCAAAGGTGCCGCACGCTGGGATCGTCCCCCTCCAGACCGATAAAATCAGGAAGTCTCCTTCCTGACAAATCAACCACGGTGAGATTCGTGTGTATGTGTGTGTGTGGGGGGGGGGGTATGTGTACGCGCTCATATATCATGTATTTATATAATATATCAATTAATCCCAAATTATTGCGGGTGTTATTGAGTGGAAATAATTGTGGATTCGAATGCAGTTTTGTGTAAGATGATGAATTAGAACTCGACAGAATGATAGGATAAGGAAAGTAAATGATAGGAAGTAATAGCAAACATTATAAACTTTAATTAAATGTTAATTCATTGTATATATATATATATATATATATATATATATATATATATATATATATATATATATATATATATATATATATATATATAGAGAGAGAGAGAGAGAGAGAGAGTTAGGTAAATCAAATAAGTATTATTAGCAACCCTATACGCGGGTGCTGGTGTGCATACACAGATAAGCAAATAAATAATTACCAGATTTAGCCATGAGGTGTAAACATAACAGTACTCGATGTGATTAGACACAGTTAAGAAATATATATTAATAAATATACACATACCTACGTTTCGTCTGCGACTTAAGTTTCGTTGATTACCCAACTCATCGGGTACAAGATGTAGCTTAAGTTTTTTTAAAAAAATATATATACAGATGTTCATGGGAGGAACGCCGCTTGATAGCCCCAAAGTGAAATAGTGCAAAAAAGTAAAAAAACAATACTGGGGTCTAAATGCAGAAAATGGGATGCAGGTAGGGGTCATTAGGAAAAACAAAACAAAAAAGGAAAAAATTGTAGCACGTTTAAAACTTAAAAAGGAAACGCAGTTCGGTTGTGAAGAAAGAAACGTTTGAACGGTTAAAGGGAGATAAACGGTATAAAAACCTAAAATATAATCAAAAAGGAAATTTATCCAGGGTTCCAGTATTTTAAGAGAAACATCTTTCTATGCTTACAACCTAACATAAACTAATTTCGCTTATTAAGTAGATTTGCATTACTTTTGAGGATGATTTTTTTCTAGTAAACGCAGGTTGCATCATTCCCCACAGCGGGAAAATGGTTTGACTTTGGTGACGAATTCCCAATTTACGACAGGTGTGTAGTCATCTGTTTTGATACGCCAGTAAAACTTTGAGAGCGCTGTGGCATTTTATATTTTTTGTTGTTAAGGGTCATTTTGTGATGATAAAAACTTTTTTTCCAATTATTTGCAGTAGATCCAAATAAAATTTACTTTGGTCATTATGCCTGAAGCTAGCCTTATAGATAATTCCTTTATACATACATTTGTATATAGGAGGCACGGTGGAGTAAAGGATAACGGCTTGGATTGAGGAATCGGAGAGCTGAGTTCGAATTCCAGTCGAAACCATTACATTCACTTGCTAACACCCTTGGGAAAGGTGTGAATCCTCTTCTTCTCCCTCCAACTATGGGTAAATAGCAGGACAGACTGGGTTCTATAGCCTTGGACGGCAACTGGTCTAGAAGAAGGACAACTGTGAATTCAACTGTGAGGGTCGTTTGAGGACCTTGTGGCATTTGTTGCACCAGGTCTCTGTATTCGTCCCTCCAAAAAGTGTGGATGGCCCTGCACAAAGCCTTCACCACTATAATCAAATCTTGTGTGGGTGTCCGGCTTTCAGTTTCTGGGAATTGATCTGTCTGGCCCTCATACGTCGAGTTCGACGGGAGAAGCAAAAAAAACAAAACAAAAAAAAAACATACATTTGTTATTCATAGGACAAATGACACCTTTACGGCAATTGCATTTTTGATCATCAGAGTTACCATTGTTATTAGTGTTGTTTAAATATTTTTTTAGGGTTACACTATTATGTTGGGCTATATATTGCTCAAGGTTTCTAGTGCAGCTGTAACTAACAGCAATAAATAAATCTTTGACAAATACAAAACCAAATATGTTGATGCACTAAATAAAAGTAAACACGATATTAAACTAGAGTACATCCCATACCAATAGTAAGTGTAAGTGTAAACGCAACATAATTTTGTTCAACAGTAATGTCAGGATCAATATCGGTAGAATCTTTCTTAAATTAGTACACAAACATTTTCGTCATAATCCTCTACTTAAAAAATCTTCAACAAGAACAACATTAATGTTAGTTATTATTTCAATATTATGAGAAAAATGTAGTGACTTCACGAAGTGAAAATGTGTACTTTAGCATTTTTTAGTTCATTATTTTTTCTATTGATTTCTTTTTATTTATTTTTAGTTCATTATATTTTTCAGATAATTTTATTTATTTCTAGTTCATTATTTTTTCTGTTGGTTTCTTTTTTATTTCTTTTTAGTTTATTATATTTTTAGTTCATTTTATTTATTTTTAGTTCATTATTTTTCTATTGATGTTTATTTATTTATTATTTATTTAAAATTATGTGTACGCAATTATCAGTTTTTTAACATTTTCCTCGTTTAGATGCGACTGAAAAAAATCAAAGGAAAGTAGATAATTGTGCTTCTAAATTCCATGAAAAATTATGATGTATAGAGGAAGACTATAGAAGAAAATGTAAAAGTATTCAAATAATTTGAAAGCAAAATAAAACTGAACAAAACATCTGCAACAGCAAAAAAAGTAAACACGTTTTTAACAAAATTTACACCATGAATACCAACTTGTTTAATACACATTAAATTAATATTTAGACACAAATTATTTTAAATAAATCAATGCTTTAAGCAATTAACAAAATGATTAAATATATCAGTATTTGCAACTATTTGTCACAAAAGTGATTTTTCTTTTTACCATAACTAACACATTGCCATAAAAACAAAAACAAAAAAAACAAAAAACAAAAACAAATCGAGGCAAAATAAAAAAAGGTCAAAGAGAGACACACAGACATATAAACACATGCATCGATAGTAATATACAAATACATACACACGCACGCATTCTCATACGCACATGTCCATACAGAAATCACTTGTGGAGGATACTCTATGAAGTTGAATACGAAGTGGCTTACGATTTCATGTCAATCTTTGCTTTACGAAAGTGTATATACTATGGGAAATAATTAAATTAATTACTACCATACTTTCCTCGCTCATACAAACATAAAAAAGACACACTCACCGTCGAGCTTATATATTTTAGATAGTTACGTATACTACAGTTCAAAAGTTTGAAGCGGCATACAACATTAACATGGGATACACTTGACAGAAGAGAAAAACCTTTCCATCCCCAAAATGAAAAAGAGTCACTGAAAAAAGAATGGAATCAATTATCAAACTTATATTTTGAGAAACTTTTGCAACTAATGCCAAAAAATTGTGACGATCAAGGCTAAAGCAAAATTTAATCGTAAAATGCTTTTTTTTTTGTTTTTGTCAATAAAATTTTTCCTGAAAAGTCTTGTCTCGCCTTTTTTTTTTAAATATGTATAGTAGTTTTCTCTTATTTAAAGTACAAAGCAACTACTTTTGGGAGCAATTTAAAAGATTATTAGGTGTTTCTTCAAACATTTGAACTACAGATGGATGCAAAAAAATAAAACCCTTATGCACAATCAAACTATGTACTTGCAAACATATACTCACTGATTAATATCCATTTTTTTAATGTCTAGATTAATTCTCTATTATTTAGGTTGTCTGACTATGTAAAAATTTACCAACTTGAAAGAATATATTCTACGAACGAATTTCAGAACGCAGATGAAAAGAAGTTACGAAGAATATGGATATCTTTTGAATTACCCAGACGACATAGTCAAAAATAGTAGATCGCCCGTCGGGCCAGCGTCCGGGGAGAACTAAAATAAGAACGAGCACAAATAACTGAGATACAATCAATTAATGATTTGAAAACCTCTGCTAACAAAGTTCTCTTGAAATAATATGGATAAGGTATGATAGATAGTATTTATATAAATTAATTTTTTTTTATACGAGATTATTTTTTATTACTATAAACATTATTTATTTTTTAGTGGGTACACGAATTTGAGTTGCTACCTGGTTTTTTATTTTCTTAAACAGTGAAATTAATTACAACCAGTCTAGATTGAGAAATCCTATTAAAGAAAGATGACGCCTCTGACATAAATCGAGCCCATATTTCTCTTTTGTTTCTAGGAAACAGTTTCTATAGCCGAAACATGCTGCTACCAGAAGAGTCACGGAAACCAGTTTGACAGAGCAAGGTTTGACATACCTATTTAAGGAAAGCATATTTCTTCTAAGTATTTCAACGAATCTATAACTAGTCATTTTTTGAATAGTTTGTTTATTCGACATTATTTGTTTATTACTATAAGCGCTTTTTCTTATTTTAATGGGTACATGTATTTGAGTAACTATTCCTGTTTTCTTCCTTAAACAATAACATTAATAACAACTGATTTAGTGTAGCCATTAAAATAGCGTTCATAGCAATAAGAAATACATAGAAAGCTAAAGTGGGAGAAAGAGATAGAGCCCTATATATATATATATATATATATATATATATATATATATATATATATATATATATATATATATATATATACACAGACATGTATTGTTAAATATAACAGACAGCGAATGTCTATTAATTTTTTTACCAGGAGCCGTTCAAGGCTTCATATATTGGCTTTAATTTCAGGAGAAAATAAGAAAAAAATGTCCAACGTTTGGATATTTCTTTATTGTGTTGTTCATCGATCTACTGTTTCGGTTCACATGAGCCATCATCAGAGTGGTTATTAAAACGCTACCACTATTAATCACTTTCATAACGCCCCATACGACGATTCCTGATAAAAAGTAACAGAGCTTCGTTGTCTGTTATATTTAACAATACATGTCAGAATAATGATCCGCTGTCCTTATACACTATATATATATATATATATATATATATATATATATATATATATATATATATATATATATATATATGCACATTTCATTAAAAACGTCTGAGAAGGTACTTTTATTTAGTTTTTTATACAATTTCTCATGCGATCTAATAATGTTTTTCTTTTCGGATGATAAATTATATAAAAACTGTCCGAACGTTCTTTTTATCCGAGCGCTTTCGGCTATACATTTAGCCATTTTCAAGGATTATATTTTAACTGTTAGAATTAGAAATTGTTTGTTATATGTATGTTTTATAAAAAGCCTTATTAATAAAAACAAACAAACAAACCAACACTTAATAATATTAACTTTGAACATGGACATAATATCTTGACCGTGTTTTGAAACAAAAAAAAATGAAACATTTTATAAAACATACACATAACAAACTATTTCTAATTCTAATTCTAACAGTTGAAATATAATCTTTGAAAATGGATAAATGTATAGCCGATAGCACTCGGATAAAAAGAACATTCGGACAGTTTTTATATAATTTATCATCCGAAAAAAAAAACATTATTAGATCGCATGAGAAATTGTATAAAAAAGTAAATAAAAGCACCTTGTCAGTCGTTTTTAATGAAATGTGTATGAAAGAAGGATTGTTGCCTAAATATACAAATATATATATATATATATATATATATATATATATATATATATATATATATATATATATATATATATATCATAATGAGAAGCCACGTATACTTTCTTGATATGTAATATATGGATAAAATAACTGAAAAAATTTTTTTTTTTTTTTTTTGCGAAAGTATTTATTTCTATGTTTTTATATATATATATATTTTTTATATATATATAAAAACATAGAAATAAATACTTTCGCAAAAAAAACAGCCAAAATTTATTTTCAGTTATTTTATCCATATATATTATATATATATATATATATATATATATATATATATATATATATATAATGAAGCAGATCAAGTCCGACAATTATATAATATATTTTCTGCTTATACGTTATTTTTATAGATACAATTTATTTAAGTAGATGCTCTGTTTTTAAATTAAACTGTTAATTACATTATCCGGCCTGCATGTATAAAATAACCTAGAATCAGAATATATATATATATATATATACATACATACATACATATATATATATATATATATATATATATATATATATATATATATATATATATATATATATATATATATATATATATATATAAAAGAGACAAGGGGATAAACTATTCTTAGCCGATGCGTGTTATCCTCTGAGGGACTTTATTAAGCCAACGTAGGATTTATTTTGCTGCACATGTTTATATACAAACGCGAGGATATCACTGGTTTATCTAGGCTTTTAGATTTGAAGACGTTCATGAACAATTTAACAAATGTACTTGTCCTGCACAGAGATAAAATTCGACCACAGTTTTGATCTAAAAATGCCACAAACATCAAAAGAAAATGTTATTTTCTCAGAAAGAAAATTCACCATGGAATCTTATCAAATTATATGTGTACGCTTCGGTTTTTCCCAACCTTACATTTCCTGAAAGAATTATTGCTTTCCCAAGCCAACATGCACAACCAGATATATGTTGAAAAATCAAAAGAAAACGGTTAAATACACTCCTTCAGCCTTTGAAGATGTTGAGCGCATACATTCATTTCATATCATCACAATTTAAATATTCACTTAAAAAAAATTCTTGAATATTACTCGCTCAATTCACTTTTACCCAGATTTTGATTTACGACACTTTGTGTCCTGCATAAGCTTTGACTTATCTTTCCACCACCTGAGGAACATTGGTGAACTTTCTCAAATTTAAAAGCCTTGATAAACAAATGACATCCTCGCCTTTGTATATAAACACGTGCAGCAAAATAGATCCTACATTTGGCTTGATAAAGTCATTTAGATGACGAAACGCGTCGACTAAGAATAGTTTTTCCTCTGGTCTTTTTTCATTCATTTTATCTCCTCTACAGTTACACTCTGTCTAAGAATATTTACTCTCGCTAATATTGTCGACTGAAGATAGCTCAGTGGTAGAAACTCTGATTGACGCCAAATCGGTGCGGTTTCGATCTGGACTTGAAGCATTTGGTTGTCTGGGCGCAGCGAAACAGTACTGTCTGCGAATGACGTATGTATCTATATTTAATACACCAAACTACCCCTCCCCCCCCAAAAAAAATTGGGTGAATTGAGGGAGAAAGACCTGAAGCCTCAAATTGACTGGGAATTTATACGTTTTGATCAGACTACAAATAGCTTTAAGTGTAGATGTAATTTATATTTGGAGGAGAAAATTAAAATTACTACATTTAAGAATCAAGATCTTCTACTAAACAAAAGGAATGAATTGGTAAGCAAGTATCGCCATAGGAAAATATTCCAACTGTCATAATATTATTTCAACCCCCGCACTCCAAGTGTCGCTGCAGGAACTAATTTCGACTAACATAGTATTAGCCAAACCTCGCACTCCTCTCTGCCATTTAAATTTTTATATGTGATTTTTTTTTCTATTGTAACATCTTCCCTGTATGTAATTTTTTTTCTATATGTGAAATTGTTTTCGAGATATAGAATTTCCTTCTATATATAAATATTTCTCTCCCTGTTACATGTTTTCTATATGTGGAATTTTGTTTTATATTTAATTGTTTTTATAATAATATTTTGTTTTATATATTGAATTTAAATTTGATCCTTTACACTATTCTTAAATAATTAGTATAAGTATGATATAATTTAAATTATAAACTTAGTATTTGTAAATTTATTAATATTATATCGATATAATGAAATTGGTTATATTTAAATGAAATTAATATATTAATAATTTACTTAATTTTATTTACTGTAATTTTTACTATATAGTTAAAGATGTAGTATTAAATGGATTAATATTAACATCTTTTTATAAAAGTATTAATTTTAAATTCTTACTCCCATTCTATAATAATTTTAAGCTCCCCTCTAAAATGCTTTATGGCCTTTTTTGTTCAGTCTTCTTCTTGCACAGGTGTTGATAGGTTACATTTATGGCAGTCCTCATTTCCAGCCGTCGCGTTTATCTGTACCCGACTCCACTACAATCACATTAGATCCCTTACCTCTCTATATCTATATAACTCCCTCTTCTATTATAAGTCAATTCTTATCCCCTCTCCTTTTATTCTTTCCTTTTTTTCTTTTTTCCTTCTTTCCTTCCTTTGCCTTTCAAATTTCATGGGGAAGAAACGTGGGATTCTATTCATTTTAGTAAATGTGTTTGCATTGATAAGTCCAGGAAAAAAACTACTTTCCCATGGACGAAAAAATTCTGAGTATGAGGTAAGTTGTTTGGATGTCATTAATTATAATTCACCTATATATATATATATATATATATATATATGAGAGAAAGTGAGAGAGAGAGAGAGATTCTGAGATATTTACAAGAAAAAATTATCGAGTGTTATAAAAACGGCAAAAATATTCGTAGCAAGACGAGACAATTTTAGGAAGACGAAAGTGTAATATCACTAAAAGTAAGTGAAAGGAAAAGTTCTGATGGATAATGAAAGAAAAATATAAGTAAAAAACAGATTAAATAAAAAGAAGACAGCTCAGACACTGTGATTAAAAACTAAAACGAAGGAAAAAAAAACATTCTCATAGATATGACATTGCCATCAGATAGAAATATGTCTGTTAAAGAATAGGGGGAAAAAAGTAAATATAAACAAGAACGTGGCACCTGAAAAGTAGCATTATTCCTGCAATAATGGGAGGCCTGGGTACGATCAAACAATGCTACAGACAATAATCTCTGGCAGATCCTGTTTACAAGAAATTCAAAAAGTTGCACTGTGTGGGACTGTTCATCTACTTAGAAGCGTTTTATCAATGTAAAGAAAATCTACACCAAACATATGTTAAGTATCAGTTAACATCAGAATTTGTGCAAAGAGAATGCATATATTTACAACATTTCCTAACCGCAAGTCTCGGGTTATGATCCGGTAAGGAATTATACGAAACAAAAAAACAAAAGAAGAAAAAAGATAATAATAATAATAATTACAACAACAACAGCAAAAACAAAACAGTTGAGGGAGCAGATATTAATGTAGGTACGTCCACGAAATGCAAACAAAAAGAGCATAGCATGATGAAAAAGACGCCAAACTTGACGAAAAGAAAATTTTATCGTCTAATGTTCATTAAAGAGGAAAGATCAAAGTATTTTTGGGGTATTGTTTTACATTTTTTAATCGTTCCTAGCACGTCCGAAATTTTCGTTAAAAATATTTTTTTGTCATCAAAACTGACAGATAATCCATCATTTTCAATCATTTTTTTCCATTTTATAAAAAAGATGAAAATCTCACTTTGAAATTCTTTTAGAAATCAATTATAATTTTTTTCAAAACTTATTTTAATAAAATCAGAAATTATAATGTTTATTTAAAATATTTTGAACCAAGCTTAACTTAGCTTCTGCGCCGAAAAAATGTAATTTGAAAATAAAACAAAGCAGGTCAAAACCTTTCGCGTCACTTGACAGGTGACGAAAGACATTTTCATGACGTTTAGATAACTTAAGGGGGGATAATTCTTTCTACGGATGGAAGGAAGTGAAATTATTTAGATTTAAGTGAACAAATTATTTACCTCGTTATTTTTTAGGAAAACTTTCAGCGCTCTAATTTTTTAATTTTTTTTGTACTTAGCTTTCACTTTTACGTTTACGATACTTTATGGAAAATATATTATAAAGAAATGAAAAAATAAAACTGTTAAGAGTGAGATTAAATTTCATAAGAAAAGTATCTAATTAATTTATAGGTACCTTTCTTATGAAATTTTATCAGAAGTGTACATAAAATACTATAATTTTATGTACATTTATTACATTTTACTGTGTTATTTGTATTTCCATTCATTTTATTATTAATTTTGAAATTTCATTTATGGAAAAAATGTCATAACTGAGATTAATATAAAAATAAGATCATATAAATTCCATAAGATGATACTGATACTTGTAGGTACCCTTCTCAGTTGAAATTGAAAAATCAAATTAACTTCTCCATACGTGTTTCGCAAAAGTAAAGGCCTTAACAGCGGAGAACAATGCTGAACTCAAATAACGCAACTTAATTGTATTCTGGTTGGTCTTCCGTACTTTATAATTACCGCCCGATTATAAACACAAAATTACATTTCTTAATTACTGCGGATCTTCTGATTAGTCAAAACGATACAGTATACAACGTGCTAAAAAAGATCTATCTCATAAGGACACTTAGGAAACCCGATGCGGCTTTTAACTAATTTTATATTTTAACAACTTAAATGTAAAAATCTAAAATAATTAAATAAATAACAAATTGTATTAAAAATTCATTTTTCATTGAAAAAATGTTTTTGCTTTCAGAAAATATTGTCCATATTCATAAAAGCAGCTAAAAGCAAATAAAAGCATTTGAAATTAAATAATATCTTTGTTTTATTGAGTTTTGTATGTTACAATTCAGAGCTGATTTTCAGGTACGTGGGGTCCAATTAAAACAAAACAAAACATGATTTGCATTCCTCAAAGCCTTGTGCTTTTAACTATTGTAATCACTAAACCCGATGCGATCGAATTTCTAGAGTTTTCATAAAATTAGTTAGGGGGGGGGTAATAAATATAAAAAAAAATTTCTGCCATGACTTTAATAAAAAAAAAAACATATTTATAATAATTTTCATCATCTATGAATAGTTTCTGAAAGTTTCATTAACTTCCGACAATTATTCTTATTTTTGCCAGATTTTCCAAATTAATGCGTGTCATACAAAAAATCGTATTAAAAATTGTATATGTTATTTAGTAGTTCCGGTGATACAAATAGAAACAAGGTTTTTTTAATCAAAATTTAGAATGTTCTAAAAAAAAGTAAAAATTAAAAAAATAATCAAAAAAACTTTGGTCTTTCGTCTTCATAATAACATAAGCATTTAGACGATAACATTTTGTTTTAGTCAAGTTTGGCGTCTTTTTTATCATACTATGCCATTTTTTAGCGATTTCGTGGAGTTACCTATATTAATGAATATAAAACCTGGCATGACACAGTGGGCCAATATTTGCATATGAAAATAGGCAACTTTTACGGAAAAGAAAACTGCAAGGAATTGGTACGAACAACACCCAGACCCAGTGACATGGATAGGGGACCTGTAACAATTTTATGGGACTTTACAATACACACAGACAAAGCTAATCGCCCAGATATCGTGATCAGCGACCACAAAGACAGAATATACCTTCTTATTGACATGGCTGACCCTGCAGACTGTAATGTATATTTGATGAGGACATCAATAACTCCAGTTGTAGTTTGAGCCCTCGGTTGGATTGGAAAATGGGCCGATACACTCATTGAATAGATCCCTGGTAGCCCAAGCATTAAATAGATAAAAAAGAAACATTGTACTCACAAGTACAGCTCAGACATTACGAAGGGCTTTATCTATGTAAAATGTGTGTGGTCTTTTTTTTTCAAAAAATGGTCAGTAGAAAACTTCATGATGTCATTTCTGACCTTATGTCTCTGGTTGGGACCCGGAAGAAAATGAGCGTACAACAGAAATCAAAGAAAAAAAAAAATAAATAAAAACAGTTGAGGGAGCAGATATTACCATCCTCTTGAATTTTCAATCAACACAGATCGAACAATACAAGCAAATCATCCGACATTATTAACAAGATAGAAAAGGAAAACGTTTAAATTATTGATATGAGCTGCGTGCCAAGTAAAAAAAAAAAAAAAAATCCCTGCGAATGTTTTTGAAAAATCTAAGAAAATAAAAGTCTTGTAGATGAAAAAAAAAAATGTGGCAGTCAAAAACTAAAACTGTTCCTGATCTTGGAGGTTTGGGCGGGATAAAAAAAAAAGAACTCAACTACAAATCAACAAAATATCTGGGGCGATAACTCTCCAGGAATTAAAACAAAAGAAAATAGTTCTAATAAGCATGACCCATATCCTGCGAAGAGCCTTGTCTATTTAATTTTTTAAATAATTGTCTTTTGTTTAATTACCGTATACACTCGCGTATCATGCAACGTTTGAACGTCTAATTTTGAAGCTAATTTTAAGGGGGTCGTATCATACACCAGATATAAAATTAGCATATGTACTGCTGGACCTGGCTAAGTCATTGACCAAACTATATATCCATTTACTGTAATCAATAAGTACAGCTGTATTTAAAATAAACATGATTCTGATAAAAATGATGTTTTACTTAACTGTATACAATAATAATGCATGTAATATTCGCATAGTGAATGTACGTTTTTTCCATTGTTTACGTGTATAATATGATGAGCTTATCGAGATTACAGTCTATGCTCTACGCGTTTACGCAATGAGTATGGCGTGACTAATGATAATGTTATCATTCTCTTTTATTTTTTCAATTTATTTAACTAGATGATGAGAAAGAGATAGAGGAAAAAAAGGTTAGTCTATTGTAATTTTGTCTCTCAAAAGAGGAACTCGCATGATACACGAGATACATGATAAAATATTTATCTTCAATAATTCGTCGATAAAACATGATGAAAAAAGGCCCCAAACTTAATAAAATCAAAGTTTTATCGTCAAAATGTTTATGTTATTATTAAGAGGAAAGACCAAAGTATTTTTAATTATAATTTTTTAATCTTTTTAAGCATGTTCGACATTTTGGTTTAAAATCTTGTTTTTTGTTTTAGGTCAGCGGTCACCTACCATTATTTTTTTCAGTTGAAAAACACATTAATTTGGAAATTCTTGCAAAAATCAAATAATTGTAGGATTTTAGTGTAACTTTCAGAATTAATTTACAAATGAATTAAATTATTTTAGAAACGTTTGTTTTTTAGAAAGTCATGGTAAAAATACTTTTTACATCTGTTACCCCCCCACCATAATTAATTTTATGAAAACTCAAAAATTCGTTTTTGTATAATTTTATGCTGATATTACTTAAAAGCAGAAGACTTTGAAGAATAAAATTCATCGAGTTTTTTTTCTAAATTGAAACTCGGTTCTCCCCAAAATTCAGCTCTGAATTGTAAAACCCTATAAAACTAAGACATTAATTAAAAAGCTTTTAATGGCTTTCATGAATTATATATACTAAGGGCATTATTGTCTGAAGCCAAACTGTTTTTCCGGTGAAAAATAGATTTTTACAAGAATTGCTTTCTTTTATTAATTTTAAATGCAAAATGTGATAAAGTTGTTAAATATTTTAAAATTAAGTTTGAATCCGTGTCTTTTTGGAAATGCTGTTCTTAAAAAGATCTATTTTTACAGATCATAAATTTGAAAGCTTATTATAAACTGCAATACGATAATTTAAAAAAAATATTTTTAATATGCAGAAGATGTATTAAAAATGTTTTCTTCAAAACTATGGATGCACGCTTTAGAAATAATAGGTCACGTGATTTAAGAGAAAGGTCTTAAAAAAATTGCTTTGCTTTCCTTTTGGCTAGCACGTATCAAATTTCTGACTGACTATCATCGTCTCATTTTCAAAGTTTGTAATTTTAAATCCTATTTCTCTAAATATTTTAATTTCATTTTTTAAATATAATTAATTTATTATTTTGCAGTGAGAGACATAATGCAATTATTAATTATTTTCTTTTTTGAGATTCAATTTTAGGGACGGCAACAATGCAGGCTTTGTACATATCTTCGTTAAATAAAGTACCTAAAAATCAATAAAATATTAGACTTCTGAAAGTATTTAATTTTTAAGAATTACTTTATAGATAAATAAGCTCGTTCACTTAAAATTCGAAAACACTGTCACTTCTGTCCTTCCGTCCGATAAATTGCCCTGATGTGAGTTGTCGATACATTGACGTAAACGTCAATTCACACCTCCAAAACAAATCACCAAGGTTAGACATGCTTAGCTTATTTTCAACTATTTTTCTGATAAAACTTCAGTAATGTTTGTTCCCAGTTACATTAAGTAAACTTTCAATTTTCTAATTTTCTTCAAATAACTTTTGAAAAAGGTATAATTGATTTTTACAAGATTTTTAAATGGAGACTTTAACTTTTGTTTACAAAGTTGTCAAAATGGCGGATATGATCAATTTTATGACAATTTTGCAGACTCAACAAAAAACAAAATTTTTAACTAAAATTTTGGACGTGCTAGGAAGGATTAAAAATGTAAAAAAATAATCAGAAGTACTTTGGTCTTTCCTTTTAATAATAACATAAACATTTAGACGATAAAAAATGTTTATCAAGTTTGGGGCCTTTTTTTCATCAGAGTATGCTCTTTCTTAGCGAAGTAGTGAAGATAAACTCATTTTTTATAAGTGAAACTTTGGGGATCGCATGATACGCGAGATAACGCGTTTCACGAATATATACGGTAAATGGAAACAACAAAAATTTCCATCCTTTCCTTGTCATAGATTATAACCCAGTATGTGATTATTAAAGAAGTGCAGATTAAAAAGAATTAAGAAAAAAAAAAGAAAAAAAAAGAAAAAAAGAAAAGAAAAAAAAAGAAAAAAAAAGGAAAAAAAAAAAAAAAGAAAAAAGAAAAGAAAAAAAAGAAAAAAAAAGAAAAAAGAAAAGAAAAAAGAAAAAAAAGAAAAAAAAAGAAAAAAAGAAAAGAAAAAAAAAGAAAACTAGCAGGACACGTGTAAATTACACGTATTTACTAATAAATCTTTTAATGTTGCATTTTACTGTTCAACGCTGACCATTCCCAGTTACGAGAAAAGTGACAGTCTCTCTTAAACAATATTGAAATGTCCCTCCATCAGATCATTAGGTGAAGAAATATGATTTAACCCCTCACTACAAAAACTGCCTTTAGCTAAGATGACACCCACTCTAATTTTGTCTTTTTACATCACTCCCGATTTGTAATAGAAATGAATTGTAAAGCGATGCCCAAGATGGCATTTGCAGAATTACTGCTCACCTTTAAGAAATTCTCAAAGATAAGATTTAAAAAAAAGAAAAAGACAAACACTCTCTCACACACATATAGATATATGTACGGAAACATAATAATACGTATATTTACGATTGAAAACCTGCACATTCATAGCTCCCTTTACGCACCAACATAAAAATGAAAGACATTAATCAAAATGAGAAACACAATTATATATATATATATATATATATATATATATATATATATATATATATATATATATATATATTTCATTAAAAACGACTGACAAGGTGCTTTTATTTAGTTTTTTATATAATTTCTCGTGCGATCTAATAAAGTTTTTCTTTTCAGAGGATAAATTATATAAAAACTGTCCGAGTGTTCTTACAAAACACGGTCAAGATATTATGTCCATGTTCATCTTGACCGTGTTTTGAAACAAAAAAATGAATCACTTTATAAAACATACATATAACAAACTATTTCTATTTCTAATTCTAACAGTTGAAATATAATCCTTGAAAATGGCTAAATGTATGGCCGAAAGCGCTCGGATAAAAAGCACATTCGGACAGTTTTTATATAATTTATCCTGTGAAAAGAAAAACTTTATTAGATCGCACGAGAAATTATATAAAAAACTAAATAAAAGCACCTTGTCAGTCGTTTTTAATGAAATGTGCTTAAAAGAAGGATCGCTGCCTAAATACACACACACACATATATATATATATATATATATATATATATATATATATATATATATATATATATATATATTCACATTCATTTTGGTGCGATCTGGCTCCCAATAAGCGTTACACATGATATCACCGTAGATTATTTCAAACTTACAGCTTTCCACAGAATGCAGACAAAGGAATACTGTCCGCCACACAGATGCCACATTGGTTCCTGAAAATGTCTGAGACGGTCGAAAGTACTTGAAGAAAACAACAACACAACATGATCTTTGGACAGTTTATCCACAATTCTGATCACAATACACAACACATTATTCGAAAATTGGAAAAATACAACAAAAAAAATTGAACAGACTGACCTTGTCGGTTCTTTTTAATCAAACTCGTTTGCACATATATAAAATGTTTCATATATAATGTATATATATAAAATGTCTATATATATATATATATATATATATATATATATATATATATATATATATATATATATATATATATATATATATATATATATAATGAATATATATTTATGCATATATTAAAAGTAAAGTAACTGAAGAGATCGGTTTTGAGGGACATGATTATGACCAGCGATCAGAAATATTTTCTGGTTTCTTGAAGTCTCTAATAATATAGTTAAATAATGCTGGTATGTACGGTATTCGGTTATAAACATTGAACTTGTTATATTATTATTATTATTATTATTATTATTATTATTATTATTATTATTATTATTATTATTATTATTATTACACCATCGGTTCGCATGATAGAAGTACGTAGGAGAAAAAGAAAAGAAACGATCAAAGATGGAGGGAAGGCTATTTACACCTTTAATTGAGAGGCAATGCACATTTGAGAAGTAGACAGACATATGAGAAGTAAATGGATGCGCAGATTGCTGTAAAATGTAGGCAGATCTTTTTTGCGCTGATACTTCAAACAGGAACGCCATGACATCCTTGAAAATCAGCATTTGAAATCCAGACCCTTATGTGAGTATGAACATATATTATATATAAGCATTGGAGGCAAGCACTGAATGATCTCAACCACCAAAGTCAAATCATATATATACATACATATACATCGGTCTATGTTTGTATATATATATATATATATATATATATATATATATATATATATATATATATGTATATATATATATATATATATATATATATATATATATATATATATATATATATATATATATATATATATATATATATATATATATATATATATATATATATATATGTATATATATATAATATATATATATATATATATATATATATATGTATAGATAGATAGATAGATACATGCATATACATATGTTTATTTACATATGCATATATATAGATGCATATATATGCATACAGATATGGATATATATATATATATGTATATGCGCATATATATATATACTTATATATGTGTGTGTGTATATGTATATATATATATGTATATATATATTAAGTATAGTGAAATGTAATATGAAAAAAAAACAACTATGATGTAATTAACTGAAATTTGTCATTCAATTACGCATTACTTATCAGATATATACATTCCTATAAAATATACACTACAGTTCAAAAGTTTAAAGTACCCCCCTCCCCCGAATTAGAATGGGATGAAGATGACAGAAGAGTGAAACCTTCTGTCCACAAAATGAAAACGTGCTGCTCTTAGAGTAACTGGAAAAAGAATGGAATCAATTATTGAACTTATACTTTGAGAAACTTTGCAACGAATTCCAAAATTTTGTGCTGCAGTAACTAAGGCTAAAGAAGGGTATTTTGACAAGAGCAAAATCTAATCATAAAATGTTTCTTTTTTTTTTCGCCATAATAAACTTTCAAAGAAAAATCATGTCTCACTATTTTTATGCACGTATAATAATTTTATCTTATTTAAACTACAAAATAACTATATTTTGTGACAGCGTAAAAAATTACCAGGGCTGAATTTTAAAACTGTAGTGTATATTATATAGAACTTTTGAACTCTAGTGTATATATATATATATATATATATATATATATATTTCTCTTCAAAGTGTATATGTGTGAGTGTGTGTGTGCGTAAATAGTAAGAGAAATACTAGTTTACATATGTACATAAATGACTTTTAAACATTTTTAACTTTATTTTAATTTATTTAATATAGATTTAAATATAGAAGAATATGAATTCATAAATATAAACATAACCCCCCCTCCATATATATATATATGTACATATATATAGGTGAACATTTATGTCAAGACTAAGAGGGGACAGATGTTACATGCTAAACTCAATCGTCAGGCTGCATGTGTTGTGCATATTCTCGACTATTTATATATACGGGTCAATGATGCATCGTGGGTAGTCTATTGCATTGTGGGTAGTCTATTGCATTGTGGGTAGTCTATTCTAACGGTTATTTTGTTTTCGTGCCTGCATTTTGAGATGAGTTCTGATGGTTTATTTAGTAGTTTGTTTTGGTCTGGGAAGGTAACTATAGCTATTTCCCCATAATAAACATTCATATTTTTACTACGTTGCATAAAAGAAGAATAAAAACAAAAATAAAATAAAAATAAATAAGCAAAAACAAGTAAAATAAATTAATCCAAATAAAGGAAATAATAAATTAACAAATTACTCTCGCCAAAATAACCGTTAGAATAGACTACCCACAATGCAATAGATTATCCACACTGCGTCACTTACCTGTAAATAAATAGTCGAGAAAAACACAACGCATATGGTGTGACGATTGCGTTTAGCACCTGAGTGTTTACTCCAATGTTCACTTTTATATTTACATACACGCACTCACATACATATATTTATATTTATGTTTATCTATTTCTAGATATATTTACATATATGCTAACCATATATGTATGCATAACTGTATATTCACACGCACAAAACACACACATATATATATATATGTATATGAAGAAATATATCTCTTCATATACATATATATATATATATATATATATATATATATATATATATATATATATACATATATATATATATATATGGAGATAGTTAGACAGATAGATAGATAGAGAGAAAGAGAGGGTGAGAGAGATTGATAGACTGAGATTGGCGTTACAGAAATCAACACTTCATGACGATTGTCAGTGTCCTTCTCAAATGACCTTCATTTACCACGTAGTGTTGATTTCTATAGTCCCATTATCAATCTCCTCCTTCTCTCTTTTTCTTTATCTCTCTCTCTATATATATATATGAAATATCTATATCTACAAAAGCACTATATCTAATACTCAGCACTATTTCCTAATGCATATACAAAATAACATACACACATAAATATATATATATATATACATATATATATATATATATATATATATTTATATATATATGTAAACATATTACAGAGAAATATATATATTACAAAACTCACACGCACTCATGTATATATATTGCACAGGAAATATATATATATATATATATATATATATATGTATATTAGCGCAGGAATTTGAAGAATAAGTAGGTACGTTTTTTCACAAGGCATACACAGAAGCTGATGCTCTACACAAACATGAAAAGGCTAAATTAAGAATTTCAGTCAGCTACGACAAGAAGAAACTAGTAACTTACATAACAAATAAATACTTCGATTTGCAAAAAGAAGATTGTACAATGTCGCCAGATAAAAGCTAATTAAAACGCACGCACGCACGCACACACACATACACACACACATATATGTATTTACATATATGTGTATATATATATATATATATATATATATATATATATATATATATATATATAGAGAGAGAGAGAGAGAGAGAGAGAGAGAGAGAGGGGATACCGATATATATTTTTATATATTGAGAACAATATTGGGGAAATTGTATGACAAAGTAGAAAAAGTTTACTTGTGACGAGAATCGTCCTTCAGGACTTCTTCGGACTACATTTGTTATATTCCTATGACTAAACATGCATACGAACGAGTTGTGCTGGAAATTTTAGAGTTTTTTTTTTGTAATTATTTTCTTTTTATATCGAGCTGAATTCATTTAGAATCTTTTTCTTTCCATCACTTTTGTCAGCAGGTATCCCAGTTTGACATACATTTTCCCCAATATATATATATATATATATATATATATATATATATATATATATATATATATATTGGGAAAAATCAAGCATCATGGTACCGTAAATTACAAGACTTCTCCAGGGAACTCATGCAGGATACCATAGGGTTCTGTCAGGAAACCATAACTGCAACAACAGCGGAAATTAACCTACTCGATGAGCAAATAAAGAAACAAGCGGACACGGAAGAATATACTAGCATAAAGAATGTCATAAAAGCTCACACAGACCAAACACTGAGGGAACTATGAAAAACAAAAACTGAAAAACAAAGAAAATTAACATGGAATATTTCCTCCAGACAGAAGAACAAAAGAGAAATCAAGCCAAACTCAGAAAAAAGAGAAACGACCATACCACAAAAGAAAGCAACAAAACACCGCAACTACACTGACCACCACACAATCAACAAACCAAATAAATACACCAACAGACAACCATCAGCACCACGACCAACAATAACAACCCCGTCACCATCAACGATAGCTAGAACCTCAAAACAAACACACGCACAAAACAAACCACTAACTTACGCTGACATCCTTAGGGTGCCGCACAAACATACACAAACCAAAACACAGCAGCCCTTCTACAGAACGCATAACCCCATTAGACATCCCAGACCACCCAGAATAGCCCCTAGTAGACAATCAACAGCAAACACTCTCAACCTTAAAAAAAAAACGGAATAAGCCCCCAACCAGGATACCTGGATGGGGGTATGGCATCCCTAATAGGAGACATGATGCAAGGTTTCGAGCTTTTACGAAAGAACTTCGCCATGCTTTCAAATTAAACTTGCCCCATACGGGTGAGTTATTTAAGTGACATTTAAGTTATTTAAGTAACAATAAATTTTCACTCAACACATTCAGGTTATTAAATAAAGGACTAAGCTTTTGCCCTAGTCTCCCAAGGTTTGATAAAGACACCTTGGCAAAGGACCACTATGGGGACAGTGATCACACACCTTCCATACTTGATACATTAAAAGAGAAGGATGCTACCTACACCCCACAAAACACAGACATTACTATACAGACATTTGAAATAGCCGTAGCGAATGACATAAAGAATAGCACGTAAGCTGCCACGTAACAATATTACTGAAGGGGAACGTATAACCCTCGACACGCTGACACACAGAGATGACCTAATCATAACACACTGACAAAGGGGGTGCCAAAGTGATCTGGGGAATCAAAGAATACATTAAAGAGGCCAACAATCAGCTAGCCGACAAAAACCCTATAAAAGCTTACCTACAGTTCCTCTTCCCGAATACCAAAAAGAATTAACTAGCTCACTAAACATAATGCTTCGCAACAATCTAATCAACAAGGAAACATGCAAAACACTTACACCCACAAACATTACACCTGCTCGTTTCTATCTCCTTCCTAAAATACACAAAAGCAACAACCCAGGAAGGCCGGTCATATCATCATTCAACTGCCACACGACCAAAATTTCCAAATACGTAGATCATTACATACAACCCCTAGCTAAGGAAATAAAATCCTACATCAGAGACACAACAGATCTACTAAAAAAAATTAATCACATACAAACAGTTCCAGAGAATGCTATTCTAGTGACTATGGACGTAGGTTCACTCTTTTCAAACATTAAATACATCGAAGGGCTAACCGCCCTTCAGGAAGCACTTACTAAAAGAAGAAAATAAGGCCCCCCTCACAGAAGTTATCATAAAACTCATGGAGCATATTCTTACATTGAATACTTTCAACTTCAATGGAGCACACTACCTTCAAGTAAGAGGTTGTGCCATGGGCACCATTGCAGCTCCTTCATATGCTACAATATTCATGGGAAAATTTGAGGAGACCCATATCTATCCCCTCATTGGTAACGACTGCGTATTCTATGCAAGATATATCGATGATATATTATTTGTATATGCGGGCAGTGACGACAAACTTATCCAATTCCTCATGACCCTAAACACACTGCACGACTCAATTAAGTTTGACTAAGATAAATCCACAACATCGGTAACATTTTTAGACATCCGCATTTACATAGATGAAAACAGGAAACTACAAACGACACTACACACTAAAATCACCGACACCCACAACTATCTACACTTTAAGTCTTCCCACCCTAAACACCTCAAAGAGAACCTTCCCTATTCACAAGCACTTAGACTCAGAAGGATATGTTCCCACAATGAAGAATTAAATAAACACATTGAAGATCTGGATCATCAATTCACAAGACGTGGCTATAAACAACACCTAATCAGCGAACAAATAAATAAAGCAATTTCCACACCTCGTGAAGACACCCTAATGTACAAGATTAAAAATAAATCTATCCACATTCCTCTAGTAACCATTTCCAATCCCACTCTGCCTCCACTATCCCAAATAATCAAAAGTCGCTGGGAAATACATCTCAAACCAGACCTAAAAAAATTGTTTAAGGAACCCGGCTTTCTAGCATATCGTAGACCTAAGAACCT
>OZ038503.1:48686223-48911223 GCA_964036315.1 Acanthosepion esculentum
TGTGTTCATATTTTTTTTTCTTAAGGGTATTTTAGTCTGATCTACTTCCAGGATACGAACAGTATTTAAAAAGGATTGATTCTTATAGAGATAAAGTTTGTAGGAAGATGAGGAGTCAGGACAAATCTTAGGATAAATGTTTTAGCTCTCAGCCAATAGATTTCGTTCTTTCTGTCCTTCTTTCTTTCTTTCTTTCTTTCTCGCTTTCTTTTTCGAATCTTTTTACTTTCTCCGTCTTCGTTTTTTCTTTTTCTCATCTTTTCTGAATTCCTTCTTCGTCTTTTTTTTATTGACTTTCCCTTCTTTTCATTCGCTCTCCTTCATCTTCTTTCGTTTTAATGACGATTTGATTACATTGTTTTTCTCCTTCCTCTTTCATACAATATATTTCTTCGAGTACTGAAAAACAAAGAGAACAACAGATATTTAAACAGACCTGTTTTAACAAAAGCAATCGGTTTATCTACTGAAAAATAAAAAAAAATAATAAAAAAAATAACTGTATTATATGGCGGTATTGAGTCGTGTTTTTCCAGGTACAGAGTTGATATTAAATGATATGAGGTTTTGTTTACAGAAAGCCATTTAAAAAGGGGGTTATAAGCGGTGACTTCCGTGTTTTGCCTCCTGTACACCGAAGCCCCAGAGCACAAAAACACTGATCAAGGTGTATGGAAGCTTATGTTGCCCAGACAGCTAGCCGTGATATTATCCAAACGAACCGATACGTTTGGTACCAGGACAACGCTTCACAACGCGCTGACATGTAGTGTTTTCTGTCGGGGTTTGGTCTCTCAGACTTTTTCATTTTAAATGTTACCTGCAAAGCTGCCTATACTCTGAGTGTTAGACGGCCATTGAACCCAAATTCGATAAATCCACCATTTTGACAGGTCTTGATTTTAACCCACCTCACAAAAATGCATGGTCCGAAAACCGGCTTAGTGGCCGATAAGTTGACTTTGCAGCAGGTCGTACAGGGTTACACCGTAATAGCAGCCCTCATAGTGACCAGTAAACTCAGACAGCGACCTGACCAGCTGGTAAGAAGACAACACGACATGTACGTACAGACTGAGTGATCTATGAACCATTCCAGTTTTCCAGCGTTTATATCCGGATATTTCTCACAGGTCAAGATATCGCCCCACCAATAAAGCCTTATGTTCTTTGAGTGTCTTCTTTCTACGAGGAAGCCATTCCGTGAGCATTTGGACACAACCTCGTATCTGTTAGTATGAAATACGCGCGAAACCAATGATTGCACGACTTGACATGGTTTACACTATGTCGCATTTTATTATACAATTCAATGTTTTCGTATTAAAACTTATTTTTTTCAGAGTATATCTTAAATATACTATGTGGATTTCAGTTAACTGTTTTTTTGTTAGAAATAATTACAATATCGTTTTTTGTGCTATGACATTTTATTATCCAAATAATATTGTAAATAAATATATTTATATATAATAGTATAGCCCCTTCTCACTTAACAACTTACCTGTTTAACAACCACAGACATACAACCTCTATAAAATCTCATAAATTAAGATATAAACCAGTCAGTATAATATGTTGTACCAAGAATTTGATTGTGACTGTTTTTTCTTTCTTCAAAATGAATTTGGCAGCAAAGCCTCTGATGGGATGATTGGATATTTTGAGGAGCGTGGAACCACCTTTTAATTGCTGTTGTTCCCAGATCCATTCTGACCCGGGGTGGTAACACCTGTTAGGGTCCCAGCTATGGGCATATTATGAACCCCGGCAAACAAAAACAGATCACTATGAATGTATAAAAATAGATTTTTTGTAGTAAAAATACAAGCAACATTTATATATATATATAAAAATTACCAACAATATATATTTGCAGTGAAATTACCTATTTATAGCAACGTTACCAACAATACATTTCATCTGTAGTTGAAGACATACAATGGCATTCAAAATATTTAGATTTCGGCATGAAATAACCCAGAGATGTTGATA
The DNA here is from genome assembly GCA_964036315.1 of Acanthosepion esculentum. Classification (NCBI taxonomy): domain Eukaryota; kingdom Metazoa; phylum Mollusca; class Cephalopoda; order Sepiida; family Sepiidae; genus Acanthosepion; species Acanthosepion esculentum. The sequence continues at coordinate 48,688,219 of OZ038503.1, forward strand.
TGACGCTAAAAATATCATTCAACCAAACCAAAAAGAAACTTTAAAAAAAGTACAACATAAAACACACATGTAACCGTCTCTAGTAATCATGTCCACACAAACATGTATATGCACAAAAGTTGAGTATCATCTACCATGTATTCAAGTGTGAAGGCAGAATATTTTATTACTTCAAAAGCCCAACAAAATTAAATTTTGGCATCAAATGACCCATAAGGAGTTGACATGCCGTTAAACAAACAAATCAAATCAAAAGTAATGAAAATTAAATAAAGGGAAAAATAAATAAATATTTACTTGTACTGTATGATTTATAAATTATATAATAATAATGAATAATAATAAATTTATATAATAATAAATAATAATAAATTTGTATAATAATAAATAATAATAAATTTATATAATAATAATAAATATTAATAAATTTATATAATAATAATAATTTTTATATTATAATAATAAATTTATATAATAATAATAAATAATAATAAATTTATATAATAATAAATTTATATAATTGTTGTGGAGTTATTTCGCAGTGGAGGCTTGTATTTGTACTAAAATCGGTTCTAAATAAGTTCGACGTATCAAACGTTAGGAACTTGATATAATAGGTATTATGCAAAGTAATCTTGTTGTGGTCGCTGACTACTTTTGTATTCGACTAACTGTCGTCCGACATTGACAGTATTTACTGTCCCCCCACGAGGGATAGATGTGGCACAAGGCCGGGTTTAAAGTGGGGTATTCCCGAGCCCGTAGGATCGGCCAAAGAATGCCCGTAGAACCCGTATAAACGGGATCGGGTTGCTCAACCTCCCCGAACGAGACTCCGCCTTTCGGCGGAGCCTCGTCCGGGTTCCTCTCTGCTCAGAGGCAGAGAGTTCGACCGTCTAGCACTTAATGTGCTGCCGACTGTCGTCCGACATCGACTGACCCACGTTCCTCTTACTACTCCTACTTATATTAGGTGGGAGAGTCTAATAACTATAGAATAGGTGTGTTTCACCATAACACCCCCACTAAAACATTACTCCGTAGGAGTAAAAAGTTTTCTTCATTTTTTATTTTTTACAGGAAATATGAAGAAAAAAAAACTTCATTTTTTAGCAACATCGTAGCGTATCTCCTACGTTTTGGATCCACTTTTAAATGATCAGTTGCCTTTCTTTTTCTCCTGGATCGGCGTACCTCAGGTAAAATCGTTGCTGGCGTTGTTAGATCAAACGTATCGAAAATCACCTCCATAGGTGTTTCTTCAACTGGAGCGCTGTCAACCACGTCTGAAGAGCGTCGTCTGATCTGCTTAATGTGCCGTCTGCACGTGAATTTTTCGCCTTTCACCAAGTACATCATGTTGCCAATCCGCTTTTCTATTTTTCCAATCTCCCAGAATGATTTATTTTGTTTATAGACCTTAAAGTATACTTTTTCACCAGGATTGTTTTTTACTTGAATAAATTTTTCTCTACCTGGCTTTGTATTTTTGGTAGTAATTTGTCGAAGACAGATCTTACCCGACGTGCAAACATCACCTCGGCTGGCGATTGTGAGGCTGGTGTTCCGTTATTTGGGGTAATTCTGTATACCTGTAGAAACTTCTGTAGGGCTTCATCTGCAGGTATTTCCCTAGCTTTCTTTAGAGCTATTTTTAGGGTGTCAACAAATTTTTCAGCTAACCCGTTCGATCTTGGGTGATATGGAGCTGTGGTAACATGTTCGACGTTGTATTCCTTGCAGAAATCTTTAAATTGTTCCGACGTAAATTGACTTCCGTTGTCCGTTATAATGGTGTCTACTACACCAAAGCTTGCGAACAATTCCAGCAGGAAGTTTTTAGTACTTTGCGTCGTCGGTTTTCTTATCCTTTGTATCTCAGGCAATTTCGGGAAACTATCCACTACTATGATGTAATGGTATCCATTCAGTGGACCTGCGAAATCCACATGTAACCTAGACCATGGTAGGTCTGTTTTTGGCCAGGAATTAAATTTTATTGGGGGTGCCTTTGCAGCTAAAGCACAGCCTTTACATTTTGCCACTGCGTTCTCAATGTCCCTGTCCATATTCGGCCAAAATACAAAACTTCGCATTAGGCTCTTCATCCTAGTGCTGCCCGGATGACCAGTATGAAAATCCTTTAGTATTTGCTTTTGCAGTCTGTATCGAATCACCACACCTTCTTTGTATAAAAATACTGTATCGCAAAGCGAAAAAAACATTTGTTGTGTACTGGTTCCTCTCAGCTTTTTTTTCTTTTATTTTCAAGATATACTTGTCCCTGGTGGCTTCTTCATTTATTTTTTCTAGAGTTACCGTAAGTTCCCGAACTGCATTACACACAGTAAATTTCAGCTCTTCTTCTGACTTCAGTGAGGCAATTACCGTGTCTTCTAATGGTTCGCTCATTTTAGGAATTAACCTGGACAGCCCATCAGCGTAGCCAAATTTATTCGATGGTATGTACTCCATGCTGAAGTTATAATTTAGCAGTATTATGTCCCATCTCTGTAGTCGGTTGGCTGTATGCGTCGGCAAACCCTTTTTCGATCCAAAAATCGAAATTAGAGGCTCATGATCAGTTTGTAGCTTAAAATGTCGACCGTGGACAAAACGGTGAAATTTCGCTATAATTCTTCTCTGCCGGAAGTAGTGCTCTAGAAGCATAAGCAATTGGTTTTACTTGACCATCTGTCATTTTGTGTAAGATGCATGCTCCTACTCCATACGCACTCTAAATCCGGGTTGTAATGAGTTAAAAATAATTCCGAGGTTAACACTTCCTTTATCTTTTCAAATGCTTTCTGGCATTCATTAGTCCATTTCCAGGGTTTTCCTTTCTTCAGTAGTTCATTTAATGGTGCCCGCAGATCATACATTTTAGGGATGTCTATTTGGTAATAATTAGCTAATCCCAAAAAACTTTGTAATGCGGTAATATCATTCGGAGCCGGCATGTCTTTTATAGCCGCTTCTCGCTCTGGGTCTGGCCTTCTACCATTCTTATCGATGATCTGCCCCAGATATTTTACTTTCTCCATAAAAAACTCGCATTTGCTTTCCTTGAGTTTAAATCCCAAATTCTGTATTCTTGAAACTACTGCATTTACATGTTCCACGTGTTCTGCTATACTTGTACTTCTCATGAGGATGTCGTCCAGATACGCTACGGCAAAATCTAGACCACCCAACATCGAATCCATTACTTGTTGAAAAATGGCAGGCGCGACCGTAATCCCAAAAGATAGTCTGTTAAATTTATACAGACCCCGATGTGTGTTTATACACAAAAGTTTTGACGTTTCTTTTTCTACCGATATTTGCAGATATGCGTCGCTGAGGTCTATCTTCGAAAATATTGTGCCTCCATTAAGCTTTGCAAATATTTCTTCCGCTGTTGGTAGAAGATAATTATAGTATTTGAGTGTCGCGTTTAAACCCGTCGAGAAATCAGCACAAACACGAATTTCTTTAGACTTTTTTTCACGTATACCGTCGGTGTTTCCCATTCACTATACTCAACTTTTTTAAGTACACCGGTTTTCTCTAATCTGTCCAATTCATTATCTATCTGTTCAATTGAGGCAAACGGCACATTCCTTTTCTTTTTGAATACCGCCTGAGCGTTTTCGTTTAGCTGGATTTTGCCTCCATCTTGGTACACGTTTCCAACCCTGGAGAAAAAACAGTAGGAAATGTTTTCTTAAGTTTCTTTATTAATTTTTGGGCTTCGGTGTTTAAAATTTTTACCTTATAACCGAAAGAATTCATCAGTAGATCCCATAATTGGAATTCAGTTATCCAATTCGTACCCAGTAAGTTCGTGGTATTTTCCATGACAAATAGATTAACTTGTCGCGTTTTTTTTATTTAACGTGACATTTGTAACAAATTCTCCAATAAATTGTATTTTTTTCTCCCGTCACTGACCTCGCGATTTTCTTTGTCTTCATTAAAGTTGGTTTCCCCAACTTCTTCCACGTATGCAAATTTATGATAGATAGATCCGAACCAGTGTCAAGTTGCATTTTTATATTTTTATTACTTATTTCGACGGTAACAAATTTTCTGGTTATTCCATCTTTTACCTCGTTGGACTTTAATTTTCTTATTTTATTGTCTTTATTTTTTTACCTGCAATGCGTGCTTTTATGTCCCACTCTTTTACAGTTGAAACATTTTTATTCCTAAAATCGCAATATCTGTATCAGTGTAGTTCACCGCACGCAAAACATGGCTTCGGGAGTTTTTGTTTATTTTTCTCTGGTATTTCACTTTTTGCTTGATAATCCGCAATTTTAGATTTCTTTTTGGTAGACTGACTTTCTTCTTTGTAGCGTATTTTCCTTACATGCGAAACCCCAGACTGTTCTGTCTTTTTTAAATCTTTCTTTATGCTAACATATCTTGTGCATTCTTCTGCCAATTTCTGTACCTTAATACTTGGATCGCTTTCCAATTTTGCCAGTACTAATTTTCTCAACTCTGCGTCTCTTTCCGATACCAGCTCCTGAACAAACATCAAGCACTTAAAATTGTCTGCGCTTAATTCTGCCAGCTTGAATTCTTCACAATGCTTATTCACATTGGCTGCGTATGTTATACAGTCTTGTTCATCATCTTTCATCAGATTCAAACATTTCCACCTCTTGTGAACAGAGATGTCTTTTTACTAAATAATTCACTTAATATATTTACTGCCTCGGTAAATGTTAACTCGCTAGTTTTTTTGGGTAAAATGTAGTTTACCAAGTTGTTATGCTCAGCAGTTCCTAATTTGCTTAAAAGAAGCCTAACCTTCTTTCCTTCAGACCACGAGTGGCAGTCCTCGTTATACACGTCCGTATATTTTTTATAATACTCCGCAAAAGTTATCTCTTCATCTGGACTGTACGTGAATATTTCAATTGAATTCCATATTGTATTCTCTTGGAAAGAATCATTTTGTAGATTTTTCTCTTTCCTCTTCTCAGATATTTCCAGAATTTTGTTTTGAAACTCCCTATGCATCTGTTCCATTTTTTGTTGGAATTACATTTGTCTATTGAAAGTTTCCTCCTGTAGCTGCATCTGGAATGTTGTTTGTTGCTCTAATATTTTCGTCTGTTGTTCCGACTGGAACTTAAAGAATTCCCGGAATAGACATTTGCATTCCTCCATCTTCGCAAAAAGTTTACACAATGTCTAAATACTGTAGAGGTGGGGTCCTACGAATTTGCAATTTGAGCAAACTGCATTATCGAGAAAAATATTTCTTTTCTCGACAGATTTTTTCGTCACTAAGTTGACGTCTTGGCTTGCGACAAGTTTTTTTCTTTTTTTTTTTAAAGTGTGAATCCGAGACTTTGTCGCCGAAGTTATTGTGGCGAGCGAATTTTTTCTTCCTCCGTATGAGTGCGAATCCTCGTCGCCAAGGTTGTTAAGTTATTTCGGAGTGGAGGCTTGTACTAAAATCGGTCCTAAATAAGTTCGACGTACCAAACGTTAGGAACTTGATATAATAGGTATTAACGTAGAGTAATCTTGTGGTCGCTGACTACTTTCGTATTCGGCTAACTGTCGACTACTGTCGTCCGACATCGACTGACCCACGTTCCTCTTACTACTCCTACTTAGATTAGGTGGGAGAGTCTAATAACTATAGAATAGGTGTGTTTCCCCATGACAATAATAACAATAAATATTAATAAATTTAGATAATAATAATAATAATAATAATAATAATAATAAATAATAATAAATAATAATAAATTTAGATAATAATAATAATAATAATAATAAAAACAAATTTATATAATAATAATAAATTTATATAATAATAATATACAATAATAAATTTATATAGTAATAATAAATTTATATAATAATAATAAATAATAATAAATTCATATAATTATAATAAATATATATATAATAATAAATTTATATAATCATAATAAATAATAATAAATTTACATGATAATCATAATAAATAATAAATTTATATAATTTACAATGCGCAAACGGAAATAATGTATAGAATACAGAGCGGATTTTTTAATTAATTTATTACAAATTACTGTTCAGCAGTCGATTGTATAAACATTTAAGAATAAATTCGAAATGTTACAAATGGAGCCATCTAAAGCTAGTTGACACAAATCCATTACACACGTAATATACTGGAAATAGCGGTCAGGTCGAATTTCTCAGCTCGCTGAATCAGAACCCGGTTGTTAAATGAGAATTTACTGTATAGTTATAGATATTTTTTTTTAAATTTCTGACATATAAAGATTGCCATGGGTCATAATAAAATACAATCTCAAAACAGAAACAAGAATGTTGTTATGTTATTTGGTGAGTAGGACAAGTCATTAGGAATCGTAAAAATAAATTGAATCGATGTCACAAAATAGTCAATAAAGAAATTGAAAACATTGGCAAGATATGAAAAATAATATAAAAAAGCAAGATCAATGAATTAACAAGTAACATGATATTTCAAGAAGCTGGTGTTGTGAATGTAAACAGAAAGCAAAGATGGAGAATATAAATATTGGCTAAAGATATGAAAGCAGTGAAACTGCGGTCTTTATCACAAAGAGAAAAGTGTCAGTTTAGCGAAGAAGTACATGGAAATGATTTCTCAGCAGCAAATGTTACTGATAAATGTTGAGCTAAAATTGGACGAAACTTATACATGAGCTACTAGTTGTGTTCTTCACAAAAATAGTCAAACAATACGACCTGAAACAGGATGGGTGGAGTAGGAGTTCGCTTGTGGTCCGGTTCACATTCCCTTCGGGTTTTTTAACAGGAGTAGAGGGTTATCCTTTTTTGTCCTGTTCAGGATTGGGTTAGCGGTTCCTTCTGAAGTGTTTTCCTTCGCTTTCACTTCAAGTAACCACCTTTGTGTCTTAGTGGCGATATCGTCTTGTTTGGGTTGTTACGGTTTTGGACTAGTTGGTTGGTTGATTTTGTTTAGCGGCATATTAAGCTCGATAGGTTATTTAATGCCAAAATCTAAATATTTTGATTGGTTGGTTGATTTATTTTCTTTAGCGGTATATCAACACCTCTACGGTTTATATAATGCCGAAATCTAAATATTTTGATTGGTTTGGTTGGTTGCCATTTAGCGGCATATTAAACTCTATAGGTCATTTAATGCCGAAATCTAAATATTTTGAGTGGTAGGGTTGGTTGATTTTGTTTAGCGGCATATTAAACTCTATAAGTTATTTAATGCCGAAATCTAAATATTTTGATTGATTTGGTTGGTTGATTTTGTTTAGAGGCATATCAACACCTCTACGGGTTATATAATGCTGAAATCTAAATGATTGGTTTGGTTGGTTGATTTTGTCTAGAATCATATCTATGGGTTATTTAATGGCGAAATTTAAATATTTTGAACAACTAAATATATTCAACTAAATATATTTTGAATGCAATTGTATGCCTTCAACTAATGATAAAATGTATTGTTGGTCATTTTTCTATAAAATGTGTCATTAGTAATTCTGCTATAAAATGTATTGCTGGTCATTTTGCTTTGAGAAAGTATTGCTGGTAATTTTATTATAAATATGTACTATTGATACTTTTTTTTAATATAAAATGTATTATTGGCATTTTCATTATAAAAATGTATATTTATACTTCAATATATTTTTGGGGGGTTTTGGCGTTCACTATTTGACCATAGTTGAAACATTAACAGGTGATACCACCACGTTTTGGGCTAGTATTGTAGGTAGTAAAATTATATGTTTCTACAAAGTTGATCTTTATAGGTGTCTTCAAAGTTAACAATTATAGGTTTCATCAATTATAGGTATCTTCAAATTTGATAATTATAGGTCACTTCAGTTATAGGTCTCTTCGAAATTGATTATTATAGGTCTATTCTATTTTAGGTCTCATCAAAGTTGATAATTATAGGTTTCTTCAATTATAGAGTACTTCAGAGTGGATAAGTATAAGTTCCTTCAATTATAGTTCACTTCAAATGGATAATTATAGGTATCTTCAAAGTTGATTATTATAGATATCATTCAAGTTGATAATTATAAGTCTGTTCAATTATAGGTCTGTTCAAATTTGATAATTATAGATCTTTTCAATTACAGATTGATAATTATCGGTGTCTTCAATTTTATATCTCTGCAAATTTGGTAATTATAGGCAACTTTAATTATATGCCACTTCAAAGTTGATAATTTTAGGTCCCTTTAATTTCATGCCACTCCAAACTTGATAATTATAGAGATTTTCAATTTATAGGTCCCTTCGATGAGATAATTATAGGTCGCTTTAAAGTTAAGAATTTTAGGTGCCTTCAATTATAGGTCGCTTTACAGCAGATAATTACAGGTCTCTTCAATTATATGTCTCTTCAAATTGATAATTATAGGTCTCTTCAATTATAGGTCTCCTTAATATTGATAATTATAGGTATCTTCAAAGCTGATAATTATTGACGATGATGAGATATATCTAGTATGGTTTTCTTTATTTGCGCCCCACCCGACCAATTAGTTTATATATATATATATGCAGAGAGAGAGAGAGAGAGAGAGAGAGAGAGAGAGAGAGAGAGAGAGAGAGAGAGAGAGAGAGGGCAGATTTTAATTCTAAGCAGGACAAAAAAGCCACGAAGATGTAAGGTGATACCTAGAGTGAAAGAAACAGAGAGGACAATAAAAGAACAGAATTCAAAGGGACAGAAAATGACGATGGACATTGCGTTTTACTTTTTTGAAGATTGTAGTTGACAGGAAAGCAATAAGCCGTAAGAGAGTTCCATAAGCGAGTAGTGCGGAAGAAGAAACTATTAGCATAGAAATTACGGTTGCATCTAGCAATTTAACGTGTGAAATGATGAGACCTATCTGACAATCTAGTACTGCGTTTAAATTCGTGAAATCGAAATTACCAAAGAGGTAAGCTCCTCACAACAATTACCGTGAACAATATTGATAGAAATGACATAGGGAAGATAAGTTACTGCGATGGAAAAGTTACTGAAGCCGGGATGCCAGGTTAGGACCGATATCGATCCACATTCTTAGAATTTGTTCAGGAATCTCTAGAGGTATAGCAGAGGCACAGGACTAGATGTGGCAACAATAGTCGATGCATAGACGAATGGTAGAATTACAAATGGGCAAGATTGATTCTGTCAAAAATAAACAAATAAATTGTGTGGCACGACATACTGAACAGATTTTTTTGGCTGCAGACCTAGCAATTTGTTCAATATAATTGTTCCACTTGATGCCAATGAAAAATGTGCGACGTGGTGGCGCAATGTTCCACCATCCCGGGGGTGAATAACAAACAATGTTAATGGAAGGCAAAAAAAAAAAAGTTTCTCTAACACGATTAGAAGGGAGTAGTTTCATTTTGGAGAGATTAAAATTCCACTTCTTGCACCATTTAATAACAGACTGAAGAATATAATTATAAGGAGAGATTAATAAAGAGGATAGGTTAATGAGGATAATTATAAGGATAATTATGAGAATAGATTAATATGGTTAATTATGACAATAGGTTAATAAGGGTAATTATGAGGATAGAGTAATGAGGATTATTATGAGGATAGATTAATAATCATAATTATGGCGATAGATTAATAAGGATAATTATGTTGATAGATTTATAAGGATAATTATGGCAATCGATTAATAAGGAAAATTTTAAGGATAATTATGAGGTTAGTTTAATGAGGATAAGTATGGCGATGGATTAATAAGGATAGGTCTAAGGATAATTATGAGGATAGATTAATAAGGATAATTATGAGGATAGATTAAAAGGTATAATTATGAGAATATATTAATGGGGATTGTTATGACGATAGAATAAGAAGAATAATTATGAGGATAATTATGAGGATAGATTAATAAGGATAATTATGAGAGTAGATTAAAAGGGATAATTACAAGCTGAATGTCACAACATAGATTGCTCATATAAAGATGTATATACGGATCATTTTGCCAACATCGGTTGATCAATACCAATTTCAGTGGGAAAATATTGACTTTCATAAAGGAAATCATCTGATCCATTGTATCTTCAGATCCAGCGTTTAATGAAGTCGTTCTCTTGTTTAACAAGGGTAATTTAGAATATACCTATTAATCGTATTTTTTCATCTTCAGAATAACAAAAGTCTTCCGCTAAGACTTCAAGAACGTTGTAAACAGAAAAGAAATACTCACGTGTGAAGTAGTTTTATTTGATCTAGATTTCTTTGGAAACGTCTCTTAATGAAAAAAAAAGCTTAAATAAAAAGAAAATACTTACAGAATCGTCTTCCGAGTCCTCTTGTACGTTATTCTGGAGTCTTTTTCCTAAAAAAAATAAGACATAAATTATGTTAAATTCAATACTGCAAAGATGCTGAGCAGACCATAGTTACAGTTTCTGAGAAAGAGCGTGTTATCTAACGGAATCAACAATTTGGACAAGGCTAGCACGCTCAAGCCCTCGTCCACGACGACTTGTGGCTGCGTGCTAGCATAGCTATCCACCCCCAAGTGCTCCGTCTACCGAATTTCAATCACACGTCTTGGGTCAACCCGTGGTATGGTTTTTCAGGTATATATATATATATATATATATATATATATATATATATATATATATATATATATATATATATTTGCTCTATATCAATAGAGAATAGTGCTCAGTATCGGATTGTCTGTAGATATAAGCAGTGTGTGCAGAGAAATCAATAAGGTATCGTGACAGTCATTCATGCCTCAAGCGATTTTCAGACCATGTGTTACTACTCAACGCGCGGGCTCTATATATAGGACACCGGAGGCCTATAGAAAGCAAGGGACGGGAATTAAAGATTTATTTATACCATTTATTACTGAAAAGAAATGCTTGTATGTTTTCTTCGGTTCAAAATTGTAGTATTTGAAATAAAGTTTATCAGAATTAGATTATAATATGATGTTCCACGATTTGAGTCCCGCTACGCTACCTACTGCCACACGACAACTCAGAAGACTTAAACAACATCCCATGACCTAAATCTCACAAGCTTTATTTGAAATGCCACAATTTAGAACCGAAGAAAATAAGATAAATAAAAACTAAATGGCATAGCTATAAGTAATGCAATATATATATATATATATATATATATATATATATATATATATATATATATATATATATATATATATATATTACATGTATATTTATATGTATATGTAATATATTAAGGTGTGTGTATATATATATATATATATATATATATATATATATATATATATATATATATATATATATATATATATATATACAGACTGTAACAGCAAAATTGTCCAAATTGTGTAAAAGCAAAATTGTCCATTTGTTAGATTAAGCTTTGAACCGTTGTAGCCTAGAAATGATTAAATGTATCTTACTGGAATTCTCTGAGTTTTTTTTATAACACTATTGGACTATACTTTGAGCAATAAGAATGTATTAGCAGAAGAATCGTGATGAAATCTATTATAAACAAAAATGACATGTTCATCATTAATTAATCATAGCTAAGGATTGTAAGCACATGAAGTATTGAAATAAAGTTCAAATATTTATATATTATTCCAGAATCATTTTTCAACTTATTCAAGATGATATTCGCCCTATCTAACATTCTAACATTCTGTCCTGGAGTAAGAAGGGGCTTCACACGTTTCACGTACGATTTCATATTCAAGTCTCTTTTCACTCCTCTTTTGCCTGCCATAGCTGAAACTCCTTTCTCACATGCCAAACATCTTATGGATTGAGTTGGATCTTTTCTAATTGATCTCTTTAGTGCTAAGTTGAAATGATGATCCCTCTTCCTGTTGTGACCTCCTGATCCAGTTTTCCTCTCTACAGTTTCCTCTTTTTTAAACTTATTCACCGTTCTCTTGATAGTTCTTGAATGGACATTGAAGATGGAAGCCAGAGTATGAATGTTGGTACTATTACTAAAGGCTTGAATAGTCTTTTCCCCCTCACCATTGCTCATTTAGGAAGACAGTGGGGCTGACACAAAATGATTTTAACCTGTTATCTTTTTAACTGAATAACTCAAGGGATTTTTCAGTGATTCTTACGACAAATGGTGTCAAGATGACTAATCAGAAAACCTGGAAAAAAGAAACTCAATTAGTTTAGTGTTTTTTAGATATTAAGCATATTGTCGGATTGACAATTATGCTGTTACACGCGATATATATATATATATATATATATATATATATATATATATATATATATATATATATATATATATATTGAGAAATTAATTAACATCCATCCAAATATTTAAGGACCCGTGTTATTTATTAACCTTTATTGAACAAAAGTTAATTGGATTGACGTAGCTTAAGATAATTTATAAGTATTGTCACATCAAAGCAACTTGATTTGTTGGGATTAACAAACTATTTAACAAATTCAAAATGCTCCCTTTCATATTCAATACAACGCTGAACTCTTTCAGCAACACTTCTATATATGTTACAGAATGTGAAGGTCAATATAAATTTGTTAGGTAAACTGCTCATTGTTTTCCTCTGCCCTTCCCGCCTTCAATATGTCCAATGAGTATCAAATTCTCCAAACCTGCTTTTCTTATTATGCATCCCATAAATTTCAGCTGTCTTTTTTCTGATTCTAAGTATAAGTGTTATTTTTGTTTCCATTTTCTTTAAAACTTTCTCATTGTTCTATTTTATCAAAGACAAAAATGAGATTCTATTTATTTTAATTGTTTAGTAAATGATAACCAATTTATATGTCAAACAATGAGCAGAATTTTATATTTCAATGTCAAACATTGGCCAACATTATAGAATAAAGAAAATTGGGAAAATTAATCAGAAATGAATTTGTAATATTTCCAAATTAATTTGGCTAAACATACACAGTGTGCGGCAAAAAGTAACGCCTTTTTTATTAACTTTTATTGGAAAAAAATAAATATAGTAGTTTAAAATAATTTATAAGTAGTGTTACATCAAAACACGATTTGATATGATTAATGATCTATATAACAGGTTCAAAATGCTCCCTTTTATGTTCAATAGAACGCTGAACCGTATCAGCAACACTTCTACAAACCATTTGACACATTTCTATATTAATTTCAGAAAATTCTATCAGAAATTACTTGTTTTAATTCAGGAATTGTTTTCGGTTTAGGCCTGTAAACAAGAATAATTTAGTTACCCCCAGCCCCAAGAAAAAGTCTGGTGTTGTTAGGCCTGGTAATCGTGATGGCCACTCAATTGCTCCACATCGTCATATCCTCTTCAGCTCCAAAAGAAAAAGTGCGTTACTTTTACTACACCTTGCAGATTAGTATTTTCACATCTCTTCTGTTTCTTTTGTTTTGCAGAACATTCTATGCATCCCCCAAAGTCACACAAACCAGGAAATGAAAAAATTTATTTTTTATTATTCATTTATTGCCGTACGCAATTTTCCGCCAAACATTCCCAAGGAATTATAGGTAACATCTTGTATGACCATAAACAACCAATCAGGTTTGAGAATTCAATGTTATTAAAAAACAACATAAATGCAGTATATTTGTAATGCAAAAATAAGTCAATAAATCAATATTTTGTCTTACCAGACAATTAAAACACATTATGATTAACATTCCAATCTGAAATTAAAGTGTTTTATATATGCTGAAATAAAAAAAAAGCTGAATACTTTTTAACACAAGTAAGCCTTGATAAGAACGTGTCACAAGTTAATACCAAGAAGAAATTATATACATATGAGAGTGTACCATAAACCCAACGAATCAAAATTTATATTGTTCTACCTACAACTCTGTCGCAACTACAACTGAAGAGAATGTATTTAAGCTTAACATAAAATAAAAAGGAATACATAGGAGAAACCTCAAGGAATTTAAATAAAATTTATGTGAACACAAAATGGATATTTTACAAAACAAGATACTGAATGCATCAGTTGCTCACTACTGCATTAGTTGCACACCTTAATGCGTTTGACCATAATTTTGATTTAAAAATGTTATATTAATTAAAAGAGAAAGCAATTTACTAAGATGAAACTTAATAGAAAGTATTTTAATCATGAGATCGCTCACAGTAAATCTATGTTCAGGTTCTTACAATATTTCACGTTTTTGTTAGATTTTTCCAATGTGGGATATTTATTGACAAAAGTGATAAAACATAAACAAAAAGAAAAAATGAATCTAAATGAAATCGATTAGACTATATACTCAAAACACGTATGAAAAAAATATTTTAAATGAAAAATTTCAAGGCCGCCTCTCTTTAATGCACATGTGTAAACACATTAACATAAACATCACTTTAGTCTGATGAAGTTGTACAAGAGAAAACGCGTCACAGAATTTCTTTTTCCTAAAAATTTCTTTTTCCTAAAATTGTTCTAGATATATAAAAAAAATTATAAAGGTTGTTACAATAACTTGGACCGATTTTAATGTGAATTAAATTTAAGCGTCTAATGATTTTTTTCTTTTTCTTTCAGATTTGGCGGACATTTGGGCGATATTATTTTTCACACATAAATGCCATGACTTAAACAACATGATCCAATAGAGAAATAAATAAATTTTCACCAATAACACTGATTTATTTACTGCTGACTTTGATCCGTCTTAATGAAACACCAATTATATCATATTCCCATATATATATATATATATATATATATATATATATATATATATATATATATATATATATATATATCACAATGGCATTTTCAAGCTAAGTAGTTTGCATAATTATAGTGCTCGAAATTTTGAGACTGTACATTAAGAATAATGAATAATATTAAGAAATAAAAGTAAAATTAGTGAGAAAAATTAATGAGAAAAAAAGCATTGAAAATGCATTGATCTCACAATTCTTCAGTCAATCTCAGCCCGGGCTCCTATACGATATCCCTTACTACCGCAAAAATAATATTATATCGTATACTGCAGTATATTGACTAAGCGAAATGAAAACATTCACGAAGGGCGATAAATTTGAATGCAGCAGACGCTAACGGCTCCAGCATAAAAAAAAAAAACAAAACAAAAAAAAAAACACGAATTCTCTGTCCGCAAAATCTTACAAGGTTCATTATTGCCTCTTTCCGACATGCCAACACCTTTTCTCTCACACAGCTTTGTTTTTCATTCTAGCCTGTGGACGCCTACTTTACGGGGCGAAACGCGTAGCTGAATAGTTTCCCAATTTGTTTCATTATTTTTGTTCGGATATTATTGTACCTCCTACTACCACAATATATATATATATATATATATATATATATATATATATATATATATATATATATATATATATATATATTCGCTAAAAAATGAGCATATCCTGATGAAAAATGCGCTAAAATTAATAAAAACTGTTTTCATCGTCAAAATCTTTGTTATTATTAAGATGAAAGACAAAATGATTTTTTGGTTATTAAATTATATTTTTGATCCTTTTTAGAACGTTCGAAAGTTTGGTTAAAAATCTTTTTATATTTTTCTTGCATCAGCGGCGAACTAAAGAATAGTATAGAAAATTTTAACGTCTTTTTTCTGGTGAAAAACACTTTGATTTGGAAATTCTTGCAAAACTTAAATAATTGTCGGATTTCAATGAAACTTTCAGTACTCATTTTTAATTTTTAAGACAATTCTTGGTAAAAACTATTTTTTATATCTGTTACTCCCCTTTTATGAATTTTCAAGAAGTTAATTTTTTTATCTCTTAATGTTTATATTAGTTATGCGCAGAAGTCCTTGGGGAAATTAAATCATCAATTTTGCAAAACAGTAACCAAAAATCTGCTCTAAATCGTAAAATAAAATATTCAATAAAAGTAAGACATTATTTTAAAAAAATTCGGTGAAAATTTTTACAAGAATTGTTTCCATTTTTAAAACTTTTTAATTAGTATAATTTATAAAATTTTAAATCTTTTAAATTTCTGTATCGATTTTACCAGTCAGGGGATATTTTTATTAAGTAAAAACTATATTTACTAATCATAGATGGAAAACCTTAATTCAGTTGCCCCAGTATTTTAAATATTTTTCTTTGATTTTTTTATGTTTGTATAAACGTGCTGGCTTTTGGAAATACGAACGTCCATTATCAGAAAATAAGAGCAATAACTATAGTAAATTTAAAGCAAAAGTACCTAAAATTCAATAAAGCATAAGATTACAGAGAATATTTTCCTAATTTTAAAGATTACTGGGTAGTTAGAATTATATAAAAAAAGCGCTCACGTTATATTCCTCAAGTAATTTTTACAGATATGACCACTGTAGAACAACATCGGATAAATTTCCGTTTGTCAGTCAAGCTGTCAAATATTTATAATCACTCATATATATATATATATATATATATATATATATATATATATAATGCATTTAATTTTTCTTGTGTAACTGAATGTGTGATTTATTTTATATATATATATCTGAAATTATAGGAATGTTTCATTTTCCAAACACGGTCAGCATTTTGTGGCCGTGTTCATAGTTAATGTTATTGAGTGTTGGCTTTTCCTTTTTTATTATTAGTGCTTCCATGATTTAAAAAAAAATCTTTTTTTACATCTAGATAAGGAAATTATACTTGCATTTTCAACTAAATTAAATAGAAGCAATATTATTTAGGAGTTCAAATACCCCTTAAAAAAACTGTGTTCCTGACCAAACCAAACTTATAAATAATTATATTGGTAATACCACTACATCCCTATCTAGACGACTTACGTTACACCTATCTTGGGCCTAGCTCAATTAGGCCTCATTTAAACATTCACGAAAGCTTACCAAACTCCATCCGAAACATACTAGTAGAAAATACACGTATACTAGCCACAAACTTGCTAGTTGTATTTAACGAAACTTATATATATATATATATATATATATATATATATATATATAACCTCTACAAAATTATGATATTTAGTCAATGTCAATAATCGGATGTTATGAAATGGGTCTGACCGATAACGTTTGTGAATCAATTTGTAGATATGTTCACGTATGTAGAAAATTGCAACTATTTTGTTCGAAAAATAACCTCTTAAGCTAATTTTACTTCGTGGTAATTTTAACTGCTCCAAAAATGTTTGTATCGCTGCAGACTTTGTATTTTAAGTCAATACACGCCATAATTTTTCGGAAATTTAAGACAACTTTTTTATTGACATTTTGAGATTAGTTCGTTTAAAAAATAAATTAGTTCGTTTAAAAAAAAAACTATATATCTTGAAGATATTCTGTTGAGAGCTTATTTAAAACAAAAGATGTCCATCTCTCAGTAAAGAGTAAAATATCTCCATTTTAAAAACGTAAATTCCACTTTAAAAATTAATGATTTTCAAGCCTAAATTGATTTTCATGAATTTGTTTTAAGAACTTCCATTAGAGTCAACGGAAATGTGTTTTTTAACATTTTTTTTTATTAGACAGACTTTGAGATTGGGAATAATTCATTCATGAATTTTTGGCTTTTTTGAAAATTACAAGAAAAATCAATCGTTTTTATTTTTATTTATTTTGTGCAAGTTAAAGCATTGGAACTGTTTTGTTTTACTGTGTATTTGAAATGTTTTAAGATAAAATTGGATATTGCCTCCTTTAGCCTGAATAGAGGGCGATAAGAGAACGTTGCTTATTTGGAATGAGAAAAACAGAGCAAAAATATATATGCACGGGTGATAAACTTGAATTTCAAAACATCAGAATAAGAAAATAACGGTATTCAGTGATACATAACAACTTGACATTAAGCCCGCGTATCCAATGAACTAAATACATTAAGCACTCTGATTGGTCAAGCCAATTGCTCATTTGAAATCTATATTGTTTTAAATAACATATTTAAATGAATCAAACAAATCATGCTTATTTAACTATATGCAAATGGAAACGACATTGTTTTAGCGCACACGCATACATCCTCTCTGTATACGACGTCTTCCATCTCAGTCTTGTTTCGTGTTTTCTTGGTTAATCCTTTTACCTTTTACCTCAAGCAAGGCAATAAAGTCATTAAGACGCAAGGGGTTACTGTGTGTTAGAGAAAAACTACTATTAAGGACAGAGGACAATAATATAACAAGAATTAAGAAGACAGAAGATAACGACTGGCATTGCATTTAAATTTATGAAGATCAACTTTGACTGGGGAAACAAGAAGCTCAAAGAGAGTTCCAGAACTCTCTGGAAACTTTAGAAATTCGGGGTCAGTTGATGTACACAAAGAATAAACGCGAGATATTTGTCTATCAATAGCGTTAACTTTGATGTTCCAATGGCGGGTGAATAAGTCAAGGTTACATCCGTGGTTAATACTGTTTTTAAGTCCACTGTTTTTCTTTCTTACTTGTTCAGATAGCGTTATACCAGCGATTGCCAAAGTGCCTCCCGTGGGCAGTTAAAAGATCTAGACGGCGGTGAGAAAGAAGTGATCAACCAAAGGGTGACAATGACACATCTTAACCATAACATACACCACACACACTCACATGGTACATGAAGTGTATCTTCCCTTCATTTTACAGTATAACAATTATAATGGGAAACATGAAGATACTATTTGTGCATGCAATACTAGCACCAAAAAGATCCGGTCAAAGGTCGACAATATATTAAGGGAGGGGCGTTATGTATTTGGCTGACGTTTGGGTTGTGTCTATATATTGGGAGTTAGGGTGGTGTCTATAGACTGGGGGATGTTAGGGTTGTGACTATACATTTGGGGTGTGTTAAGGTTGCAACAATACATTTGAGGGGCAATATAGCTGTGTCGCTACATTGGCAGACATTCGGGTTGTGACTATACGTTTGGAAGGTGTTAAGGTTGCGACTATACATTTGGGAACATTAGGGCTGTGTCTATACATTGGCTCCTCCAGAAACATGGCTTCTCCAGAAACACAGAAGAAACACCATATTATAAATAAAACCCTTCCTTTTTTCTCCTTACACTCTACTTGCTGCGTAAATATGATACCTTATTCTCTGCGTGGGACACTTGTAAATATGTATTTATAGCTTTGTGTATATCGTAGTGGTATAAAAGTCTTTCTGAGAAGAAAGCCGGATTGCCATTCCTTTTCATTTCAGCCATTCAGTTTCGTCCGTGAAATACGGTGTTATTATATCAGGGATGTAATAATGCCCATAATGCAAGGACAGAAAATGAAGTGGTTGAGGAAGTTGTTCTGTTAAGAAGTGTAACTTTACAGTTAAGAACAGGAAAAAAAGATTTGATTTGTAGGTCCTATAATTGAAAAAATCTATTTTACACTCTTGCTTATTCAGTGCAGTTACCCATGTCGGCCAATTTCTCTGTGTTTTTATTTTCCTAGTCATAGATTGGCACAAGGTCATAAGTATGGGAACCCAGAACTTACTACATATTTGTAATGATCAACTAGACAAGTTAACGTGGAAATTGGAATTGGTCAATTTCTAATTTTCATGCGCCGTTTTTCGCCTCTCCAAGACTTAAAAAACCTGTTCATCAGACAATTTTACAATATAAAAAGATGAAGTGCCCCCCATATATATATATATATATATATATATATATATATATATATATATATATAGAGAGAGAGAGAGAGAGAGAGAGAGAGAGAGAGAGAGAGAGAAAGAGAGAGAGAGAGACTGTGCAAAAGTTTCACTTTCCGTCTTCCAAAATCTGTCATTAAAATGCGCAAAAATCACTTGTCATCAGTTAGTTAAGTGCCATGCGTGATACACGCTTAGGCGATCATGCATCGAAAGATACATGACTGACGAGGCAGATTTTTCCCCGCAGTAGGTGGCCATTTCTTTCTGCGGTAGACTAGTTGCCATCCAAGGCTATAGAACCCGGTCTGTCCTGCTATTCACCCAAAGTTGGGGGGGAGGGAGACGAAGAGGTTTTATACCTTCCCCAAGTGAATGTAATGTATTCGACTGGAATTCGGACTCGGCTCTCCGATCCCTCAATCCGAGCCGCTATTCATTACTCCAGGTACGTTAAAAGAGCTCTTTACTGTTGAGCACAAGATAGAAATCGGGACGTTTATTTTTATTTACATTTTAGGATATTTCTCCGACCCCATGTGCTTATTAATACCACTTCATTTATTAGTTTCGCACTTTTCGACACTTTAAAATATTTTTCGACCACACCGTTTATTAAGAACCTTGCACATTAAAAATATCGACTTCCCAATTATTAATACCCTGCAACTATTATACACCTAAGACTAATGTTGAATGTAGGTGTGAACTTCTACGATTAGCGCTGATATATTTAATGCTGTCCATTGACTTTAATTACTTTAATTCCTGGCAATCGTCTATCTTATAAGATAATGATAGAATGATTGAAACCATGACAAAATCTAAGTAGATAAAATCCCAGCCACTTATCCCAACATTGGACAAAATCCTAGTCCCATATCAGATTAATTAATAAGATTAGGTTGAAAAGCCAATCGCATATTATCATATACATATATACATATATTTATATATTAAGATAAGATATACATATATTGTCAGTATTATTTTTCATTCAGCCATGCATTCGCTTCAAATTCTTAAATAGCCTCGTCAAATCGAGACATTCATATTAATGTCAGGCAAGGCACGAAACTGCCAACTGGACATAATCGCTTTCCAAGATCAATGGTTAAAAATGGATTCGCGCAAAACATGACAAAAAACCAGTAGACAAAATCTGAGTAAACAAAAAATCCAGTGGATACCATCCAGTAGACAAAATTCTAGTATCATATAAGCAACAGATTTCTAAGATCAATGGTTAAAAATGGATTCGCGCAAGTAGACAAAATCTGAGTAAACAAAAAATCCGGTGGATACCATCCAGTAGACAAAATTCTAGTATCATATAAGCAACAGATTTCTAAGATCAATGGTTAAAAATGGTTTAAAATTTAGTATAGGGGATAGGGGAATTTAACATAGAACAGGTTGCGCCAGAGGTAGTCTCGACAAATTCCAAAATTTACTACGAAGCTAAAACATTAACCAGAAAAAGTGATGCATGTTCTTAAATAGTCTCGTCAGAAAGAGACTTTCATATGCATGCTATGCATTGCGCCAAACCCGTTCAGAAATATCTGTCATCTCTATACAACAGCTTTCTCAGATTAATTATTAAAATGTCTTTCAGTGGATAGGATCGTGTGTGTCATAACGAGGACCATCCTTCTACGAATCTCCGTACTAACGCGTTAAAGAATCACAGAGAATTTTGCCAAATAACAGAAACCACATCACGAAACCCGTTCAGAAATATCTAAACTGTCTTCTGTATACAACAGTTTTCTCAGATTTATTATTAAAAATGGCTTTCAGTGGATGAGACACGGTACGTAATAACGAGGCCCATCCTTCTACGAACTTCGTGGTCATGCTCTAAAGAAGCACAGAGAATTTTGCCAAATAACAGAAACCACATCACGAAACCCGTTCAGAAATATCTAAACTGTCTTCTGTACGCAACAGTTTTCTCAGATTTATTATTAAAAACGGCTTTCAGTGGATGAGACCCGGTACGTAATAACGAGGCCCATCCTTCTACGAACTTCGTGGTCATGCGCTAAAGAATCACAGAGAATTGTGCCAAATAACAGAAACCACATCACGAAACCCGTTCAGAAATATCTCAACTATTAGCTGTAACAAACTCTTTCTCAGAGCAATGGTTATGAATAACTTTGAGCGAGCGAATCCTTAACATAATCCTGGCGGATAAAGGCCGTGTCTCATATAAGATTCATTAAAAAGAGTCGCCTGTTTTCATATTATATTGTATTAAGACAGGCTATGCATGTATTCGTTGTCATTCATCTGCTTCACGTGATCATTCATAATTATGTATGCATTAATGGAGCATCAATTTGTGAGCAGGAAATAAGTGTATGCATTGGATATTGTGTTTATTGTCACATTGGAATGGATATATTGGATATTGTACATAAAAGTGTATATACTGGATATTGTATATTTAAAAGCATATATTGGATATTGTATTTATTATTGTATATATTGGATATTATTGCTATTGTCTCAATTAGACATTAAAAATTGAATTTAAAGTTCATTGAATTTTCAACGTTTATTTGTTTCTTTTAATATGAGATTTTATTTATGGGACTAGGATTTTGTTCACTTTTAGGATAAGAGGCTTGGATTTTGTCCAGTGGTGTTTTGCTCAGTTACAATATAGACTCGCCAATCAGAATCTTGAACATAAATTTTACCCACAAGTAATGCTTGTGATACTGGTGTGAAGAGCATGAACATGATTTTGCCGCCTTGCGTCGTTTACTGTCCAACATCAAATGGTTGCCCTTGTCCTCGTCTCTCTTGACGCTTTTTCGAACAGCCTGTCGCCAGATGCTGTGGTCACCAACAATTCCTCCCATCTATCTGGATCCACGTGAATTCGCGCTTGTAAACACACTTAAAGCGTAGTGTATTGCGTCATACTGGGCACTATTCTATAGCCAGCTCATTGTACATAACACCCTTTGTGATTCGTCTATCGATGAACATGACCCACAACCATTTCAGTTGTCGCTGGCAGAGGAGGATGCGTAAGCATGAGAATCCCATTCGCTCCATAACATCGGCATGACAAGTTTCTCTCGCCACGTGAAAACGAGGGCGAGTCGTAGGTAGCGGAGATGGAAGCGGAATGTATTTATTAAACATTTTTATTTAATATCTTTATACCTCACTGTGGCAGAGGGGTTAAAACGTTAGCATTTCGACCACGAGACCTGATTTTCAATATCACAACGATCATTTTCTCAAAGATCTGATTTCTTGTTAATATCGGTCAAGAGAGACGGCACCGAGCGAGAAACTTGCCAAGTCTTGGGAGCAAAATTGGGTTGAGCAAACTGTTTTTTTAGAGCTACACTACAGTCTGTCCTTCTATATGGCTCCTTAACCTGGACACTAACAGTCAAACTGTAAAACTGGTTAGATGGCGCTTGCACACGGATGGTTTGAGCAGCACTAAACAAATTCTGGGAAGATCACTCAACAAAGAAAGAGCTCTATGGCAACATACCTCCCATCAGCAAATTAATACTCCCACAAAGACTAAAATTAAGCTGATTATTGCTGGCGTAACAAAGAAGAACTAGCTGGATACCATCCCACGCAAAAAGAATACAAGGCCGACCAAAGAAGATGTACATTGACCATCTGATTGAAGACACGGGATGGAGACTGGATAAGCTTTCAAAAGGAATGGATCGAAGCAGCGTATCATGAAATAGCGAGCTTGCTCGACCTGATGATGATGATCATGAACTGTTCATTATCCGTCGCTAGTTGTGTTAGCATAAAGTACTGGTCTTGTTCGAAACTGTTGATCCGGCCAAATTAGGCTCTCTCTCTATCTCTCTCCCAGAAACTGTAACTAAGGTTTGCCCAGGATAGTTGCAGTATGAACCACAAGTTGACTCTGTGAATGTTGAAGAAACACAAATGTGCCTGAACAAGAATCTGCAACAGAGATTAGCTACCCACCCTAGCAGACAGTTATACTCGCAAAGGAAGAGCTAGCTTTTTTTACCTCACCATTTTCCTGACGCTATATTATCTTTTTTTGATATCGTATTTAATGGTATATATTGTACCGCGTATCATCTATTCTCTTGAACGACTTCTTGTATTAGTTCCTTTCTTGTCTTTCAGATCAATATACTATATATCAGTCAGTTATGTGCCAGGCGTGATACACGCTTAGGCGATCATGTATCTTTCAATACATGGCTGACGAGGCAGATTTTTTCTCACGGTAGGTTGCCATTTCGTACTGCGGTAGACCAGTTGCCATCCAAGGCTACAGAACTCGGTCTGTCTTACTATTTACCCATAGCTTTGAAGAAGAGGATTCATACCTTTCCCAAGATTATTAGCACGTAAGTGAATGTAATGGATTAGACTGGAGTCAGTTCTGTGCCATGCGTGATACATGCTTAGGCGATCATGTATCTTTCGATACATGACTGACCAGGCTGATTTTTCACGCGGTAGGTTGCTATTTCTTTCTGCGGTAGACCATTTACCATCCGGTCTGTCTTGCTATTTACCCATAGCTGGGGGAAGAAGAAGAGGATTCATACCTTTCCCAAGGGTATTAGCACATAAGAGAATGTAATGAATTCGACTGGAATTCGAACTCGGCTCCCCGATTCTTCAATCCGATCCGAAAAACTCGCATTATACTCGAGTATAGTACGAGTTTTTCTGATCAATTTTTTTTTACTAAAATATAAGGGGTCGTATTATCCACAAGCAGTTTTTTTAAGAGTTTAAAAATCATACATTTTGGGGACAGGTTGCATTATACACAGGTAAATTTTCTGTTAGGGTTAAAATTCATGCAACTAAATCACTATACATGAAGTCGTCTTATACACGTGTATATACGGTAACATGTTTTTGGCACAGAACACAGCAAATAGCTCTTAACCAAACTGGTTCATATTGTTTTAAGATGTAATATATAGCTCTTTAATCATACCATAAGTTGATAAGGTATCGTAAAAACATGAAACGATGAGGTACAAACAAAGGACTGTTAAAAATCAACATAGATTTAAAGAACTGAACTTTTGAAATATAAAAAAAAAAGCAGTCGATAATATTAGTAATGCTTGGAGAGCCTGAAAATAATAATAAAGAAAGAGAAAGACAAGCGCCAAAGCGAAGTATTTTTTGTATGCGATGTGAAGAACAAGAAAATGCCCTCCGACAAATGTCTTCGTTGAGTATTTCCGCAAAGCAAATCTGAAGCCAGCACTCTGTTAAAAAGCGAATCGGAAGTAAAATGAAACTCTACCTTTTTGAGCAAGGTCACCATAATGATCGCTGCCATCATCATTGTCTTCATCCTCATCCGAATCCTTCGTTTCACATCTGGTATAATCGAACGATTGCTGGCCTGAAATCACCAAACGATATTTATACCACGAAAAGCCCATTTAAACACTTCCGGTTTTAAGACAAAGGTGGACGATGATTATTACAAGACTGATCTTTAAGCAGTTTCAGTTATATCACTTGAAGAAGGCCGGAGCGTAAAAAACGACCGAAACGTCGGGAATATGGCAATGAAGATGAGGACAATAGTTACAATACCTCATCTCAGAAATATAGACACATAATGGTTGGTAGACATTGTTCTAAAAGATCAAATCATTTGTTTCAAGTTTGGTCATGATTATGTAAATTTTGGTCATGACATGTAAATTTTTTAAACAAATGCAACATAGAAGGTTTTTTTTTTCTGTTCGGTCTTATTTGCCATTATTCCTAATTACTGTTATTTCCCTCGTATACAACAGCGACCCCTAAACCTTTTGCGCTAAGGACCGGTGTCGTGCAAGACAATTTTTCCACAAACCGGTGTCGATTACGCACGTAACAAAACACATTAAACAAGACCACGATAGTATTCTTTCTATGCTCTCCAGTACCAAATGGTCCACGGCCTGGTACCATTTCGCTGTCCGGTGGTTGAGGACCGCTGGTATAAATGACAATACTCACGTTTACTTTTATCAAGATACTAATAAAAAAAATATTAGGGCAATCGGGAAAGTAATTACGATTTACTAGGATGGATATAAAAACGAATGTAATGAATTCATTTACATATTTATTTTAATTATGTAATCATGGGAAGGCAAGTTGTCGATTCAACGTCTAAAGAAATTTGTTTTTCTTTTCCTGAAGATAAAGTTTGAAATACTATTTTCAACGTTTTTGTTTCTGAATGTTATGCCATTTATAAAATGTTCTAAACAAATGAAAAATGAAATGAAAATCTGTAGCTGTTTAATCCGGTGAAGCTGGAGGATATGGAATAACCTCCCATCTTAAAGATCTTATCTTTCCATCTGTTTTGCAGGGTGTACCCTTACATTGTCATGCTGGAGAATAACATCTTTTTTGTTTATCAAAGCATGACATTTTCGATGTAATGCTTGGTTTAAAGTGATAGTGACAAACGCCTGTAATTGTGCTCCTCCCATCTTCCAGTAGTTCGTAATGGACGGCAACTTTCATATTCCAACAGACACAAAGCAAGGACTTCTCTCCATGAAATCTTGGTTTTGGTCATGGCATTGGTTATTCATTTTATGATGTCCATTGTCTTCTTTTCTGTTGTCATGCAAAATCAATTCTTTTTTTACCTCTAACAATGCATTCTAAAATAAATTGTTTGCATTTTCGGTTAAAAGACTTTTGCAAATGGTGTAGCGTTGGGTTCAGTTCGCAAGCGAAAGGTCATGAAGGACCCAAATTTCTTATTTGAAGGTTTTCCCAATTCATTTATGTTCGTAGACCGACGAACACGACACAAAGTTTCTGTGCTAAATCTTGAGGTCGATCCAATTCAATAGACTATTTCAAAAGTTTTTATTCAGAGCTTGTCGGATATGAAACAATCATCATTTTGAACCTTTTAAACCACAGACAACATGTATGAGCCGTCATAATATTCATATAAATTGCACAAATGTTTTAAAATGATTCTGTAGCTGTCCTACCCTTTTGGAATTCTTATAATAAGCTATGGCGAATATGTTGATAATGGCAGTTATAATCTGGCAAGGGTTAAGCTATAAAATGAACTCTATAGAAGACTCTATCGGCAGAAAGTAATTGTATGTTTTTTAAGATAGATTCAACCATGGTTCAGGTTTATTTGGTTGACTCAGAATTTACAGAAGTGAAATACCTAATTACTTTCCGAATATCCTCATATATATATATATATATATATATATATATATATATATATATATATATATATATATATATGAGGCAGGATGTGTGTGTGCGTGTGTAACGAATGTACGGCCGCAATTTTCGACGGATTTCCACCAAAATCTACATGCACATGCTCCAAGTTAGCGAAAAGACCAAGAGCGGGTTTGCATTCCCCAACTCCCATCGATAGTGGAAATAATCGATTTTTTCATGCTTCTATGGTAGTTTTCATGTAGTTTGCGGGCATTTTCTACTGGCCAGAGTGAGAGCCTATAGCTGACTGCCACGAATAGGCGGGAAGATTCTTTTGGCCAGCGTGAGAGCCAACAGCTGACTGACATGAATGTTAACTAGCATGCTAGCATGCAAAAAAAAAAAAAATCGAGAGCTGCATTCGCACAAGTGGGAAAAATTTAAATCTGCATGGCACTTTACTCCAATTGGCTCATTCGTTTGCTTAAACTCAATGTTGATTCTGATTCCGCAGAACTGGGTTGTGTGTGAAAAACTATTTGTTGTTAACATTCTTTTTTCATTCGGTTTTTCCAGTTACGAGTCTTTTTTTAAAGCTGATCGTTTTGTGTTCATTTTGTTTAGTTCTTTTTTCGTAACAGATTTAATGTTTACTATAGAGCTTAGAAAAAATTCGCAGAGTGATATAGGCAAGAAGTAAGGCATGTAGCAACATCAGCATGGTAAAGGTCACTCCTTTAAAGGCAAGGAAGGGCAAAAATATTTTAAGTCAAGTGATAGCGATTGCTGTATGAGTCGTCGATTTTTGAATCAAGCACGGGTAACGCCGGGCCATGGTGCTAGTATATATATATATATATATATATATATATATATATATATATATATATATATATATATATATATATATATATATAAAAACAACAGAGAAACCGTAATGGTTTTTGGTTGTAATGTGGATTTTTTATAAAAAATATATTATGCTTTATTTTCTATGGTGGAAAATAAAGCATAATATATTAAAAAAAAATCCACATTACAACCAAAAACGTTTGCGGTTTCTCTCTTCTTTTTAATATACACACTTTTTTCTCGTTGGAACTACTATAACATCTTCCCTTTATATATATATATATATATATATATATACACATACGTATGTATATATATATATATATATATATATGTATGTATGTCTATATATATATATATATATATATATATATATATATATATATATATATATATATATATATATATATATATATATATGTGTGTTCCTTCTTATAAATGCTTCCTTTATAAAGCTTTCCAACCGAATGATAAAGTAATTGTATGTTTTTAAGATACAAACATGGTTCAGTTTTTTTTTGTTGACTCAGAATTTAGAGCAGTGAAATACGTAATTACTTTCCGATTACTCTAATATATATATATATATATATATATATATATATATATATATATATATATATATATATATATTCATTCTTCTAATTGCTTGCCTTATAAAGCTTTCCAAACGAACCACATCGTTCTGTTTTTTCGAAAATTCACATTGTAAGTCCGTCATTACAAGGGTTTACATAAAATGCTTGTTAGAGAAATCAGTCTATAATTTACACGTTCTAAATTGTCTTTTCCCGGTTTTAGAATCGGTAGGACAGTTGTTTGTCGTCATTGTCCCAAGAACTTTCCCTTTGTCCAGATATCATTGTATATTTTAATAACAATTTTAATGACTCATGAAACAGACTGTCGCCGCTCTGCGTTGATCATTGCGTCTACTTTATATATAACTTGATTAAATCACAATAAACTCAGCGAAAATGAATATTAAATGATCCCCTTTTTTAATTCTCGGTTTAATCACGATCACGTGTCCATAACCCATTAGAGTCGTAGGGCCACCACACGTACTGCAGCCGTAGGAAAGTAGCCTGGTGGCAAAGTACCCTGACGGAGCCCGACCACCTCCAAGCCGATTCGAATTTCGTTTTTCTTCATTTATATTGATTGCCAATCAAGTCAACCCCGGTATTAATATTAATCTTTATAATGAATTATTGAGAGGAAGTTAAGTCGTTGGGCTTCTTTTGGAGATGCAATTTGGAACATACCTGGTCGTGATGATCTCGGTATTTCAGGTTCCACTGGCATTTTCAGCTGTGTTTCTGACTGGTCTGGTAAAATGTGAAATAGAAATACAATACTAGGAAAAAATCTGGTTGTCTATCTGAACTCAAACGACTAAATAATAACTCTGAAACGGTTGGTTATAAGTTAAAACAGATACTTATAAAATTAACCTAATTTTATCGCAAGACCCACTACTACAGTGACGTGCCAAAAGTCATGAGCCTGCCGAAGACTCCCTCTATTACGGTAAAGTGTATCGGTTCGACGTGAAATCGATTCTACTCGTGGCTAGAGAAATGTTGATCGATGCATTCCCGATTCCACAACTCCCTGATATTTGTAGGTGAAGGATGTTGCATGCGGACTAACCTTTCAGTCACTTCCAAAAAATGCTCGATTAAGTTCACGTCGGCCGATTGTAGTGGTCACACAATTCGTCGGAAATCTTTTTTTACAATCATGTTCAACCTGTACCATGCCCAAGAACCACTTGTGGTAGACGGTTACAGAACGATTTATGGGAATATGTGGGGAAGATAACGGTTAACTCTAGACTTGAACAGGTTAAGATTGTACGGATCGGGAAAACATTCTCTTGGGAGTCGGCTCCACAGAGCAGCGGTTCGTGGGAAGTATCTGATCAAGAATGAAATACGAAGTGAATGAGTGTAGTCCCTAAACTGTGCGTGGCATGGCGGCTTTTAGCCGTGAAGTTTGCAATTGATAAAACCAAGGAATGTATTCAGTTGAAAAAATTCTTATGGAAATAGTGATAGAGCAGCGAGAAGTTTGCAACATTTTGTCAGTGGATACAGGGTTGGTGGTTGTTGAGCACGGAGACGCTTTTGTGCTCTATCGAGACTGGAAACTTCCAGGAAACTTGGACTTGGAGACACGGTAGATTCTTCTGCTAGGCTAACCGATCGCTTGTGGACTATCTGGAGCCGATGCATGTAAATGGTAAATGTTCACGAAAAAGTGCAACGTAGTCTTAATGCCCTTACACTGGAATGGAACCGAACTGATGCGAATCGATTATCTGCACTGGACCGTTGCATTTTAAATGGTAATATCAACGATGCGATAACATCAGTAAGAAATAAATCAATATTAATATTAATAATAACAATAATAATAATAACTAGTTTTAACCCGGTTCTATTATTTAAATTTGCTGATGAATCCTAATACTTAAGTTAATAATTGAATAAGCTCATGGCGAGTTCTACAACAATAAAATATCTGTAGAAAGTCCGTTATCGCATCGTTTAATATTTGAGCTTAACATTTTTAACAAACCATTGCAATAACAATCATAAATATGAATGCTGGTTGTTATTTTAAGAAGTAAGGGGGTACAAATGAAAAGATTTGAAAGTGAGAATTTTTCCATTTCATTGAAACAGCCGCCAAACATTTCTGTCTTCCTTACTTTCTTTCTTTCATTTTCTCACTGAAACCAAGTAGTGTCTTCTTCCTTTTTTCCCCATACGATCAAAACTGAATAGTCCATTATTTATGAGGTATTGGCAGGGCGTAACGGTCGTGTGAACTAAGGAAATAACGAAGGGAGAGACAAGCATAATTATTATATGATGATAATAAATAACGATGATGATGTATATTTAGGCAGCAAGAATTTATTTAGACAAGCTATATTAAATTCTATCGTTTAGTTATCCGTTATATTTTTACCAATTTTCGAATAAGCCGTTGCACATTCGAACATTATGAATAAACAATCCAAAGTTCATGATTCAGTTCTGTTTTGGTTCGAGTACTTTCGATTGTTTCGGCCATTATCAAGAATTAAATGTTGTCTTTATTGTAGATACGAGTTGTGGGCTACATCATGGCATTTTGGGAACGTCACATCTCAAATATAAATATACTTATATGTGTAAAAATAACTTTCTGAGTAGAACGGTTTCACAGAACTTGACAACAACACGAGAAACGAGGTTTTTATTAGGTTGAGTCATAAGTAATTTCCATTTTGGGGGACCAGTTGTAATAACGAATGTTTATTTAAACATTACCCGAACATTGTTTTGTGGCACAAGGGCGAAGGAGAAATGAGAAGGACTGGTTAGCATTGTCTATCCTACACCTAGCTCATCCGACTTGCGGCCCATTCACTATAACGATTTCCTCAAACACTTCATTCTCCGTTCAATCCAACATGTACCACAGTAACACACATTGAGCATGGATAAACACTCTTGATGTTAAAATTAATGCACAAATATATTGTAATGACGAATATACCATCCTAGAAACTAATCACACGTGGCAGGGAAGAATAAATTTGGAGTACACTAACATACATTATTTATAGAACGGCAATGGCAACGTACACAGTGTATTAAAGAAAAAATGTTGTTATCCTCCGTGACAACGCAAAACCGGATACTAAACGTCACAGGTATTCGGGGATGCCCGTCAACTAGAGCCGCTAGCTAATCCCTATTGCAAACGCTTGCTCGGGCACATTAGTGTTTGTTCAACACCCACACGGCCCACCTGTGGTTTATACTGCAACTATGCCGAGTTAAAGTTTCTGGGAGAGTGCGCGTTATCTAACATGATCAGCAGTTTGAACAAGACCTGCACGCTCAAACCCTCGGTCACGATGACTTCTGACTTCGTGCTAGCTCAACCGCCGACCGCTCCTAAGGGTTTCGTCTACACGATTTCACTCACAAGGCTTAGGACAACCCGTGGTATGGTTTTCAGTTACTTTCCAAAGGTACCGCACCCTGAGATCGCCTCCTCCAGACCGATAACATCAAGAAGACAAATCGACCATGGTGAAATTCTAACCCGGGCCTCATGGCCAAAAAGCGAACATTCTAATCACTCTTCCACTGCAGGAATAATAAAAGAAAACTAGTTTGGTATTTGCTTGGCATATTCTATTCCCACTCCCCCTATTTATCCGGCCTTGCACTAATCAATTGTTTTCTTTTCGATCGCTGCAAACGTGCCAGGAAAAGTTTGGTTGAAAAACACCCTGAGCTCGACAGTAAGGAAAATGTTGTTCTCTTCCACGACAAGGTAAGGACGCATAGAGCAAGAATAACAAAGGAAAAATAATTGAAACTCGGTTAGTCTCTTCTGGCCCATCCGCCATATTTACCTGAGCTTGCATCAACCGATCGCTGCAAAATTGCTTTGATGGGGAAAATTTTCTTTAATGAAAACTAAATTCAAAAGTTCGTCGCAAAATGTTCACATCAAAACCTGTGGGATTTTTACTCAAAATCTATCTAAAAGCCGTCAAACACAACAAGAAATTGCAGATACTAGTGAATATATAATTGAATAAAATGTAAAAGAATAAATTGATAAACCCAAGAAAAGAAATTATTTATGACTCAAACTAATAAAATGCCATCTCATGTGGTAAAATGTGGTTTCCATAGTTTCTAATTAACTCCCTTTAAAGTTGAAACTATTATGTAATAAATGCATCTGTTTAGATCTTTCTCTTACTTCTTGTCCTTAAATGACGTAAAAAAAACTTCAACGAACGTGCACACCAACCGGATAAAAAACGAATAAAATAATGTACTTAAACGGTATTTTTATGCTTACCGTAAATTGCAGGGTACAAATTGAGTTTTCAAGCTTAAAAACATCTTTCCAAAACTAGGGTTCGACTTATATAGAGGGTATAAAATGCAAACATTTATCACCGAGTGGAACAGCACTTCTAACAAATACTGAACACTACTTACCGTACCCCCAGCAGGCTACTATAAATATATCCCACTAAAACTTGTGTTTGGGGAACATATTTGGCATATTAACACAGAAATTAATATAAAATAATGAAATAGTAACACAAATTCAGTATTATATTAACGCTACAGTACACAACGCGTCCAACAGATGCTACGCTAAGTGGTGGCGTCACTACTTGTTTGTTTACATAACTGATGCAAATGGCGGATGAGTGATACTTTGTTTTACAATAACATACAATACGTAGCAGTACTATAAAACACAACATGGTATGATGTGTAATCCACGGTATTAATATTTTGTAGTTGATGTTAACGGCAATGTGTTTTTCAGTAGACCTGACGAATTTTAAATGTCTCCTAAGTTATACCGATACGGTACCTACCGGTGTGTGTTCTAGGTTGTTTGCTATACAACGCAAATAGAAAAATATTACGGTTAAAGTCTCAATAGACAAGTAAGTGGTGTTAGTGTCCTAATGTCGTCTTGGCACAGGTTACCGTATAGTGTAGCCTAACTTCAATTACCAGTAGGCTTATGTTTTGGGCCACTGGTAGGCTACCGTACGTTAGGGGGACTACCTATAAATACGACTTGTACGCCACGTTGACATGTACGCTGCAATATACGATAATTTCGTTTTTAATTATATACAAAAACAAAAAAAAACATTCGACATTTTACAAACTCTTGGGTTATGTAGCATTGGATGTAAATTAGCATTGGTGAAAGTAGCCATTCTCGACGCTCAGATGACATCGAATTACTTAAAGAAAGAAAAGCTGGAGCCAATGTATAGCCTACCTGAAATATCACTATATGTGCTGCCTTGGTAATCCATTCGTTGAGGATGCAAACGTTGTAGGTTTTGCCCTGTGGACAATTCAAAAATGCAGGCTAAGTCATGCAAGTCAAAAGCTTCTCATTTCTATCTTGTAGGATAAGATATGTTTCAATTTCCTACTTTCGTCCGCACACTCACAGACACACACACACACTGATGCTGATACAAGTTGATGCACTTACATACAATTATATCGCTATGCTTAAAAATAATTAAATAATTAAAAATAAATTTTGAAAATCGTCAGTATGATTACTTTTTTAAAATGATTACTTTTTTAAAATGATTACTTTTTTAAAATGATTACTTTTTTAAAATGATTACTTTTTAAAATGATTACTTTTTAAAATGATTACTTTTTTAAAATGATTACTTTTTTAAAATGATTACTTTTTTAAGATTATTACTTTTTTAAAATGATTACTTTTTTAAAATGATTACTTTTTTAAAATGATTACTTTTTAAAATGATTACTTTTTTAAAATGATTACTTTTTTTATAATGATTACTTTTTTAAAATGATTACTTTTTTTAAAGTGATTACTTTTTTAAAAATGATTACTTTTTTTAAAATGATTAGTTTTTTTAAAATGATTACTTTTTTTAAAATGATTACTTTTTTTAAAATGATTAGTTTTTTTAAAATGATTACTTTTTTAAAATGATTACTTTTAAAACTCCAACAGGTAGAATTTTAAAACGAATAATTCAACATTTCTTAATGATTATTTTTGAAATTTTAACATTTAGAAAGCTAAAACGATAAATATGAAATTTTAAGATTATTATCCTCGAAATTTAAAAATGATTATTTTTGAAAATTTAAAACTTAAAAGATTAAAATGATTATTTTGATATGTTAAAATTTAGAAATGGAAATGATTCCCATGAAATTTAAAAATTGAGAATTTGAAAAGGATTATTTAGAAATGTTAAAATGATTATTCTGAATTATTAACATAAAATATTTTAATAAGATTATTTAGAAATGTTAAAATGATTATTCTGAATTATTAACATACAATATTTTAATAAGATTATTTAGAAATGTTAAAATGATTATTCTGAATTATTAACATACAATATTTTAATAAGATTATTTAGAAATGTTAAAATGATTATTCTGAATTATTAACATACAATATTTTAATAAGATTATTTAGAAATGTTAAAATGATTATTCTGAATTATTAACATACACTATTTTAATAAGATTATTTAGAAATGTTAAAATGATTATTCTGAATTATTAACATACACTATTTTAATAAGATTATTTAGAAATGTTAAAATGATTATTCTGAATTATTAACATACACTATTTTAATAAGATTATTTAGAAATGTTAAAATGATTATTCTGAATTATTAACATACACTATTTTAATAAGATTATTTAGAAATGCTAAAATGATTATTCTGAATTATTAACATACACTATTTTAATAAGATTATTTAGAAATGTTAAAATGATTATTCTGAATTATTAACATACAATAAGATTATTTTGAAATGGTAAAATTTAGAATTTTAAGATGATTTGTCATATACTTTTAAATGGTTCCTCTGAAATTTAAAATTTGTCAAGAATTCAGAAATTCAAGTGATTCAGTGGGAATTTAAAATTTAGAATTGTATATAATATTCACAAAATGTTAAAATTTGGAATTTTAAAATTATTGTTTTGAAATTGTAAAATTTGGAATTATTAAGTAATTAAGTGTGATTAATTTAAAATACGTTGTTTGAAATTTTTAAAAGATTATTCATAAAATAATTATTTTGAAACTTTAAAAACCTGAACTATTCACTTGTAATTTTAAACTTTTAAATTTTAAAATGATTAATATGATGGTTTAAAATTTGAAAATTTAAAAATTTAAAATGATTAGTTTTGAAATATGAATAAGATTTATTTAAAATCTAATATTTTAAAATCACACTATACATTTTGAAAAATGTCTGTAAAATCAACTTTTTTTGAAAATGTATATTTTTCTAAAAATAAAGAGGTTTAATGCTTTCAATTTGTTTTTGAACTAAAAGAATATAAAATATGTTTGGAATAATTCTGTAATAAATTGAAAAAGAAGAAATATTTTATACGTTAGAATGTACGTTAAACAACAAAATTCTAAAATGAATAAATAAAAACAAATTTTGGAAAAGATTTTCTTAATTACGTTAATTTGATAGCATGTACAACGCAGTGTTTATATTAAATGTTCTCAGTAAAAGAAAAAGCCCAAGATGTGAACTACGAATTAGAGATGTCAACATCAAACAAGTACAGAAGTTTAAACAGTTGGGTAGTATTCTAACAGAGAATGGAAAATAAGACACCGAAATCCGAACGCCCATAGGATTAGCAAAAGATGCCTTCCAAAGTACTAAGGAAAAGGAGAATTTCGTTAGAAATAATGAAAAAAGCGCTGAATTGCTTTGTGATATTAATCCTCTTGTATGACAGTGAATGACGGTTAATCTCCCCCACTCCCCGATGAAGAGGAAACTAGAGGTAACAGAAATGTGGTTCTACAGAAGGACGCTGAGAATACCATGGGCAGAGGAACGAGGACGTTTTAAAGAAAATGGCAACACAAAAGAACATACTCAGAATCAGAAAGAGACAGAAAGACACATAAAGAGGAAGGAGTGTTTGGAAAACGTAACACTCACAGGGCATATCGAGAACAAGAGAGATAGGGGGAAGGCAGCGGCTCACTTACCTGATGAACTTGTGCGAAAAGATGGCGGGAGGTTTGTTAAAGAGAGAAAATTTTACTAAGAGCCATGATCGTCCACGTTCTGAAAGGACACGGCACACAGAAGATTAGAGAATCAAACTAAGTATCAGGTAAGAAAAAACGTGTGTTTCTCTCAGGATGTATATCAAATATTAAAAGTGAGGGCGGCTAAATGGGGGTTGGGAGAGAGCTAAATCAGATGTTAAGATTCTTGATTTTATATTATATAATAGTGAAAAGGTTATAGTTGTTCAAACAAGAGAAAATTGTACATTTTGAAAAAAGAGGGACACTGCAAACGTTTTTAGTTATAATGTGGATTTGTTTTAATATATATTTTTTATTTTTAATATTTCTGCTACACATGTTTCCAGTCTCGTGACCTTCTTCAGGCAAATTAAAAGGAATAAATTTTCCTTATGTTCTTTTAATGTCTCAGTGTTCGTTTTCTGTATTTGTAGTGAGCCTTGAACTCCTTTCTGGAGTTCTAAAAACGAACAATAAGGCATTAAAAGAACACAAGGAAAATTTGCTAACAACAACAAAGATGGGGACAATAGTCCGAGTATAAATAGTGTGAATAATGAGAACTTCTCATTCAAGAAATTCAGACAAAAATATGGCATTATATTTGGTTCACAAATATTTATAGTTTTGTAAATAAACATGGCCAAAGGTGTCAAAAGTATAGACAGTGATAGCGGCGTCAAAGAAATAACCGTCCTTTTGACATAAGGATTTTTTTGCGGCCACGAATGTTAAACCTTGTCTATTTTAATTATTTTTCGCTTAAACTTATTTTCTGGAATGAAACCTATAGAATTTTACCAGATGTAAAAATTAAATGATATAAATTCATTATTTTTTAAACATGATATAAAATAAATTAGTTTTATTTATTTGTTTGTTTATATAAATATATGCATATAGTAATTTTTATTTAACTTTAATTATTTTATTTCATTTTTTTATAAGCATTTCACCCCAAGCAAGGCGGACGTGCCACAAGCACGCAAGGGGTTACAGAGAGTGGGAACAAGAGTAAAGTGGCGTGATAGAGGAAATGATGAAGAGAAGGACGGGGAATAGATCAACGCACCTGGAGATGTCGATTGCATTTGAATATTTGGAGATTATAGCTATCAGGGAAGCAAGTAAAAGGAAGGGAGTGTCACAGACGGGAAGTGCGAGACATGAAGCTATTGGCGTATATGTATGTATGTATGTATATATATATATATATATGGGGTGAGGCGAAAGTCGCGCATCATAGGAGTTAATTAATTAATCATGTTTTAAATGCCTAATTTGTTTTGATAGGTCCAGACGAGAAGCCAACGAGGTCACCGTTATTCGGTGGGGTCATTTGAGATCAATTGATTATCAGATGTATCCAAGAAATATGGAGGAACTTAAAGAAAGAATTAAATATGAATGACAGTGGAAACTCTTCGACGTGTTAATGCTTCATGCAGGCATAGAATTGAAATGTGTTTTTGGAAGAGG
The DNA here is from genome assembly GCA_964036315.1 of Acanthosepion esculentum. Lineage (NCBI taxonomy): Eukaryota > Metazoa > Mollusca > Cephalopoda > Sepiida > Sepiidae > Acanthosepion > Acanthosepion esculentum. The sequence goes on from OZ038503.1 coordinate 48,726,034, forward strand.
AGGAGGAAGACATTTTGAACAACACATATAACAATTAAATAAATAGTAAATAACATTTTCATGCGTAATTATACTTTTAATAAATTATCCTTACAGTGCACGACTTTTGCCTCACACACAAACACACGCACTATATACATGTGTGTGTGTGTATAAATATATTTGTATATTAATATATTTTCTGTTTATACGTTATTTTTATAGATACAGTTATTTAAGTAAATACTCCGTTAATAATAAACAGTATTAATTACAATTACCGGCCTGAATGTCCGAGAAATTTCGTAGAAAATATGAGTCCTCCGACAGGAATCGATCCTGTATCCTACATGGAACCAACCTGACGGGCTATACCATTTAGCCACTGAGGAAACCTCTGCTTAGCAACTTCAGATTACTGTTTTTAAACAACAAATTCCCCACGATTTTTCTCGAACGATCATATCTGCTCGAAGCGTATCTTAACGTAAACTAATGACAACATATATTATGAAATAGACTAGGACAACTCGCGGCGGTGTAATGGTTAGCAAGCTTGTCTCGCTAGAACAATTAGGAGTGAGTTCGATCCTCACTGGGTGACCCATAATTTTGGCCTTGTGCTACATCTAAGCTACGCTTGGAAAATCACTATATTATAAAATAGTCCGACAATTTTTTAATATATATTCTGTTCATACATTATTTTTAATTAATTAGTACTTAATTAAACGATACTTTTATAATACCCTTTCTTTTCTTCTCTTCCCCTTCTTTTTCTTTCTTGCTTCTTTACATTCTCTTCTTCCCTTTCTTACACTCAACATTATGCATTTTCTTTATTTATTAAAAAAAAAATAGCTTAGCTTAATTTAAAAAAAAAAAAGGATTAAGAGATTATTTGATAAAAATCGCCCGAGGATACGGTAATGTTGAAACCAAGGTAGCGGATTCAACTGAGCTCCTGATTTTTAAAGTTAAAAGCATCTACATGTTATTTATACATTTATTTGATTTTTTTCATATGTGTATTGAGCACTTTTTGATACTACTATTTCCTGGTGCGATTCAACTCTGACCGTTAACCGTTTATCTATTATATATATATATATATATATATATATATATATATATATATATATATATATATATATATATATATATATATGTGTGTGTGTGTGTGTGTGTGTGTGTGTGTGTGTGTTTGTGTGTGTGTACATATACATATATATATGTATATACTTTTATATTGTTCTTTATTTTATTTTATATTTATTTATTTATTATTTTATTTTATTTTTTAACTTAAATAATAAAATTCAAATTTATTCTATACACATATGATCTGAGCTGTGGGATTTTTATCAGTCATTTCCAAATCTCTCTGTTTTATAATAACGCATTACAGTTTTTCCAAGCGCTTCAAATTTTTACGGGGAATAATGGGATTTTATTGAATGTTCTTTAAATGTCGTTGTTGAACGTGTATACTCTGGTTGTTTGTCTAATATCTATGGATATTATTTTTGCATTTGATATTAATAACAAAACCATTTCCATAATATTTAGCTATCCGTTTCCAAATCTATTACCTTGCGCTGTCTAACTCATATTAATATGAAGTTTTGGCATTTTTTCCCTTTGCAGACAGCATACATCAATGATCATTTTTGCTTTTCTTTATTTCGCGAGACCTTGAATATTAAATCTCCCGATGGTAGCACTTTATATGTAAATAGAGACATTTACGAAGAAGTTGCTTACTGTTAACGGTTTTAACTTACAAAATACAATATTTATTTAGATATTTTAGACGTATTTAAAAAGGCAGCTGCATCGAGTAAAACTTGCAAGCTGCTATGACCCGGTATGGTGACCTTCGTTTGGCTGTTCCCGCCATAGCTCCCGGTGATTTGTGTTCCGAACATGCAGCATAAAGGTAAGCAAGCAGCTGACATTAACTCTATCGAAATCACTATGTTGCATTTATTCTTGTCTAGAGGAGAGGGCGTTGGCCATTGCACATATTTGAAAGGGTTGCCAGGCAAAAAAATGATGAAGAAAAATTGTTGAAAATATTAGATGACCAGATACCACAATTTGGAATATAGCACCCGAAAGACATATTTTAGTTAAAATGCTATTGGAGATGGTTTTTCTGTTATCGATTCAGTGACGTGCACAGGTTTGATGTTTGGCGCTGCCTAGGGACCAACTCCTTGATTGTACGCCTCTAAGACTCAACTAGAGGTTTGCTATAGGGCCTAGTACTGAGTAATGTGAGAAAGGACGCCATTTTAAATATTTAAAAACAGATGAAACATGAAATGAACATTATATTCAAATTAAATTTTTATTCCGCTTTTTGATTGGATGTCCTCCCAATATGGACGCCCGCGGCCGCCGCCGCCACCCCCACCCTTTTTCCCGCTACCCTATCGATCGATCAACTGACAGTACTTTTCTGTTATTCTATGTATAGAATTTTGATTAACTCATCAATTACTTTACGCTTAGAAATCTTTGTTTATATATTACGAATGTCTATATAAACTTTAAGCGGTGTCATGTAGTAATTAGGACCACCAAAGACAAGTGTACGCCAATTTCTTTTAATAAATTTCAATCAATACCCAAATGATTTAGTGTAGCTTAGGTGTGGCACAAGGCCGGATGCTTGTAGCATCCAGTAAAGATTGAACTCACTACTCAATTGTAATTGATCGAGCAAGAAAAGCTTGTTAACCATTACGCCACGGCGAGGGACTCTAGTGATGTATGATATTAATGGAGAAGAAGGGATTAAGAAAATTATGAGAATACGGAGGAAAGATAGAGATTTTTTATTGATTTGAATGGATTGAAATATTTAGGGTAGTACCCTTGCGGGAGTCTGTGCCATTGTGTCAGTTCTTTGTGGGGAAAAAGCTGGCACTTTTCCCTTACATTTGGAATACAGGCGAAATGAGGGTGACTTGACCCCGTGGAAGTGGCATGTAACTTGCTAACTGCAAAGGTCAGAACTGGTGGAACTGAAGAATGGGCCTTGGTTGAACGCTTAGCGCGAATGTAGCGATAGAGTAACGCTAGAACTGCAACGTTCCGTCAGTGAGGGAAGAAGCTACAGAGGCTGGGTTGGAGGAATAAGTCTTCTCTAAAAAAAGACCGTGCAAGCGATTTTGATCGAGGTGGGCAAGTGAGGATTGAGCAGTCCTAGCCCAGATGTGGCTAAAATACTCCGTTTTTTTTTTTGTGTGTAATCTCTTGTAAAGATAAAGCATGGCTGAAGAAATGAGATACTCTCTTCCTGTAGCGATAAAATAAGCCGACGATTTTTCCAGCATCTTTTACAAGTTCTTGTTTATATGAGTTCCACTTGAGAACTGTAGTGAACTAGAGACGCAATAGATGCCCAAAATTTGCTCCGATTAAAAACTGTTCTACCTTATTGGAGAAAACACATTGTGGTTGCTTGTTTTTGTTTAGCGGCATATCAACATCTCTATCGGTTATGTAATGCTGAAATATAAATATTTTCTACGCAATTTATTTTTATTTATTTATTTTTTTTAGAGATAATGGTTTAGTCATTAGTCTCACTAATTGACCCATAGCTAGGGGAAAGAGGTAGATTCCTATCTTTCCCAAGTGAATATAACGAACCCAACGGGAATTTGAACTCGGCTATCCGATTACCAGTCATTATCCATTACCCAATCTGCATATCCGAACTTACAGCAACTGGTATTCCCAATCAGTCACCCATCTAGGTACTGATCAGGCTCGACGTTGCTTAAATTTAGTAATCGTACGGGAACTGGTGTTTTAACATGATGTGGCTGTAAGCCCTTGTATGAACAGTGATGATAAAATGATACTAACCTGCCTTTAATGCATTGAAAATAATAAGCTAGTTATTTCCCCATTGAGCTGTTTGAGGGAGATCATGGGAGAGATCAGCTGCAAGAATACGATTATCTTGTTTTTCGAATTGTATTACCCCCCCCCCAAAAAAAAGAAACAGCGCTATCTTCTGCACCGATGCTTATTCATTATCCGAAAATATTCCTTCTGTTTAGGACGTTGACAAACACGGTTCTCCACAATTTCCTATCCTTTGTAGCTCTTAATAAATTTTGTTTCTATGCTCTTCTAAACCCTGTTCTGTCCACCATCTACACAAACTCATTATGGGATTACGGTCATATCCCGTTGAAACACCAATTCTCGCTCGGTCACCGAAGTTAAGCAACGTCGAACCAAGATAAGTGACCGGTATTGGGAATACTTAAGCTTGAATGTGCGTGTGGAGTAATGGATAATAGCTAGGAATTGGAAATCGGAGAGCCGAGTTCTAATTAACTTGTACGAAAATATTCTTAGGAAAGGTATGAATCCGCTTCTTCCCCCAGATATGGGTTAAATAGTAGATCTTGTATCAGTAAATCGGTATTATCTCCAGAAAATTTTAAAATCCGACCCAATTTTTTTCTGGCTATAAATAACCTGCTAAAGGTTGATATGGTTGTAATATAAATACAAATCAATCAATCAAACAAACTAGCTCGCTGCTTTCATCTGTCTCTCTTTTCTTCAATATAGCCTGTGAGGGTCAAATTTTCCAAACCCTCTTTCCTCATTATGTACTCTATAACTTTCAACTGTCTCTTTCCGATGTTAAGTAGACGTATCCTTTTAGTTTCCATTTTCTCTAAAACTTCGTCGATGCTCACATGGTATTCGTAGTATCTTTTTGTAGAACTACATTTCTGTGGCTTCAAGTCTCATATATACATGAGTGTCCAGCATTCATTGCCATATAAGAGGATCGGTATTACATAACAGTTCTTAGGAAGCTGAAATTAACAAATTTCATGAATGGCCCGAATTCCACTTTAAAGAAAGACATACGAAGACATTAACACCAACACTTTAGTAAAATTTAAAAAAAAAATTAATTCAATGGGTCAACCAAAAATGATTCCGCCTACCTGATCTTGGTTCTACCGGGAGATAGGCAGATGGCACCACTTCCTTCGGCACAGTTTCTTCTTTAACGAAGAAACAACAGGACAAACGTAATAAAAAATGGAAACGGTAAAAAATTAAGAATCGAACGTCAGGAATTCACAGAAAAAATATTTGTTGGACTCAACAAAGTTAAAACAATGAAGAAATTACTAGAACACCGATCAAAGATGATGTCTTTAAGACAAACTTAATTCCCATGTTTTTGAATATAGTTCGATGAAATAATACAAACAATCAAGAATAGCAGTCTCCAACAAATCCGTTCATCAGATAGTTTCGGAGCTGAAACATCATTACCAAAGGTACTCTATCAATACCACACGATAATATTAGACTTTCTTGGCTTGGGGTTTAGTGTGTATCAGATATATGTAAGCACAGCTTCTGTTTGATTTTCCAACGTATTTTCTGATGTTGATAATCCGATTTAAGTTGGTTAAGCCGAGGACGATTACCGAACAATCCTCTGTATCCAACTTATATAGGAAATATATGGATCGTCCGTCCACGTTTTATAAATTCCTTTAGATATCTCTTTGTATTTTCCTTTCTTACTTTGATGTACTTCGTAGATATGAAGCTTTAAGAGTAAAACTTTACTTTAGCGGCGTGAAATCTGAAATAATTGATTAGATCAAAAGATTGGGAGACTGAGCGTTTGTTTCTGTCTTAGTTGGAAAAGCGAGACGACGTTCCAAATTTACTGCGGCGCGCCAATTTGTCCAACCATCAAACAACGATGATTTGTACTTTCTGTTTGTAAAATTATAATGTTTCTTCTTTCACTAGATTTTTTTTTTTACTGATATCGCAAAGGAAAATTCAGGGACGGATTCACAACATCTTTTAAAACGTTTGTAATAACTCATATATATTTTTAAAAAAGCGGCTCCTACTGTTGTTAATGCATTACTCTTCAAGTACGAATTGGGTTCTCTGGGCCACTGGCATATTTCGTATAGAAAAAAAAAAGTTAAAATTTCCCTTTCTCTCTGCCGTGCGAGGATAGCCTACGATCTTTGAATGATGTCAAATCAGTCGGGTTTCGATCTCGGCTTGAAGCAATCAGACGTCTAGTCACACTGAAGAGCTGTGATGCAGCGGAACAGTTTGTCTGTGGATGACAATATATATATATATATATATATATATATATATATATATATATATATATATATCCGGTTGATATATATATATATATAAATCCGGTTGAGCTCTCGAGAGAAAAGGGTTTTTTTAAAAATAGCGGTTCCTACTCCTATTAATGCGTTACTCTTCAAGTATGAATTGTTCTCTCCGGGCCACTGGCATATTTCGTATAGAAAAAGCGTTAAAGTTTCCCTTTCCCTCTGCCATGTGACGATAGTCTAGGGGTAGGATCTCGGCTTGAAGCAATCGGACGTCCAGCCACACTGAAAAACTGTGATACAGCGAAATAGTCTGTCTGTGGATGACAATATACATATATATATATATATATATATATATATATATATATATATATATATATATATATATATATAATAGACTAAAGAACAAGCAGGAAACAGATCTTAATCTAAGATGTTTCACTTTATTAAAGTTTCGTCAGAGATGAAGATAGAAATGATAAAAAATGATAAAAAGCAAAGAGACGCAGATTAATGCTATGTTGTGTTTTGCTATTTCTTATTGGTTACATACGTGTCACGTGTCATGAAGTAACAGATAATATTTAAACGTGTGGCATTCTTGACGCTAAAATGTGTAAATATCCACACACACCATACCATTAATCTACGTCTCTTTGCTTTTTATCATATTTTATCCTTTCTATCTTGATTTCTGACGAATCTTTAATAAAGTGAAACATGTCAGATTGAGATATGTTTCCTACTTGATCTATATCCTATCATCTCGTCGGATGCCTATCCATACTCGATCTAAATTTATTTGAAAGTTATTTGTAGCATCGCTTGACAATGGGACGAAACTCTGGATTTTAAGTTTAAGTTTCGCAATTAATTTTACAATTTTAGTTTCAGTTTTGAAACAGAATCTTTTTGTGTCACGCTGGAATCATAGTTTTAAAAAAGAAAATAATTATAATATATATATACATCCTGAAAGGTTCTGTGAACATGGGTTGCAAATCTGATTTTTTCCAAATTTAAAATCTGACACCCTCAAACTTATCAATATTTTAATAAAGATAGATATTATAATCTGAAACTCTTATGATATATTGTTTATCTAAATATATGTATTTGCTGAAAATTTTAACAACATCGATTGGTTCATATAATTTTTTTTGTGTAAACATTGACTTGCATAATAAAATCTGACATCGTTTACAGATCCCAGTTTTCGATGTGGACTAATGACGTATAAAGTTCGATATTATGGCAATATAATGCTAAGCAAGATCTTTTAATAATTGAAAAAAAGATACTAGTATTTTAGTGTTTGGCATGATACTGCAATAATTTTCTAGAGCCTATTTTCCGTTAATTAATTTATTGACATTATGATGGCAGTTTTCTAACACAATGATTTTCATATTATTGGTTATATAATGCAAATAAGATGAAGAGAAGAATAGCCAACGGAAGGCCTACCTGAATCGTCGCTATAATTACTGTGGCAGTCGATTTGCAGTGGACGTAATTGTAGTTGGTATCTTTCTGATAATGATTGGAAAACGCAAGGTTAGACATGCAATTAAAAAAAACTAACAAAAACCCCATCCTCTTTATTTCATAACTGCCCCTTAAAAAGTAAAAATGACAAAATATGGAAAGAAAACATTCACACAAAAAACAAACGTGTTCCACAAACTGTAGACTCTAAATTTGAGTGAATTACATTTTTGTAACATTTACAACATTTTGACAAGAGATATTTTGGTGCCTACATTTTTAATAGCATTTAAATAAGTAGTTGTTTATTTAATTACCGCAAGTAAAGCTAAAATTATTTTCATATAATTCTGTGTCGGGAAGGGTGTATGTATATTAAAATACATGTTGCTACATGCATATATGTATATATGTATAAAGAATACTGAAATAGTAAATATCAGAACATGATAAAAAAACAAAAAACTGATGGACGACACACTTAAAAAAGAAAAATTCAGCGGCATTAAACAGAGAAACGGTGACTGGAGAAACGATGAATCCAATTTTCATTGGCTAAAAACAAAATAATCAAACCAATAAAAATCTCAATCTAACTTTCGGAGATTCATTGCAATGGACTGGGGCAAGTCGATGTGGTTTTAACAAGATCAATTACGACTAAATAATGAGTTTTATCCTCACTGGGTGCCACATCTATGCCACGCTTAGAAAATCATTTTTGGGCATCGATGTGGTGTAATGGCGAGAAAGATTGCTTTGCTAGAACAGATGCGACTGAGTAGTGAGTTCGGTCCTAACCGTGTGCCCCATTTTTGTGGACTTGTACCACATCTAAGCTACGCTTAGAAAATCACCATCACAGTGGACTGGTGCACTTGGACGTGGTGTAATGGTTAGCAAGCTTGTCTTGCTAGACCAATTACGATTGAATTGTGAGTTCGATCCTCACTAGGTGCCTCATACTTTCGGCCTTGTGCCACATCTAAGCCACGCTTGTAAACTAACCATTGCTGTGGACTGAACGCTGGCTGGAAGGTAATCGCTTCTCGCTGGATCACCTGAGTCTGAGGATTTTAGAGATCCAAAACCTCCAATGACTCCAGGAATAAACATCGCTGATGAAGCTTCTTGGCACACCGCAAGTGTGTTTGGATTGTGATTTAGCAAATGAGTAAGGCAATGTTTTGCCGGCAAGAAAAATTAATCTGTAATGTTATGCAAATGGTAGTACAATATCTGGACCGCGTTGCTGACACCATATCCTTTTCATGGAAGATGATATTCTGATAGGCTCCTTTTGGCGGACCGCGTTCACTAGAGAAAGAATACGAAACTAAATTTTTCCTCTGTATAATATTTACTCAAAATTAACGCCGTCCGCGAAGGGAGGTGGTTTTCTATTCATCAGACATTTTTTTTACCTCCGTTTTTGGATTTAACTTTCAAGAACCGGTCAGTTGGCCGTTCATATCTGTTTCGATTCATGACTAGGCAGAAGATTTTCTCGCAGTAGATTGACTTTTCTTTCTGCGGTAGACTGGTTGCCAAGCAAGGTTATATGAACCAGTCTGTACTGCTATTCAAAACATACCTGATGTGTGGGTAGAGAGACGGATTCATACCTTTCCTAAGGGTATCTACGCGTAAGTGAATGTAACGCACTCGACTGGAACTCGAACACGGCCCACCCGATTTCTTATTCCGGGCCGATATCCATGACATGAAACGTGAATCCAGAATCTGATTTTCTGAATCCAGGACCTGATTTTCTAAATCTAGGATCTGACTTTCTGAATTGTCCGAATAACAGGGATACTTCTCAAAATTAGAGACCGTACATAGCACCATGCGTATGGGCACCTCCACGTAGTGTATTGATTAGCAAGGTTGTCTTTCTAGATCAGTTACGGCCGAGTAGTGAGTTCGACCCTCACTGGGTATTCCACACTTTCGGCCTCGGGCCAGATCTAAGCTACGACTAGGAAATCATTCGACCAATTCGACATAATTTAATGGTTAAAAATCTTGTCTCGCTAGATCAATTACGACTGAACAGTGGGTTCGATCCTCACTGGGTGCACCAAACTACCTTCTGCCATACTTGGAAAATCATTTGGACATTTCAACATGGTGTAATGGTAAGTAAAGTTGTCTCGCTAGATCAATTACGACTTAGTGAGTTTGATATCCATTGGATGCTCCACACTTTCGGCCTTGTGTCACATCGAAGTTACGCTTAAGAAAACATTTGACCTCTTCGACATGGTGTAATTTTTAGCAAGACCTTCTCGCTAGCTCAATTACGACTAGGTAGTGAGTTCGATCGTCACTGGGTGCCCCAAAGTTTCGGCCTTGTGCCTTATCTAAGCTACGCTTAGAATATATTTGGTAACGTCGAATAGAGAGGGACACGGCGAGAAATAGAGAGGGAGATACCAAGAGAGAGGAAGAAGGATAGAGAGAGAACCAGGAACATATAGAGAGTGATATAACAGGGGAGAGAAAGAGGGATAGAGAGAGTCACTGAGAGAGATGGAGAAGGAGACAGCAAGGGAGAAAAATAAGGATAGGCAGGGACACGGAGATGGAAATAGCAAGGGAGAGAAAGAAGGATAGAGAGGGAACCAGGGACACATAGAGAGTGAGATAACAGGGGAGAGAAAGAAGGATAGAGAGGGATGCGAAGAGAGATAGAGATGGTGATAGCAAGGGAGAGAAAGGAGGATAGGCATGGTCACGGAAAGAGATGGACAGGGAGACAGCAAGGGAGAAAAATAAGGATAGGGGGGACACGGAGAGTGAGATAGCAAGGGAGAGAAAGAAGGATACAGAGGGACTCCAAAAAAGATAGCAAAGGATCGAAAGAAGAACAGATAGGGACACGGAGAGAGATAGCGAGGGAGATAGCAAGGGATAGAGAGAAGGATAGAGAGGGGCACGGCCAGCGATAGCAAGCGAGAGAAAGAAAGATAGAGAGGAACACGGAGGGAGAAAGAGAGATAAATAGCAAGGAGAGAAAGAAGGACAGAGAGGGACACGGTGAGAGGTAGAGAGGGAGAAGGCAAGGGGTAGATAGAAGAATAGAGAGTATCACGTTGAGAGATTGGGAGGGACATAGCAATGAAGAGAAAGTAGGAAAGAAGGTACATGGAGAGAGATAGAGAGAAATACTGAAAATTGTGGAGAGAATGGAAATTTGAGAGACAGAGAAATAAAAAGCGTGAGGCAAGTTGAGAAGAGGTAGAAAATGATCCGGCGCGTCAAAAACAAAGATGGCTATAAAAGACTGCATAACATCCTAATGAAAAATTTCTCAGAGTTAACCTGGAGAAAAAGACAATATGTATCAAGGTAAAAGACAATAGAAAAACTATTATTAGCCGATGCGTTTCATCCAATGTGGACTTTTTCAAGGCAAAAAACGAAATGTTTTGAAAACAAAGTAACTATTAACAACAAACAAAATGTCCTTAACAACTAGAAGTATTTAGAAAACGTTGTTGTATTCATATTGTCAACGGAAAATTACGTCAAGTACTATCACGTGTAGAAATATTGTTTTTATTGTCGTGTTGATGGATTCAACAATTTTCTTTTGATTTCTTGATATAGTTGTTGACTATGTTGCATATGTTGGCTTGGGAGAGTAGTAATTCTGTTAGGAAAGGCGATGTTGGGAAATAACCTGGGCGTAAATAAATATTTGGATAATATTCAATGGCGGCAATCTCGATGAATTTCTTTCTGAGTGAGTTATTTTCTCTTTTTATGAGTGTAGCATTTTTTAAATCAAAATTGTGGTTGAATTTAACTTATGCACTAGTCATACATAGAAATAAATTCAGTTCTAGTTGCTAAGGACATTTTTTGTTGTTAATAGTTACTTTGTTTTCAATAAATTCATTTCGTTCTTGCCTTGAAAATTCCACATTGGACGAAACGCGTCGGCTAATAATACAGTTTTCCTTTTGTCTTTTACATTTATACATAACATCCTAATTAAAAAAAATGATCGATTCTTACCTCGAAGTATCAATTTAATTATTCTACATAGCGAGAAGGAGAAAATGAGTGAGAGATTGAAAGAGGGTGAGGTGAGAAAGATAAAGCATAAGAGAGAGGGAGAGAACGAAAGAGAGAGAGAGAGAAAGAGAGAGATAGAGAGAAAGAGAGTGATGGAAGAAAGACTTAGGGAAAAAATATAGTGAGAAACTATAACCAAGAGACAGAAAATGAATTCTTGATTTCAACGGAACTTTCCCCATTTCCTCGACGAAATTTATTCTCGGTTTTCGCTTTTCATTGAGCAGGGACAATCATTATCTGCTTATAAAGCCCGATACTAGGGATGATGTCATTCAGAATTGGCTGATAAACCTAATTCAAGTGATGACTAATGTCGCACTAAAAATTATATTTAAAAACGCGGAAGAGTGTTGAGAAATACACAACCTTGAAAACTAATTCACCGTATGATTAATTATCGTCGTATTCGGCTTTATCCCGTATCCAAGGATGTAATTTTTTCTTTGCCGACAGCCTCCTTTATGATGAAGGGGTTGATAACTAGATTCACCGCCATCGTGCAGGTTTAGGACAAGAAGCTTCCGGTTTCATCAAAACCTGCTCCCATCCTCCACTCTCTTTCATCGTTTGGCTTTACTACGGTTGATTTGGTTTGGTTTCTTTTACGGCATATCATCGTCAATGGGTTATTTAATGTCGACAAGATTTTTATTACTGGTAATATTTTTTCCTAAAAGTATATATATATATATATATATATATATATATAAATAAAAAGAAAGAACAGTAAGATATAAAATCCGGTGTTCTTATAGATATTTTTATTTTTACACAATAGTGCTCAATGTAAATTTACAGAGCATTAATATTATAAATTAATTGAATTAAAATATGTTTTTTTCGCTACACAGTGATAACCATGTTTCAAAGCCTTCGAATTTAATTTTGTTATTCAATTAAAGACATTAGTTCCATTTCCTCGTCAAGCGAATTTTGGAGTCAAAATTCGCTTGACGAGGAAATGGAACTAACTTTAGCTTCCATTTTTGAAACATGGTTATCACTGTGTAGTGAAAAAACATATTTTAAATCAATTAATTTATAATATTATATATATATATATATATATATATATATATATATATATATATATATATATATATATATATATATATTAATTTTCCGAATGATCTGTATGTCCGAATTTTTTTCGACTATCAATCAGTCATTCAACTGACCATGTACTTTTTGCTGATACGTATATTATTAGTTTGTTCTTGTTCTTTTTAATGTCTTCTCCCTTTAGGGCGTAGGTGATCATATTCCTCCACAAATTTGTTTTCCTTATTATCTTTGAATTACTATGATTTCTTGGGAATGAAAACTTAGTAGTTCCCCGTTGCCTTCTCTACGGGTTTGAATTCAGCATAGTCCTCCTTTTATAACTGAAGAATTTGGTCTACCCTGTTATTTAATCCATAGATGAGAGAAGAAGACCCATGGCTTTTCCAAGGACATTGGTGTAAAAGTAAATGCAGCAGATGACGCTGTAATTTGAACACGGTTTGCTGATTTCATTTCTACGCCGATAACAGTTACGCTACAATAATTGGAAACAGTTTTTTAACAAGATATTTTGGAACGAAATAATCCCGTTAGATTAGTTTAAAAATGCCAGAATAACGAAACCTTTAATAGTGTCATGGAACTGCCTTAACTTTTTCACCCCCAAGCAATGTGATAATGTCACTAGCACATATGTGGTTACGGGAAGGAAAATACGTTAGAAGGAACCGGAAACCCACTGCTAAGCAGGAAACAAGGGATGAAACTCTACACTTGTTTAAAAGACCGGGGAGGAGTGTGAACCGGATGATAGGCAAACATACCTACTCCTATTGAGGGAAAAAAGTAAATAGTAAATAAAATTTCAGAGTTCAAGCGGAGACGTTAGCAGTATAGGGTTTAATTCGACTTTAGAAAAAAACCGGAAACCCAATCCTAAACTGGAAACAAGGGATACACATCTACTCATGTTTAGGGAGGAGTGTGAACCGGGCAATAGGTTAATACTCCTCTCCCGTATTTTGAACAGTAGTAGAGGTTTATTCTTTGTTTCCTGTTTCGGATAGGGTTTCCGTTTCCTTCTAAAGTTGACTTCCACTCTCTATGTAACCTCGTTAATGGATTTGTGGTATTTTGTTTGTTGGAACAAAACTATCAACATTTTATTTAATGCTGTGTTCAGTTTCAGCGATCATGAAGTAAATCTACGATACACAACATCAGTATTCTTTTTCTTTTACTTGACATTACCCTCGAAAGCTGGCTATGGTGAATTGGAAAGCATTCATATATCACTGTAAAAAACAAACTCGGTAATTCTGTCTGAAAGTCGGTGACTGGAGAATAAATGCTAAAAAAGGAAGTTTTATTGTTTCGCTAAAAAAAAATAAAAGCGTATTTCTGCTGATGAAAACGAATCCAGATCCTGCCACAAATGAATGTGTAGGTGATTTACAAAACAAATGCGTGAGTGAATGACAGTGCGAAACTCACCGTACATACCGTGGTAAGAGGGGCGTGTTCTTTCGCTCCGGTAACCGCTGTCGTTTCTTCGATCCCGGAATGGTTGTGGTTCTGAAGAAATCAAACTTTATTGATACAAAAAATTCCCAGTGGATTGATAACCAACCAACAACTCGCTTGCCCAACCAGGTGTCTGATATGATAGACAGACATTATGCATGGTAATGTACTTACAAATGTAAATAGAAAGATAATGTTTAAAATGGTTTGCTCAAATTTTACCTTTTGTGAGATTCCAAAAATAATGTCGAATCAATTTGTTTGAAAATTCCGTATTCGAACATCAGATACCAACACTAAAAGTTCATTTGATCCAATACAACACTATATATATATATATATATATATATATATATATATATATATATATATATATATATATATATACTCAATTACTCTCACCAAACGAAAAAGTAAGAACGCTGTAAAAATTAAAATAAAAAATTAATTAAATTTTACTTTTCTTTGTTAACGTAAGATGTTTAAAAGAAAGGTTGCTGCCCAAATATGCATTGATATATACGGGGTGCGATGGTAAATTGTCGCCATTTTGTATTTCTAATTTCCCGCATGCGTGTTGTTCGTTTTTTTGATTTTGTCGACTTCACAGTATAGTAGGCTTAGTTGGGCACCGTCTGAGAGAAAAAGAGCATCATGACGCAGTTCACTTCACTTTGGAAACGGCATACTGTACTACTTGGCATTCGCTCCGGAAGATCCAGTACAAACATTTCAGTGTTTTTGGGTGTCAATCTGAGGACTGCAGAGGATTCGGAACAAGTTGAATGAGTCGAATGGTGATTAAGAAGGTGTTTGAAGTGATCACTAGTGATGGCAACGTTATGCATTCATTCATCTGCCCCCAGGGCCTCTGACACAACATGGAGGCTTACATCAAGTGCCTTGAGGAGGTAACTCCTTGTAACACCAAATATCAACTGAACGTAAGTATTATGGCAGCATTCACCAGGAAAGTTACAGAAGATTACGAAGTCGTATGGAGGCCGTGGTTGAAGCAAATGGCGATTTTATTGAATAAATTTTCTCTTCAGTATTTCAAGATGTTTTTGTGCAAATATATCTGTTAAAATGAGATGTCAGTATTATTTTTATTTTTGCGTAATTTAGACGATAATTTATCCATCGCACTCTGCATGTATATATATATATATATATATATATATATATATATATATATATATATATGTATATATATATATGTATATATATATACATATGTATATATATATATATCGTGGCCTGACGATTGCATCTAGCATGAAACAGACTGTCGCCTCTAAGTGTTGACTTCTATGTTCACTTTTATATTTACACACGCTCTATCTCTGATATTGAGCACTTTATCCCATAAATATAGCACACTTTAAGACTATATTTCTTCATATATATATATATATATATATATATATATATATATATATATATATATATATATATATATATATATATATAATAAAAACCACTGTCATAAACCAAATATTGACAATAACGCTATAAAAATATACTGCCAAAATCAAATGCCCCACAATTACAAAAAATGTCGAAGCAATAATAAAAAACATCTTACAGAGACAAATGAAACCAGTCGATAAAAGTAAATACATTAGATATATCAATTACTAGAAAAACAATAAAAACCTAGCAGCTTAGATAATTAGATATTAAAAATAATATATCATAAATTTCCAAACCCCTATGTAAAACCAGCGTTGTGTATGAATATACTTGCCCACTCCGAGAATGTTTCTCCATGAATAAAAAACACAAAACATCTTACATAGTATATACCACAACCACACGGAGACTTACCTGCAACATATCGGACCATAGTGTCATTAGACAACACATTAAGTATCGTAGTAACATTAGACAGCTACTCTCAAACAATACCAAAATACTAGCAAAATCAAATAGTAAAAACAAACTTATGATCCTTGAAGCAATACTCATAAAACAAAAACAACTATCAATAAATTAAAAAAGCAAAACAATTATGACTTACGAGCCCGAATACTCAAATGTATATAAAACACATATACACACCTGACACCTCGTTACAGCCCTCTTTTCCTATGTCACAGCACTCACTAGTTCTACGGAACTCACCAACTGTCTCTACCTACCCTGGCGAAAGCTTGGTTTATATTTCTTGTACTTTTCTTCCGAAATGAACTTGAGACAATCTTCTACGGAATTTCCTCCTTATCCGAGAAGGATTATTCCTAATTTGGAAAAGTCGATCATTAAAATTAGACGACACAAAATGTCTATTATTTACTATTTACGTTCTTCGGACACTTATCCTCATCTTTTTTTACCATATTCACGACGTTTCGGCCGTTGTACGTTCTGATCTTCTTCAGGTAATTAGAATTTTGAACTGAACGCTTTATTCCGTCCATTCGAGTAGATTGTTCTAGCTACACGTGCCATGCCTCTTCCGGATGTCTCAGTTATCTCCCTTTAACTCAACTCTCCAGGTTTTTGTTCCCCACTGCAGTAGCCAGGTATTGAACTCAAAACTCTTTGCGTCAAGTCACTGGATCTAACTAATGCATTTATCCACTGGGTGTCCTTGAAATACTATTCACCTGAAGAAGGCCGGAATGTACAACGACCGAAACGTGAATATGGCAAAAAAGATGCGGACAACAGTTCGAAGAATGTAAATAGTGTAAATATCTAAAATACCTCATCTCAGAAATATAGACAAAAATGTTTATTATTTTTAATAATATTTGCCTTAAAGAAAATTTTCAAACCTAAATACACAGAACATTTATATATAATCTGGAATTCGAGTGAGTGTCTTTCTATTTAAAAAAAAAACATCAGCAAACTATTCCCATTGTTAAATAAGGTGAGGTTGATAGTGGGAAAGTGATGTTTAATATACAGTGCCACTCTCTCTATATATATTGTGTATTTAGGCAGCAATCGCTCTTTTATAGACGTTTCATTAAAGACGACAGACAAGATACTGCGATTAAGCTTTTTATTTAATTTTTCTTGTGTTCGAACAAGTATTTTCTTTTCTGGAAACAGAGTGTGTAGAAACTGTCTAAATGTTCTGTAATTCCGAGCGCTCTTTCGGCTATAATTTTAGCCATTATCATTAAAATAGATAACCGTATCCTAAAAAATAACAACATGCCTGCAAAATCAAAGCTACATTAAGAACGAACATTAAATACGCCTTAAAGAACTGTGTTCCTGATCAAACCGAACTCATAAACACACTACTACATGCCTATCCAGACGACTTACGTTACACCTATCCGATCACAGATAGAATCCATTTAAACACAGACGCAAACTTACCAGTCTCCATCCGAAACATACTAGTAGAAAATACAAGCATAATAACCTCTTCCACATGTTAAAAAAAAAAGATTAAAAATAATGGAAGTATACCGACGTTGGATATTATGTATATTCACTGATATATACTTATAGCTCTGTTACATAACATTGAGCACTGCATTTCTAACACCTGAGGAGAGGAAGAAATATATTTATACGTACATGCGTATATGTATATTTTTTATCATACCAATATATATATATATATATATATATATATATATATATATATATATATATATATATATATATATATATGCATATATATATATACATATATATATATATATATATATATATATATATATATATACATATATATATATATGTATATATATATACATATATATATATATATATGTTTATATATATATATATATATATGTTTATATATATATATATATGTATATATATATATATATATATATATATATATATATATATGTATCCTTGATAATGGCTAAAAGTATAGCCGAAAGCGCTCGGAAAAGAACATTCGGACAATTTTTATATAATTTATCCTCTGAAAAGAAAAACTTTATTAGATCGCACGAGAAATTATATAAAAAACTAAATAAAAGCACCTTGTCAGTCGTTTTTAATGAAATGTGCTTGAAAGAAGGATTGCTGCCTAAATACACAAATATATATATATATATATATATATATATATATATATATATATATATATATATATATATATATATATATATATATATATATATATATGAGAAAATAGAGATATTGAATAAATTTCCTTCATAGTTTCTAACATAGTTATTTTTAGTTCGTCCTATTTGTTTTTGATATCTGATGAAAACATTACCTGAAATATTTGTACTACAGATGCATAGCATATTTCACGTATGTATGTATTATAGATTTTTATAGAAGTATTATGGAATTATTACAGGACTCCGTTAGTTTTGCGTCACACCTTTTTCATTCTGTTTGTTCGTTCCAAACTGTTTGTTTATTCCGGTCTTTTCTCCTTCATTTTTCATTCCGAAATGAAAATTAATTTGAATGGATTTTCCAACCTACCCTTTTATCCTGAACTTAAAAGTAGGTGACCAACAAGTTGCAATATGATAAAAGAAAAAAATATTCAGCATTCACATCAGATATTCAGAGAAGATTGAACGGGAAAAAGGGACTGTTCTTGTTGACCGGGGATTAACGAAAAAATAAAAATAAATAAAAGGAAGTAATTATACGACTACTACTATGACTACTACGCATGTTGATGATGATGATGATGTAAGATCTGATTATGGTTCGATCTGATTACTTTTTTTGTCAAAGGATTAGAATGAAAAATGGAGAAAAGTAACAAAAAATGTATACAAAATTCTGTTAAAAAAGCCAACAATATGAATGAAAATCATAAATCCAAACAAAAAAGAGAGAAGAAGAGGAGAAGGAGGAAGAAATAGAAGAGGAAGAAGGAGAAGAAGAGGAAGAAGGAGAAGAAGAGGAAGAAGAAGACAAAGGCGAAGAAGAAAAAGAAGAAGGCGAAGAAGAAGAAGAGGAGGAGGAAGTAGAAGACGAAGAAAAGAAGAAAGGAAGGCGAAGACGAAGGCGAAGAAGAAGAGGTGGAAGAAGTAGAAGAGGAAGAGGAGGAAGTAGAAGACAAAGAAAAAGAAGAGGAGGAAGAAAAAGACGAAGGCGAAGAAGAAGAAGAAGGCGAAGAAGAGGAGGAGGAAGTAGAAGACGAAGATAAGAAGAAGAATGGAAGGTGAAGAAGAAGAGGAAGTAGAAGACGAAGAAGAAGAAGAGGAAGAGGTAGAAGAGGAAGAGGTAGAAGTCAAAGAAAAAGAAGAAAAAGAGGAAGAAGAAGAGGAAGAAGAAGACGAAGGCAAAGAAGAAGAAGAAGAAGAGGAGGAGGAGGAGGATAAGAAGAAGAAGAAGAAGAAGAAGAAGAAGAAGAAGAAGAAGAAGAAGAAGAAGAAGAAGAAGAAGAAGAAGAAGAAGAAGAAGAAGAAGAAGAAGAAGAAGAAGAATGCCTTTGCCTTTCAAAAAAGTTACAGCTAAACGGTTCAAAGCGTAGTTAAAAGTTTGTTCTGATGGCAGTGGTTTTTCAGTCCTGAAATAAAATGGGCCGGAATAAAAAAAGAAGTGATTTCTCAAAACTGTTTTCTTTTATTTAAATTCATTTGTTCTAAATATATACGACGTCTACAAATACATTTTCTTTTAAAATCTCACGCAATACGTGAACTGAACACACGAATTGCGATACATATAGAGATATATAAGATAATCTTTTATTATGCTCACCCAATACAAGACCTGACAGACAGTCAAAGTAGAAGGTTACTGATAAAATGATTATAATGAATGAGTTGTTATATGAATGAAAGCGGAGGTGGTAAGAAATTGAAGATTATGAGGATAGATTATGACTGACCCTTGAAAAAGTTAAGCTTATAGTATTCAGGGAAACATCCACATGGGAGTTTATTCTAAGAAGTAGCAGTTCTTGGGAAATAGCTGTCTGAGTGTAACCTTCTCTCTACATTTGGAATATTAAGGAAATGAAGGTGATTCGACTCCGTGGAAGTAGTATGGCACTTCTTTGCAATAAAGATCTGAACTGGTGGAATGAGTGAATGAAGTTTATCTGAACATTTTCCATGGCGGTAACGATAGAGGAGCTAAAAGCTTAAAACGTTTCGTCTGTAAGAATGGGTCTGCAGAGTAAAGAAATCTTCCTCTACAAGACTGCGTACACGATTTTGAAAGAAAAGAATAGATAGATAGATAGATAGATAGATAGTAAAAACACAATCATGCATATCTGTGTAATGAGCAAGATAAAAGTATTCACATGCAAGCTGTTAAAGGAGTGGCCTAAACATGATTGGCTGAAGAGAAAATAAGACGACGATGCCTTTGTGGGCATGCAATATGGCGGCGAACAGCAGAGATGAAAGAATTAAAAAGATGTATTGGCCAAAAGAACAACATCAGAATTTCAAGCGAAGGCATGGTTCGAATTATTTGTTTCTTTTTTATCGGTCAAGAGTGATTGGCAAGCAAGTTATTGGACAGGCGAGCAAAAAAAATAAAAAATAAAAAATAAACACAATTGCATGGAAAATTGTTTAAAATACAACAAAAATGCTTACATGAAAATAACAACATTAAAAACAACGTGTATATATATATATATATATATATATATATATATATATATATATATTGAAATCAGGCAGATTTCTCTCTGCAAAGAGAAAGAATGGTTTTGGCATTGGTGTAATAAGAGTGTGATATATATATATATTTCTTTTCTCGCTAGTTCCCTGGTTATTCTTAGTTTCTTTCTATTTATATTTTTAAACACACACACACACACACACACACACGCACACACACACACACACACACATATATATATATATACATATACATATATATATATATATATATGGATGAAGAGAAAATGAGATAACGGTTCCCCTGTTGACATGCAATATGGCGGCGGACAGCAGAGGTGAAAGGATTAAAAAGAGGTATTGATCAAAAAGATAACATCAGCTTTTTTGCTAATGTGTTTTTTAAACATTACTCATTTATAAACTCATGTCCTCGAGAGGCTGTTTTCCACTGATGATCGAAACCTGATAGCACCTTTTTGTTATATATATATATATATATATATATATATATATATATATATATATATATATATATATGTATATATATATATATATATATATGTATATATATATATATAGGCAGCTAAATATGTTGTTATATTCATAATAAATTTTACATATTAAAGTGCATATAACATTTTAAGACATTTTACATTTCTTTCAATTTCCGATCAGCCTCCCGATGTTGAAACACTTGTTTTGCAAAAAATTCCATAACTACAATGAATAAATTTTAAAATAATTACAGAGCGCGTTCGCTCGTATTACAACGGAATGCAGGTTTTATCGCAATTACAATAAGTTTGTCTTTGTAATTTACCCCTGAAGATGATCTTAGAAAAGGTCGAAAGTACTTGGGTTTTTGCTAATTTCTTTTTCGCTTCACCTTTTTACGGTGACTTTTATTATCCTTACTTTTTTAACCTTGGACGATACTTCTAGAGCAGCTCCTGTATCCGTATCATTTTTAACGTGTGCAGTGTCTTTCGCCCTCTGATCACTCAACACAGGAGAACTTTTGCCGATGGTTCATTGCACAAAATAGCGATCCGTTGATTGTCACTTCAGTCTTGTTTACGGATGAGGCAACAATTAGAAGAGATGGAATAATAAATTTACACAACCAACATTTGTGGGTGAATCAGAATCCCCATAGTACAAAACAGGCTAGGCATCAGCATTAGTTTACGATTAATATGTGGGTTGGAATTGTAGGTGACTCTCTGTTAGGCCTACCTATTCTCCCAGCACGTCTTACAGGAGCTATCCACAGGGACTTTATTTCGAACACACTGCTAGAGGATGCATCCCTATTAATACAAAAAGCACGTGGTTCAGGGATGATGAGCACATTTTAGTCATATTTTTGCGATGCACTGGCTGACCTGAACCAAGAAAGATGGTTGAATTTCAATGTAATACACACGCCACATACATACATACATACATATATATATATATATATATATATATATATATATATATATATATATATATATATATATATATATATATATATATTAAAGGTGTGTCACTTAAATTTTTTATTATATTTTTCCAACTTAGAATTTAGTATAGAAACTTGTAGGGAAGGACCGGTTCCATGGCCTGCACATTCCCCCTGACCTCAATTCTTTGGATTTTTATCTGTGGGTCCATCTAAAAGAATTGGTTTATGCAGCAGACTTTAATCATGCAGAGACGCTTCATCAATGTGTCAGGGGGTCCTGTGAAACCATTCGAAACCGTGTGGAAGTATTTGAAAGGGTCAGCCAGTCAATGATCCGACGGGTGCCATGCGTATGTCGAAACAAGCGGAGGACATTTTGAACATTTGTTATGAATTCTTATATTGAGGTACAACGATTGCTTTTTAGACATATGTTTATATGGACATTTTATTTTGTCAGGAACCAACCTCAAAAGTTTGTAAAAGTATTTTTAGAATTGCATCTTGGATTGTACATTTAACAGCGTCTACCATAAACTTTAAACTTAACAACTCAAAAACGGACACATGTTTACATGGAATTTTGTCCTTGTTTTGATGTAACCCGCCCCGAAGTTTTTAAAAGTATTTTTGATACACCCTATATATATATATTTTTGTCATCCACAGACAGTCTTTTTCGGTGTTTCACAGCTCATCAGTGTGACTAGACGTCCGGTTGCCTCTAGCTAGGATCGAAACCCGACTGAATTTGCGTCAGTCGGAACTTCTCCCACTAAGCCGTCAGCGCACGGTCAGAGATGAAGGTGAATTTTAGCGTGTTTATTTTTAGATTTAGATAAACACACAGTGACTGACAGTGACTCAATTCTGCCGAAATATATATATATATATATATACATGTACAATTCAGCTTCAGTAAATAATGTATTTAAATGTATATATGAAGTAAGAGAAAACAGTGGAGAAATATATTGATTATTTAATTTTGAATTGAGATGAGTCTAACAAGTGTAAAGGATCTTAATTTTGATAGATACATTTCTGAAAAGTAAAGATCATATTTATACAATGAAATAAGTTAGATATAATATGTTGTAAAATTTCCCATCTTATTTAAGTTAACCGGTCCGCTTGTAAAAAAAACAAAACAAAAACAAAAAAAAACAGCGAACATTTTGGGCGGGAATAATTTTTGTAGATTAGCATTCATCTGTCAAAATCGATTTATTATTTTAGAAGCATGGTCTTGTTCATAATATTAACGCAGTGTCAAATAGATCTCCGACTTATTAAAGCGTTAAACGCATTTTGTTTTTATTTAAAAATGTCAAATTTCAAACTGTGTTTTCTACTGATCATGTCCTTTTCCCTAATTAGTAATATTACATCGTTTGTAAGTTTTAGCAAATAAAAATTCCGTCGCCTTGGGAACGGCTTCTACATGAACTTAAGGAAAGGAATATTGCTCACATGTAAGCATGATCTGTTGACGCTTTGCTAGATCACATTGAAACGTACGATTACAGAAGTTAAGTAACATCGATCCTGGTCAGTACCTACGACCACTCGGGAATACCAGGTACTGTAAACTTGGATGTGCGGGTGGTGAAATGGATAATGGTTCGGAATTTGAAATCGAGTTCTAATTCCAGCGCGTTCGTTATATTCATTTACGTGCAAATACCTTTGGAAAAGGTATGATTCGAATCTTTTCCCTCTAGCTACGGGTTAATTAGTAGAAATGGTATAATTAAATTCTTATTATCTCAAAAAATTCTCACAATCTATAAATACGTTCTGGATTTAAATAATCTGCAAAAGTTTGATAAACCGGAAAAAAACCCAAATAAATCTAGACAGAGAAATGCTTTTTATGTGTTCCAATGTACACCCTTGTGCAAATTAATTAAAACAAAACGAATAATTCTGTTATAATTTATTTTTTTCGTATTTTTCCAATGAAATGTAACCCATTGCACATGTTAGTACTTCATATGTCCCTTCCACGAAGATTGACCACAGATTCTCGATTGGATTTAAATCAGAAAAGTTTCCGGGTCAGTCTATAGTAATTTGATTTGCTCACTGGGAAGGCTTGTCATTGTGTTCGTGCAACGTTACAATTTTCGTAAATTTCTTTGGAGTAACGTCAATAGCAAACAGTGGCCGTAGGACAACTAATCAACTGTCGAAACAATAGTGTCTGGGCATGATGAAAATCTGATGCAGTATTTTCCCAGGCCAAATAAATTTCATCATGCACCTTGAAAAAAGATTCATATTACTGCACACCACTGCAAATGACCTAATTTGAGAAAAATAGAAATCGATTACACCCTGTCACTCCAGTGGATTTAAATCTGACCGTATGATGAAGAAAGGAAACTAAAGTAGCTGTTTCAATTAATTTGCATAAGGGTGTATATTAGGCTGATAAGTGTAACATACAAATGTGTTCCAGAGTATATCTAGAACAAAGCAAGTGTCACAACATAAGTATCATTGTTTAAATTCGAGTTCAGTCCCAAGGACATTGGGTAAAAGAGTGTGCAGCTGCATCTATAAAGGGTGTCTCATCAGAAAACGTTTGTAGCTGTATGGTTCGCACCGAAAGAAGTGTAAATATTCCTCTTGATGGAATTTAGATGAAATGACAATTACACTCTTGGCTTTCTCAGATTTATCTAACGATTTGTATGTGAATTTTGCACACACACACACAGAATATAAATATTTGTCGCTTTTAACGGATTTTGATGGACGACTCAGAAGGAAATCGTCATTGGTTTAAAAGCTTCTGGTGGGAAATAAAGAAGACTGATAATAAGCTGATATATGGCATTTCTTACTCCAAAATACCGTTTTTTTAGGAGACAACCTTTATAAAGCGAGAAAAAAAAGAAAAAAGCGTTGAATCAAAAGTGCAAGACAGAAAGATAAGATAAAAATAAAAATTAAGATAATAAAAACAAGATAAGATAAAAATTTAAATATTTTAAAAATAAAAACATTGAAATACCTTCTTCAGGTTCGCCTCCGGATTCAGACGGATCTATATGTTTATAGAAAAAAGAAATAGAAAAAGATATTAATTATGATTTGAATTAATTAATTTTCAGTTATCTTTCACCCTGTTCAGATTTTCTCTTGATTCTATGCCTTTTCAGTGGTTTTTTTTTATCGGTTTCACCCCATGCAAGGCAGTAAAGCCACTAAAGCACAAGGGGTTACAAGGTGTAGAAGAATTAGGAACAGAAACATTAATAATGAACGGGAACAGAAAAGAGTAATCATGAGGACAGTAGATAGCGATTGACTTTAATTTTTTGCAAATTAAAGTTGGCTGGAAAGCATGGATCCGGAAGGGAGTTCCACAAGCGTAATGTGCGAGAAAAGAAACTGTTAGCATAGAACTTACGACTACAT
Organism: Acanthosepion esculentum; assembly: GCA_964036315.1. NCBI lineage: Eukaryota > Metazoa > Mollusca > Cephalopoda > Sepiida > Sepiidae > Acanthosepion > Acanthosepion esculentum. The sequence goes on from OZ038503.1 coordinate 48,751,704, forward strand.
CTAGCCAGCTCATCAGCAAATTGATGAGATCTCGACGCCAGTCTAGTACTGCGCTTAAATTCAAAAAGTCTAGCTACCATAGTGTAGAGCACATCCGAACAATTACCATGAAAGTATTTATAGAAATGACACAGAGAGGCAATTTTAGGTTGGTGGGAATGTGGTTGAAACTGAGCCGCCAGGTCAGGACCATTAATATTGTTTTTTCTTTTATGGATCTTATAAAGGAGCTCAAGGTAAATAGTAGGGGCACCGGACCATCTGTGGTAATAATATGAGTATAAGTGTTTATTTCATTTCGTCTTCGTTGTTGATTCTCATTTCTTTTAGTTTAATTTCTGGTACCTTAAACCCTTCGATATTTTAGATTATTCCTTTCAAATTGACATTTCATATACGATTACTAACCATGTCTTCTATCAGGGTTGGTTTGGTTTGGTTTGTTTAACGCCATATCAACTCTTTATGGCTCAATTAAAATTTTCTTTTGTTGTGAGCTTGGTATTTTTTTCCCCCAAAATGTATTGCTGGTAATTTTTTCTTTGTTTTTTTTTTTGTTTTTTACTACAAAACTTGTTTAAAAAGAGAGAGGTCTACTCAAACACGAGTATATAAGCAAAGTTTGAAGTAATCAAAAAAATACCGCGTTCTAAATAAGGTCCATTATTGCGTTGCAAATTACTTCGCTTACGTTTAAGATAAGAAAATGAAGTCAGCAGTTATTAGCGTTGAGAGGCCAGATGCATTGACGGCTTGAATTAGGAGAAGGCCTTCTGGCCACCAAGTGCAGATCTGCGCCACACAGTATATCATTGGATGACCCCGACTAGTGAATCCGTGATCAAACCAACTGCGCTTGGAAAGTTCCCGTGTTGGGAAAACAGGTGGCAGTCAGATATATAAACGTACTCAGAAGCCACTGACATCATGTGAGGTGTAGATCTAAATTTGTTGACCTAGAGGTCATCTCTCTGTTCAATTGCTGGTAATCTATCTAATGTATTTTTAGATTTTCATGTTTTGATTCCAGTTTGGAGGTTCACTATTTGCCTATAGTTAGTACCCTAACAGGTGAACCTGGAAAATACAGATCAAAATCTCCCGATCAGAGTCCTTGTTACAGGATGTAGTTTATCGTCATTCCCAGGACGATCTTCTGCCAGGACGCCCACATGTCATCATAGAGGTTTTAGTTACACATATATTAGGATACGCACGGTGCTACTCTGTGTGCTTCCGCAGTTTTCATCTGGCTCGAAAGGTCTCATCCATCATCTAGTATGGCGAATCTTTTTGAATGACAATTATTACAGTTTAATGCAAGACATCTGGGCTGTTAGATTCTGCCAGTGACAACATCCAACATCTAGCTATCGAAGTCTTAATAGCAATCTCGACAGCGGTGCATTTCGGCTGCTATAAAGGTATAAAACTCGGAAGCCATAAAAGAGATTTAATTAATAAGCAAGCATTCCTACGGCGTGCGATCTCTAATACTGGAGATTGAACCATACTTGTACATGGTAGCATGTAAAATCCTGTTCAAACGTGTTTGGTGTTAATTCACTAAATGAAGTTATTGAGCAATAACAAATACTTATTCTTGAACCAAGTTAATGCTTACTGGCTCAAATATAAACTACAAAATAATAATGAGCTAAAACTTGAAGGAGGAATTTACTCTGTCACTTGTAATGATTGCGACAAAGAATACATAGGCGAAACCTCGAGGAATTTAAATAAAAGATTATATGAACACAAAAGGGATCTCTACAAAACAACACACTCTGTGCATTAGTTGCTCACCGTAATGAACATGACCATAATTTTGATTTAAAAAAATACTACTTTAATTAAAAGAGAAAGCAATTTATTAAGGCAAAAATCTATAGAAATTGCTTTAACCGCCAGATCATCCACAGTAAATTCACATCCAGATTCTTACAACATTTGAAATTTCTTGGCAGATCTATTATCCCAATGTGATATATTTAGTCACAAAAGTGACGGAAACATAAAGAAAAAAAGAAAAAGGATATTAAATGATTGTATATATTACATATTACTCCAACGTGCTATTGATATTTAAATATAAATTGTACTGGACTGCAGTAAATTTTTTCTGACGCTATTGCAAGATTTATAGTCGGGCTAAAAGGCTTTCTGAGATGGCAATCATTACTGCAGGATGTTTTACTAGTAGCCTGAACATTCTTTAAAGCAATAGTTAAGCTGTCCAGAATTAATCCTCGAGTAATGTTCTTAAAAACTATGGTTGGTTCTAAGAGTTGATATATCTCGAAGTAGATATGGTACATAAAAAACAATCCAAGATCAGTGAGTTTGTACCTGTAAGATCTGTATCAATTACCTATATCTATTTCTCTAGATGGGTATTAGGTTGTTCGCAAAATAATGTCCAATTTTAGAATCAACTTTCATTTCTGAATTAATATATTTAAACATAATAAATAGAAACCCTGAACAGCTATACGTGTCATGATACAGGGTTATTGTTATGGGAACTTACCCATAATAGTAATGGACTATCCCGTACACCATAAATACTGCGCCTCAAGAGGAAGCAATAGTGTGAGATTCAGTCCTTTTTGGACGTCTCAGCTATTCGGTCGATCTCTCTGCCTCTGAGGCAGAGGGGAACTCTCTGCCTCTGGACAGGGAGGAACCCGGACGAGGCTCCGCCGAAGGGCAGAGCCTCGTTCGGGGTGGTTGACCATCCCGATCCCGTTTATACGGGTTCTACGGGCAATTTTTGCCCGAGTCTACGGGCTCGGAAAGCCCACATTAAACCGGCCTTGTGCCACATTCGACACACGTGGGCGTGTTGTTAAACATCGTGTGAGATTCAGTCCTTTTTGGACGTCTCAGCTATCCGGTCGAACTCTCTGCCTCTGAGGCAGAGGGGAACTCTCTGCCTCTGGTCAGGGAGGAACCCGGACGAGGCTCCGCCGAAGGATAGAGCCCCGTTCGGGGAGGTTGACCAACCCGATCCCGTTTATACGGGTTCTACGGGCAATTTTTGCCCGAGCCTACGTGCTCGGAAAGCCCACATTAAACCGGCCTTGTGCCACATTTGACACACGTGGGCGTGTTAATGAACATCGTGTGAGTCAGACACAGAGTCAGTGTGAGTCAGTCTGAGACAGAGTCGCGTCAGACGATTACTGTAAGGCATTGGAATAGTGATACTAGTCGAGACAACATAGTTTTCTCTAACCTAACCTGATTGTTATTACTAACACTTCTACTTCTTTTGTACATATTCTGTTTGTAATATATTTGTCTTATTCCATACCTGTGTTTGAGTTATTCTTCATTGGTTCTACCTTGGACCGTCACCGTGGTACAGGGAACCTGGACCATAACAGTTATTTAAGCCTTTACAATTAAACTCTAAGGGTCTAGGCGCCAAGTAATCTTTGGATGCACTTTCTGCATCTTCTTTGCAACGGAACCTCGTTTGTTTTAATTTTTTTCAAGATACTTGAGAAAGTGGTATTCAGTGGTGAGGGATCAGGGTAATATGGTGACTGTATCAAAGTCCCGTTTCTCAAATCGGTGAGCTTTTGCAATGTCATCCTAGCAACATATGGTCGAACATTGTCATGAAGCAGAATTGGACCTCGTTAATTAAACAGTGCCAGTAGCATTTTGCTGAACAGGATGTGCATTTCGTCCAGTTGCTAGCCGTAAACTTCAGCAGTGTTGCTCTGGTTAGATTCTCGAAAACTGTTATGGATAACGCCAATGACGGACCAACAGACAGTTACCATAAGGTTTTTATTTGTACAATTTCAGTTTCGGAAAGTGTTTCGGTCCTTTGTCATGATCAAGCCATTAAGGCGACCTTTTACGATTTTCACAAAAGATTCATTCCTCATCAAAAGTTATTATTCGATCCCCAAAAAAAAGAATTTCGCTAATGCACCATCGAACACACCTCAAAAACGTTGAAATCATTGACATTCACTGATTTCATGTGGAAACCATTTATCAAGATTCTTCACCTTGCTAACTTTCAGGAGATGGTCCGAAATTGTTGAAATGCAGACACCCATTATCTGAGACATTTCTCATACACTTTGATGTGGGTTTGGTTCGACTAATATTTTCATATGGCCATTGTCAATTGCAGGTTGACTTCTTATATCAGCTTGATCTTCAAGACTCATATAGTAACTGCATAACTCCTGAAAGCAGCGCCGTACAGTCCAATCAAAAGTCGATTCCTCACCCAATAATCTGTTGGCAGCAGTTTGAGAAGCATTCTGACCAAACTTGAACTCATGTAAAAAGTAAACGCATCTCTTCTTTTTTAATGTTTAAAATGAGGGGCATACAATGTTAAATTCTGAAAGAGATTAAGATTAAATGAACAAAGAGGACACTTTAATAAGTAATATATTTTTGTGCAACTATTATAATAATGTATGACAAGACAATTAAAAGGTTTATTCTAAAATCGTACATTATTTTCCGAACAACCTAATATATTAGAACACGCCGAAAAGCTTTGTTCTAAAACCGGACATTATTTTCCGAACAACCTAATATATTAGAACACACCGAAAAGCTTTGTTCTAAAACCGGACATTATTTTACGAACAACCTAATATATTAGAACACGCCGAAAAGCTTTGTTCTAAAACCGGACATTATTTTACGAACAACCTAATATATTAGAGCACACCGAAAAGCTTTGTTCTAAAACCGGACATTATTTTCCGAACAACCTAATATATTAGAACACACCGAAAAGCTTTGTTCTAAAACCGGAGATTATTTTCCGAACAACCTAATATATTAGAACACACCGAAAAGCGTTGTTCTAAAACCGGACATTATTTTCCGAACAACCTAATATATTAGAACACACCGAAAAGCTTTGTTCCAAAACCGGACATTATTTTCCGAACAACCTAATATATTAGAACACACCGAAAAGCTTTGTTCTAAAACCGGACATTATTTTCCGAACAACCTAATATATTAGAATACAATTAAAACGTTTATTCTAAAATCGGTCATTATTTACCAAACAAACTAATATGTGAGAAGACAATGAAAAGGCTTACTCTAAAATCAGACACTATTTTCCGAATAAGCTAATGTATCAGAGCACAAAAATGTTATTCTTAAAATGGACATTATTTTCCGAACAACTTAATATATTAAAACACAATGAAAAGATTTATTCTAAAATCGGACATTAGTTTCCGAACAAGCTAATATCTGCGAAATTACGATAATGTATATTAGGTGTGTGCAAATTTTACCAGCGAAAAATAGTTTTCAACTATATATTTAACGTTCAAGTAAAAGAAAGCGTGCTGGGGACTTTTGTCTGCACCTAGTGTAAGTATTCTACAGATACTGTCGAAAAGGTTCTTTTCGTCCTAAGATAGAGTATGCGTGTTACACTCAGCATTTTCTCTTGTGCTCTAATGGGCATGTCAACTCCTAATGCTACATGACAGTGCATGCATGCAAATGAATTGTCCGCTTGTGGCGAGCAGGGTGTTGGCGACATGGTCGATTAATACACTCACAGTTTTGTTCTTCATAAGCGTCTTCGTCCTGGATTGGATTAACGTACGGCTGGACTTGATTGTAGTTATGGTAACGGAATGACGGTGGCGTGTCTGACGAAAACCGAGGAAGCGGGTTTCAGAAATAATCATACATAAAAAATGTCGCCTTTTTAAAAAAAAAGATCACCTGTATTCATAGGTGATCTTTTTTTTTTTTAAAAAAGGCGACACCAGATAATTAGGCATTAATCTAACCATCAACGCAGGACATATTCAGGAAGTAATAACTCTATCTATCTATCTATCTATCTAACTATCCTGATGACTAGCTAACTATGAACAAGCAGACATCACTCCCATAGAAGGAATTAGTTTCACTTACCTTGTTCTTCGGCAGATTCTGAACGATCTGTAATAATAAGAATGTAAAGAAACAATTAAAAGCCTCGATTCTTACACCCTTTCTAGTTCTCACAGTTATTTCCCTTTTCCTCTATTTTAATTACTTCTCCTTTTTTTGCTTTTGTTCTAAATCCTTCTCATTGTCCTTCATTCGCTCGCGGTGTTCCCTCTTCCAATTTAATCTTTTCAGATATCTCTTCTTATGCCGATTTTTGTTCATTTTTAGATTTGAAAATGTTTTATTTGAAAATATCTCTGTGTAGCTCGTGAAATTGAAAAAAAAAAAACAAAAACAAAAAAAAACCTTCGACTGATTTTGCGAAGCAGATATTTGACCGATGAATGATTAAATGGAATCTAACTGAATATTCAATTAATATTTCTTTTATGTTATCGCCTCACGTGTAGCTAACCCTTCTCAATCCAAGTGGGGCCAAGTCTGTGGGCTTCTCCGTCGCGCAGAGTTCACGCGCATGGACCCGTCAAACTCTCTTTGGAGTAGGCTGGGCTTTCACAGCCATCTCCGACACCGTCTCCACAGAGAAGAAAGACATTAAGGAGAGAGGGTGACAGTCCCGATGATCGGATACGAAAGGATGCAAACTACGACTATATAGTTGACAATTTATATATTTCAGAGGGTTTAGATATAATAATAATAATAATAGTAGTAGTAGTAGTAGTAATATTATATTCCATAGATGTGCATATAAAATTAGCTTTAGTGTAAAAATGTAGAAAAGAAAAATGTTTGTTCCCAAGATACAGTTTAAAGGGATACATAATATCCGAATCAATTTAAGAACATATTGTACCTTGAACCTCTGCCAAGTGCAGTGCCAAATTTCATCCAAATTAGACAAGGGTTTCTTAGGCTGGTGTCGTTTTTTCTGTTTTCATGGTATTTTTCATAGGAAATTCAGTATTTGTTTTCAATAGACATTCTTATAACAATCCGTGTTTACAAAATATACACATGCATATTTTATTCTAACTTTTATGTGTGCGAAAATAATTAATAAACATTCATAATACTTTACAACAACATTATTAAATAAATTTAAATATGCATAACAGTACATATATTTATACAATAAACTACACGACATTAGTACATTTTTTTATAAACAATTATCTCGGATGTTTGGTAATTACTTAATAGGGAAAGAGGCATATGGGTGTGTTATTGAAAAGCGTAATTTGTATGGCTGGAAAATTGTGTCACATGACTTGATGGTAAATAAATAAATAGATGCATGCTGATTATGCCACCGTTGCGTGTTTTGCAATAAATGTGAGAAAGGAACAAATCTGTATTATGATAAATATAATTAATTATTGTTTTTGTAAAAAAAATACCTAAAAATAAATAAATAAATAATAATAATAATTGTAGTAGTAGTAATATTATATTCCATAGATGTGCATATAAAATTAGCTTTAAACTGATCTACAAATAGAAGACAACGATTATGCTTTCCCTCTCGATGCTAATGTAATGGTGATAATGTAGGTATATGCCGTTGATATAGATATACATAGGTTGGGAATGATCTTAAACAGAAAATCCGTATGGTCCTCGCTAGAATCTACAGGATTCATTCGATCGAAGCCATTTTTAACCATTGATCTGTGAAAGCGGTTGCATACGGTTGAAATAAGCATCCGGCGCCCCGATGCAACCTAGTTTTCCAGATCTAGCCTGTCTCAATCTTCTTTGAGCCGCGAGGGAGGCGCTTCCGACCAAGTGCAGAGTCGTCCACCAAAATCAAATTTCCGCACATGGCCTCGTCAAACTCTCTTTGATTCAAAGCCATCTCCACCACTGCCACCAGGGAAGAGAAAAGGAATAGGGAGAGAGGATGGCGATCCTGATGATCGGATACGAGTGAGTGCCGACGACGTGCTAACCTTTAAAATTGTTTGCTTATTTTATTTATCAAATATTGCTCAAATCATTGTCATCTTAAATGTCGGTCGGCCGTTAATGCATGCGATTTTATAGTTTAATAAATAGGTTTCTCGATTACGAAATTACGGCTCATTTTATAATTTCATTATTATTCTTTTTTTTACTTGTATTTCTTCCCTCTTATTTCTGTGATTTTTGTAATAGTAGATGTGTGTAATGGATAGCGGTTCTGATTGTGGAATCAGAGAGCCAAGTTCGAATTCCAATCGAGTTGGTTAAATTCACTTACGTACCAATACTCTTAGGAAAGGTATGATTTCTCCCGCTAGCTATTGGTAAATAGTAGGATTGATTGGATCCTATAGCTTTTGTTGGCAACCGGTCTAGGAGAAGGACAACCCTGGATTTAAAACTTCCGACATTTCTTGGTTCGTGAGGGTATTTAAGATTCACGAACCCATAATTAGCCAAGAGTGGTGAGTATAGGAACATATAGACATCATAACTCAGGGAGGAGTTCCTTCAATAGGAGTTAGAAGACCCTGGAATTTTTTTGAGGAGAATAATGGTCTTAAGATATCAGTATATCATAGATAAAGCATTACCATTACTATTAATTTTTGAAGAGCCTTTCTTCCATCTTTTTCCCAGATGTCCTTGTAATGTTGGGATTGGCCGTTGCAATACAACTAAACATTCAGCGCTCATTGACCAAACACCTACCGTTGCTGCTGATTTCAATTTATGAAATATTTCACTTAAAACAATTTTTCAGGAAATTAGGCTTTCAAAACCATTAACTGTTATCGCTCTTTCTCGTATTTGTCGGGTTTCCTTCCTAACCTTTTGTTTAAAGTAGTGTGGAAAGTTAGCATCTTGATTATATCGTTATTTTCTATTCTAGTCATATGTGCTACCCAATTTAGTTGCTGTTGCTGTTGAATATCTCCATGTGATATAAATTTTGTTATTTGGTTCTTTGTTTGTGATTATGTAGCGTCAGTCTAGGAGATCTGACGAAAGATAGTTTTCTTTAAGAATTACAAGGTTCATTTACATAATGGCGTTTATAATCAATCATCTGAGAAAACTGTTGTTTGGCTTGGTTAGGTTAGGTTGGTTTTCTGTTATATTAACCCTGTGGGTTATTGAATGCCAAATCCGGTTTATACATACATACATATATATATATATATATATATATATATATATATATATATATATATATATATATATATAGGTAGTAATCGGTTGGTATAATCCAGGCGAATCCTATTAACACAACATAGAATTTGAAATATGTTAAAACTGACTCACAGACGAGCGCTCAATGTTTATTTTCTTTAAACACACTAGACAGTATCCCATTAAAAATTGATACCGTTAACAGTTTGAAAAATCCTGCGAATTTTAAAATTAAAATTCATTGGTGAAAATGGTCATTAAGTAAAGGTATCTTAAATCCAATTATATATATATATATATATATATATATATATATATATATATATATATATATATATTTATATATATTTGAAATGGACATAGTCCGAGAATTTATTTAAAGACATTTATGATAATATTCATTTTCTATGAAAATTTCTCGGACATTCAGGCCGGTAAATGTTATTTAATACGGTTTATTATAAAACAGAGCATTCGCTTAAATACTTGTATCTATAAAAAGAACGTTAAACATATCATAAAGGTCTTAAAATATATATTTATATATATATATATATATATATATATATATATATATATATATATATATATATATATGTGTGTGTGTGTGTGTGTGTGTGTGTGTGTGTGTGTGTGTGTGTGTGTGTGTGTGTGTGTGTGTGTAATTGTGTTTTCATTTCCGTATATACGCGGGTTCTTTCCGTGTTATATTTCGCTTGAGCATGCGCATTTGGGTGTTATATTTTTTATATGCGTATGTGTATATGTTGTGTTTGTTCACTTGTATGTATATGTTTAATTGTCTTTTTTCTTTGCTTTGTTCATAGAAGAATATTTGTTTTTTTAATTATACCCTTATTAACTTTCCTTAATTAAACCCTCTTTTTATCTATAATTTTGATTGTTGATTTAAGGTTTGATTCGTGGTAAGCCTATGTCTTTATTAGCATGTGTGTGATTGCCTGTATATGCTTTTAATTATATGTATATGTACCTGATATTTTTTCTTTGACGTTGATTTCTCTATTTCCTGTTTCGTCCGTGTTTTTTGCGTGTTTATATATTTGAATATATTTACGTGCTTGTGTATTATGATGAGGTTGTGTGTGTCTTGTCATTTGTATAAATTCTTCCCCTGCCCACATCCTCTGAATTCAGAACCCTTCAAATGTATCGAAGTTGTTATGATGTTTGAATCTCCTGAGATTAGCGTTTGCTCTAATTGAAAATTTGGTTTTTCGATTAAAACAATAAATAAATAATAAAATATATGTATATTTTCCTCCGTTTCTCCTTCGATTAATTTTATAATATTTTAAACTTAATGCAGGTTAAATTTAAAATTTGTAATTTTTATTTTTTAACTTTATAGTAGAGTTAAAAAATAATCAGATTTCTAATTTAGTCAAATATTAACGATAATACCTGAATAAATTGTATTCAAGGTCCGTTGTCAAGTTTTTTGAATTATCATATATTTGTATTTTGATTGGTCATTGTAGCTTACGTAATAATGCTTACCCTATTGAGGGGTGTTTGGTTGATTTTGAACTTTTTAAAAACTTAATTCTACAATCAACACCATCACTTGACAAAACATCAGAAGTGTTGAAACAAAATGGCAATTTTTGTAGTGATGTTATAGCATGTTTATGTTATAATTTTTGAATAAATACGATTTGCTTTACTCTGTATTGAGCACTCTTTTAAGAATAATTTTTTTGGTTATTGGAATTTTATTCCGTCTTCACTAATCCTATACTTGGGTATATATATATATATATATATATATATATATATATATATATATATATATATATATATATATATATATATAATGCACCACTGACCCGTATATATAAATAGCCGAGAAAAATAACACCACTAGTTGTCTGACGATTGCATCTAGCATGAAACAGACTGTCGCCTCTAAGTGTTGACTTCTATGTTCACTTTTATATTTACACACGCTCTATCTCTGATATTGAGCACTTTATCCCATAAATATAGCACACTTTAAGACTATATTTCTTCTTATATATATATATATATATATATATATATATATATATATAGTTGTATATTTAGGCAGCAATCCTTCTTTTATGCAAGTTTCATTAAAAACGACAGACAAGGTACTACGGTTAAGTTTTTTATTTAATTTTTCTTGTGTACGAACAAGAGCTTTCTTTGCTGGACAAAGGGTGTGTAAGAACTGTCCAAATGTTTTATGTTTCCGAGCGCTTTCGGCTATACCTTTAGCCATTATCAAGGATGATTTGATTTTTCTGCTTAATTGAGTGTGTGCATTATGTGTATGTCTTAGTGTGTAGTAGTGGTGTTTTAATTACCAAATACGGTTAGCACATTGTGGCTTTGTTCATAGTTAATATTGTTAAGAGTAGGCTTTTTCTTTTTTATTATTAAACCCTCCATTATTTTTAACCTTTTTTTACAGGTGGAAGCAATTAATATATATATCAAAGGAGATACTACTACTACTACTACTACTACTACTAATAATAATAATACATCGATGCAGTCGTAGGTAGAGCGCAGTCGAGATTATGGAGTCATTGCAAGCGCCACGCACCATGTTATACGATACGTATAGGGAATACTTTCAGTTTTGAATTCAGAGTTGTCCTTTTACTAAACTGGTTGCCAAGCACGGCTAGAAAGATCAGTTTGTCCGGCTATTTAACCCATAGATGGTGGCGGGAAAAGAGTAGGATTCATACATTTACAAAGGGTATTTGAATGAAAGTGAATGTAACGAATTTGACTCGCCGATTTCTTGTTGCGCTTCGCTAACCATTATACTAACAGCACAGTCTGTTTCACGCTTCAAAACAATTGTCAGGCCAGACATCCTAATCAAAGACCACAAAAACATAACGTGCTTTCTTATTGACATGGCAGTCCCTGCAGATCGTAATCTATCTTTGAAGATCTTCAACAAACTATCAGAATATAAGGATCTTGAAGTAGTATTCTAGTAGGACATCAATAATTCCAGTTGTAGTTCCTGGCCTTGGATTGACTGGAAAGGGTTCCGATAGACGCATTGAAGGGATTCATGGTAGCCCATGTCATAAAATAATACAAACAATTGTACTCACACGTACAGCTCACACATTACGAAGAGCTTTAGCTATGTAAAATGTGTGTGGTCTTAGTTTTTTTTTTTTACAAAAATGATCAATGGAAAATATCGTGAAGCCATTTTTGAGATTAAGCCTAGGACATCACATGAATAATTCAAGTTGTACTTGAGACGCTGGGTTTGAGTGGAAAAGGTTTTGATTGACTCATTGAAGTGATCTTTGGTAGACCAAGCCTTAAAGAAATACAAACAACTGCATTCTCACAAGTAGAACTCACACCTTACGAACGTCTTTATCAATGTAAAGTGTGTGTGTACTGTGGTTCAAACATGTTCAGTGAAAATGCCGTGATGCGATTTCTGACCTTAGGTCTGTGGTTGGAACCCCGGAAAGAAATGAGTATACAACAGAAATGAAAGCCAACAACAACAACAACAACAACAATAATAATAATAATAATAATAATAATAATAATAATAATACTGCTTTCATCACCTCTCTTCTACTCTGATGTCCGCGTTTACTTGTCAATGTTTGTGCTCGGCCCATATCTACATATAGGCACCCTACGTGGGGCTCAGTTAAATTTATGATCAACATCAACTATCTATTCTTCTCTGTGATATTCCTACTTTCGAACAGTTTGCAATTTAGGGAAGCTTAGAGAATTCCAACTTTTTGGCAGCACCTCCTTTATTGCACCGAAGTGGAGGGAGTTGGAGTACTCTGAAATCTATGGGACATATGAATGCGTATCCTCCTGCATTAAATCGTGCACATGCCACGCCCTGCACCTTGGGTAGGGTTTTGTAAATACAGAATTGTTGAGCAGTTTTCTTTGCGTCTAATATGACAGGGGAGGCACAGTGGAGTAATGGATAGCGGCTAGGTATGAGGACTCAGAGAGCCGAGTTCGAATTCCAGTAGAATCCATTGCATTAATGTACGTGCTAATATTATAGTAGTATGAATCCTCTTCTAAGAAATGGTATACTGCAGAAAGAAATGGCAACCTACGGCGGGGAAAAATCTGCCTCGTCAGTCATCAATACATGATCGTCTACGCGCGTCTCACGCATGGCACATAACTGACTGAATATGTCAGAAGCCTTTCCTTTGCCGATTTCAATAAATAGCTTTAAAAAAAAATAAAACTTCAAGTTGAATTTTAATTTGGATGAATAGAATCAAATTGTCTTGCATCTTTAGGGACTTGGAAGTAATACTGAAGACGGCAAAATCTGTGAGAATGTAAAGAATCATAATAATAAATCAGTGAGGATAAAGAGGAAAGTATTGATGCACAATTATAACAGGATAACAATAATGATAGTGAGGAAGGTGCTGGAGATTGGAGGAGATTTGTTGTAACTCAGACTCCAGTGATATTCACGAAACATCAAGTGGAAACATGCAAATGTGCTGCATAATAAAAATAATAATAATAATAATAAAAATAATGACATCGTCAAAAATTATAAAGGTTAATGGAAAAAGCGGCAGAAGCAGAAGAAACGAAAGTCGATGCGATTCATTGAAGTAATTCTACCTTCTTGAAGCATAGGCTGTCGGGGAGCAGCAAACTGGGCGTGGCGATCGGAACGGACTGCAATAGCAAAGAAATAAGAATATGAGATTTGACATATATTGATAGAGAGCCGCCATATTTAATTCTCGGAGAGAAAAAAAAAACTTGGTAGGAACAGAAAGAGCGATTTAGATTTCCCAAGTCGACCATATTTTATTTCTTTTACTGGCGCTCTTAAAAAAGCTGCTCATCACTGTGAAAATGGACGGGGACGAGCCTGCCAGTGTGGAACACATTTTTATTTTTACTCACACTGCCCGTGGATTTTCATGTTTTCCCGTTTTGATCTGTCGGATGAATTATAATCTCGTAATTTAATGAGTTAGTAAATTCCTTGCAAATTCTTCTACTATAAAATACTCTTTGAAATTTCACTATTTTGTTTTGAATATTTTAACTTAAGAAATTTTACCTGTTGTTGTCAAGTCTCTCTTTGTATCCTGATGAATTCTTAAAGTCTATTTCATTAAAGAAAGATAATTGTTGTAATGGAATGTTCCACTCTCCCTATTACCTATTGTGGACTGACTATATCAGTAATTTATGTAGGACATACCAGGGTCTAACTGTCTATTTGTCGGTCCGTCTGTCTGTCTGACTAGCTTCGGGAAGTGTTAGTTGACTCCCTGTCTTTCAGTAGTGTATTCTCTTTTACAATAAGCCTCTCTTTCTTCCATCTACGCCAGTGTTGCTGTTCCTTTCACTCGAGAGTAAAACCTTTGTCTGTTTGTAACCTTCTTTAAGGATATAACAATAATTAGCTTTCTTTAATGAAATAGACTTTAGGAGTGAAAGATATCGACGAAGATGCATTAGATAGATCGAATGGTAAAAGACGAAAATGGGTTCTGTAGCATCTCTTGGATTCTTCGCTGTAATTTAACTGTACAAAGGCGTACAAAAAGACTGACAAGCCTAATATTAGACTGGCGTCGAGATCTCATCAATTTACAGTTAAGCTGGCTAGATGTAGCCGTAAGTTCTATGCTAACATTTTCTTTTCACGCACTTCTCGCTTGTGGAACTCCCTTCCGGTTTCATGCTTTTCAAACAAATTTAATCTGCAAAAATTTAAATGCAATCTCAATCGCTATCTACTCTCCTCCTGATTGCTCTTTCCTCTTCCCGCTCATTATTAATTTTTCTGTACTTAATTCTTCCACACTCTGTAACTCCTATATGCTTTAGTGTCTTGCATGAAATGATACCGAATTAAAAAAAAATACACTCAACTGTCTGATCTTTGTTTTTAGATAGATGTTCTCCCCTTTTCACACGGGTTTTATTTTAACGACAGCTCCCACTGTTTGTACTGGTCTTGAAGTTATTTCTATTCCCTCGCCATAGAAATCGATCCAAGAAATTTAAATAGACTCCTTCTTCTTCTTCTATCTGACGTATCCCCTCAGGACGTTGGTGATCATAGTTCTCCACAATTTCCTATTCATTGTTTCTCTCAGTAAATATTCTCTTTTTTTATCTCTCCTAAACACTGTCCATTTGCACAAGCTTGTTAAGCAAGGTTATGGGTCGTTTTCATATGTACCTCTTACTTTTTACACCGTGAGTGCCACATTTTGAAAGCATTCTTTCATTATTATGTGCCCTTGAAATACAAACTGTTTCTTTCTGAGGTTAACTATAAGACCGTATTTGTTTCCATTTACTCTAAAACATCGCCGTCTCTCGCATGTTCGGTCTATAGTATTCTCAGCATCCTTCTGTAGATCCATATTTTTGTTACGTCAAGTCTTTTCTTTCATCTGTGAAGAGAAGTCCAGCATTCGCTGCCATATTACGTAACAGTTCAGTACTATTTTCTTTGTTTCTTTATAATTTGTTTAGTTTTTGGAAGGCATCATTCGCTATCCCAATGCACCTTCGGGTTTCAGTGTTGTCCTCTATTAAAACACTTCTTACTACTCGCTTGATTGTAGCATCTAGCTTCATTTGTTTATAGCAGTGCTTGGAAGGAAAGTGTGTAGAGTGTGGCCGTCTCATCACACCACAAAAGTTCCATTAGTGTCCATGGCTTGTGAAGCAGTTTTTGGCCAAGGACACATTCTCCAGGTCCATTGACCACGACATGTCCCAGATCTTGCCTCTTGCGTCTTTTTCATCTTCAAAAATCAAATCCCACTTGAAAGGAACAAGATCTTAAGATGTCGAGGCAATCCAAGAAAATGCGATGAGGCAGCTGCTTGCTGTTCCCCAAAAAAGGATTTCCAGGAATGCTTCGATCAATGGGAACGATGTTGGATTAAGTGTGAAGCTTTAGAAGTCACTATTTCGAAGGAGATTAAATATCGAATTGGTATTTGTTGCAGTTTTCTTTTTTATCGCACCAGTCTCGAGACTTATTGATCAGACCTCATAAGATTTCCCAAAATGAGTTTTAAATTGTTTCCCTTGCGTTTTAATACCTAACTCAGTGAAGACAGTATTGATCGTATTGATTTAATGTTAATGGTAAGAAAGATATGCATAGTTATCGACAGTGAAAGTTCAGATTCAATCGCGTCGTTGGCGGCAGCCATTACTCGCGTTGTTTGCATATATTCGCTGCGGAAAGCTAAACGCGGAAGACTGCGGAAAGCTAAGCTCGGAACGGATCTTTCTTGTCTAAATTTGTCTCAGTTACTGCACATGAGAACTATTTACGTAGACACGCTCAGTTTGCGCAATGATACCTTCACTGATAGCTATTCTGCAGCGAATGTATACAAACAACGCCGGTAATGGCTGCCCGCGACACGAATGAATCCGAACAGTGAATGTCGATAACTCCAAAACGGTAGATTTTATCAAATTTATCAAGCCAGATTCGAATGGAGCATTGTACAATTACACATAAATGTAAGTATTTTGGAGATTTTTAATGCGAACTGAGCGCGGGTGTTACACTGCAAATTAACCAAATATTCTGTGCCTCCAGTATTAAAATATTTTATTGCTGTTCCTTCAAGTTTTTTTCTTTAAAGAAAATGTCTTTATAAGTATTTGGATTTGAAGCGTGAAGAAGCGGAGATTTGTTGAGAATCACCAGTAAAGGAAAAAGTATTTTCAACATATCTCAGTTTCTTCGGGCGATACTGATTTTTATGCCACTAAGAAATTGTTTGCCTTAAACTTACCTCTGTGATCTGAATTGTCATCACGTTCCTCAATGGGATCTAAATTTTGTCCCTCTGTAATAATAATAATAATTAGGCAAATTATTAAAAAAACGGTGTGAAGCCACAACGGGTAGACAATTTAAAATACACCGGGAAAGAATCACACTTACATGTCTCGTATACACTCAGAAGTAAAGATGCGGATGTTGATAAAGCAAGACCTATCAGTGACTGGAGATTACAGGGCTCTTAACTATTTCAGTTACTTTTATAATGAACGGTCCAGAAAAATCTAAAATAAATAGCTGAAGAAACTGGAAGTCAAGAGTAGAGATCTAGCTGTACACAATAAAATGTTTGTTTTTGAACTTTTTGTTATAATGTTCACTCCGTAAAATCCCCAAGAGCTACTCGAAGTAGAGAGTTATAAAGCGGTAAGCGGCATAATTTTTTGGGAGAAGATAACGGTTAACCCTAGATTCGAACAGGTTAAGATTATACAGTGTAACCCGGATACAAGAGACCCGTATATAAGAGAAACCTGGATATAAGATAGATTTTCTCTGGTCCAAAATTAGAGCTATACTTACCTAAACAAAACAGACCAAACACGGATATAAGAGAAACTCGGATATAAGAGACTTCTTCTCTGGTCCCGACAACTCTCTTATATCCGGGTTAAACTGTATTTATCGGAGAAGCATCCTCTTGGGAGTCAGTTCCACAAGGCAGTGGTTCATGGGAAGAAGCTGCTCGAGTGGAACTTACATCTCACCAATGGAATACGAAGGGAATGAGGGTGGTTCGATTCAATGTGCGTGTCGTGGCGGATCTTTGGCATGAAGCTTAGGACTGGTGGAAATAGAAAATGTAATTCGACTGAATATTTTGTATGTAAGTAGCAATAGAGTAGCGAACGGCTTGACAGGTTTCATCCGCGGTAAAAGGTGTTGTAGAGTAGAACATAATACATCACCCACAATAATGCGAAGACGCTTTTGAATTATTCCCTGACTGGAAAGAGAAAGCTGGGCAGCTCCTGCCCATACAGGTCAGCAGTACTCCATTTTCAGCCAGCGACGGATCGTATGTACAAATTTCTCTTGAGGTTCGGACTGAGCTTGTCCCAATAGGCACTCGCTTGATAGGTGAAAATTCAGGATCAGCTCGGTGAGGATAGAACGTTTGCGAGGATTTGAATATAACCAGCTAGCACTCATCCCGACTGAGCTGTTAGTGCTCATTCAGAGGAGAGATCAGCTGCCAGGCTTTGGTCATCTAGAGATTTGGAGGTGTAGCCATATACAATTGTATTATCAGCATATATAGGTTACAACTAAATTCTTAGGGATTCCTATGTATCAATGGCCGTCATAGTGATTCATTTCATTCGGGACTTTGTCAAATCTGTGATAGCTGTGTTGGAAAGTTGTACGTAAAAATTGTATTGATCATATTGTCCTCTCTTTCAGTTTTGTTTCATGTTCACCCATTACTCAGTTTCTGTCTGACTATCGATCTATCAATGATGACTGATTTTGAGATTGTGCCAGCGGTATCAGTTTTCAATTTTTGATGAGGAACAGGGAATGGATTTTGACTGATTTTTTTTATGCAGACAATCCCTTTTAATCACCGGAAATCAAAACTAAGTCTACATACGCGGCGCATGTTTTTAGTTCATTCAAAATCCTGTAAATAAAGAAATTATTTCCAATATATACATATATCTATATGCTCTCAATAGAGTTCTGGTTGGTTGGTTATTTTTGTTTAGCGACATATCAACCTCTATGGGTTATTTAATGCCTAATTTGTACGCAATTCTATAATTTCTTTGAAGATAATAATGGTTTCAGTGTTACATGTCTTACTAATTAGCCCATAGATGGGGGAGAAGAGTATTTGCGCGTAAGTGAATATAATGAACCCGACCAGAATTGGAACTCGGCTCTTCGATTAACAATTCTGAGTCATTATCCATTACACCATCAGCACATCGAAGCTTGCAGCATTGGTTTCTGGATTGAGCTTGTCTCAATGGGGGCTCAAGGTATAGGGCCTCTCTGGAGTTGGGGGTGGTAGGATGTACATTCTTCAAAAGGATAATCGAACCTTAATTGAAAATTGACGATCCCTGTAACCGAGCAGTCTAAAGCAAGTCGGGTTAGACGGTGGCTTCTCTTCCAAAGGGGTATGTAGGTTCGAACCTTGTTAGAGAGCACATTTCTTGTCTCCCGAATGCACAGGCCGGTAGTCGTAATTTATATCGTTTCACGCTTTGAGCCCTGTCCACCGCTTTACCGGTGTTAGAGAAAAATGATGTAATCACCAGCCACCGGTTGAACGGTGGGAAAATACTTTTTTTTTTTATAAACTTTTACTTACTTTTTACTTTTTTATAAAATATTTTTATATCCACTGTGAAACGTAACATATCAATTATGTGCGAATTTTGACTCAGGGGCTCAGTCAGAAGGCTTAAAATTGTTTAGGAACGCAGGGCTCAAAGGGTTAAAGAAGTTAGGCATCTACTCAAGCATGGGTAGCTACAAAATAACTCTTGATGTAGCAGTTCATCTATCTATCTATCTATCTATCTATCTATCTAGTAAAGGTAATAAATCCGGTGGTATATAATTCAAGTGACTCCTAGCAATATAAAATATTAAAATTGAACCACAAAAAGAGCTCAATGTATTTATTATTACAGAGCAAAAACTAATAAAGAATAAAATCCAAAATCACCTCATATGCAGAATAAGCTTATTTCGAAAGACGAAAATATAACTCGTCAGTCTTATTTAACCCCGGTATAGACTGAGTTCGTTAAATTTCTATTTCCGACGCGAACTCAGTCTATACCGGGGTTGAATAAGACTGACGAGTTATATTGTCGTCGCTCGAAATAAGCTTATTCCCCATAGGAAGTGGTTTGGGGCTTTTATTGTATCTTAATATATATATATATATATATATATATATATATATATATATATATATATATATATATATATATATATATCGGTTTGGATTGAGTAATCGGAGATCGGAGTTTGAATTCCAGTCGAGTTCATTACATTCACTTACGTGCTAATACTTTTGGAAAAGGCATGAATCCATCTCTTGTCCCCCAGCTATGCGTAAATAGCAGGACAGACCGGGTCCTATAGCCTTGGGCGGCCCCACAGTCGAGGTGAAGGACAACTCTGAATTCAAAACCTGCTGTTGGTTGTTTGTAGACCCTGTGGTATAGTGTATAAAGTATGTGTTGTTCCTATTTTCCAGAATGCACCCTCATTGCATATATATATATATATATATATATATATATATATATATATATATATATATATATATATATATATATATATATATATGTGTGTGTGTGTGGTAGCAGGCGACTTGTAACCCAGTATGACCACCCCAGGTCTCATAATTATCAAACGGACATTTCCCTGTCGTTGATGAAGACTTAAATGGCTCATAAATCCCGCAAGTGACCTGCGAGCCATTCCATGTTGAATACAAGTGAACCTTTCGACACCAATCTGATAATCTAGAACCGTCAGATTTCCATTTATTTGTTCCAATAAGAGAGACAGTGAGGATCAAACGTCACAGTGGTGATGAAGAAGAGTAAACTACTGTACAGAACTGGCTACATCAACAGCCAGCTGAGTGTTACTACGTGCCACAATGTCCCCAAACTCCGCAGTGTTTGAATTCAGAGTTGTCCTTCTCATAGACCAGTTACTATTCAAGGCTATAGAACCCAGTCTGTCCTGCTATTTACCCACAACTAGAGGAAGAAGAAGTGGATCAATACTTTTCCCAAGGGTATTAACAAGTAATCCTTGACGCGATCCACCACTCCACCCCACCTCAATATATATATATATATATATATATATATATATATATATATATATATATATATATATATATATTTGTGTGTGTGTGTGTGTGTGTGTGTGTGTGTGTGTGTGTGTGTGTGTGAGTGTGTGTGTGTGTGTGTGTGTTAATCCATAGCTGGTAGAAGAAAAGGTAAATTCATACTTTTACTAATTGTAAGAATTCTTTGAAGATAATTGTTTAGTGACACAAGTTAATTAACCCATAGCTGGGGGAGAAGAGGTAGATTCATACCTTTCTCAAAGATATTTGCGCTTATGTGAATATAACGAAGCGAACGGGAATTGGAACTCGACTCTTCGATTGACAATTTCGAGTCATTATCGATTACACAACCCGCTCATTTAAGTTTACCGCAATTGGTATACTCATCTAGGTATTTTGAGAAGTAAGGATATGAAACTGTTATGTATACCTGTATCTTGATGTACGATACGTTTGATTAGGTTCCTTATTTCTTAGATTCCAAATCTTATTGCACTACTTTTTGACTCAACCTCATAAATTAAATATGCCTTTTGGTCTTTAACTATGAAATGACGCATTTTTTTTTGTTTTTAGGCCACTATAATACATGGTGTGTAAGTACTATTGTAGACTATTGTATATAAGTTGGAGAAAGTAGACATTCTTAATTTCCAAATACGTGTTCATAATTATTATTATTTCTTTGTTTTTTTATTAGGTTGTCACACATGAAATGACGCATTTTTTAGTTGGTTGCAGATCCTGTCGTCTAACGAAGTAAACTCCTTAGTATATAAAAAAAGTCTTGACTTCTTCCTGTCTCTTTTTCGTTCCAGATAATTTTTCTTTAAATATATTGATATTCCTAAGCCCAATAAAAATGATTACAATGACACAATATTGAGTAATCTTACTGTATGAGTACAAACTGGGTGATTCAGCCGGTGAAGCATTTCGGAATATCAAGTTGGCCTTAATAATGGTATTGTTGAAATCAGAACTGTACAGAAATGGTTTCAGAAATTTTGTTTGGGAGATTATAGTCTTGAAAATAAAGCAAGGGGGAAGCGACGATTGGTTATCAGACCTGATCAGTTGAATGCTTTGGCTAATCCGAGAACTACAGTCCTAAAACTTGAATCAGAATTCGAAACATCTTGCACAACTGTTTCTCGGCACTTGAAGGCGATTAAAGAAGCATGAATTGAATGTGACTAAAAAAAACGTCGCTTTGAAACGTACTCTCTGTTGCTTTTCCGATTGGAAAAAGAACCATTTTTTCATCGAATCATTACATGCGATGAGGAATGGATATTCTTTGACAACAGTAAGAGAGTAGGCAAGTTGATAGGTGCAAGTGAATCCCCAAAGCAATAACGAAAATCGCCAATGCACCCTAAAAAGTGAATGGTTACTGTATGGTGGCCTTTCAAAGAGGTTATTCATTATTCATTCTTGTCTCTAGGGAAAACAAGAACAGCTACCTCGTATTGTGAAAAAATGAGTATATGCGTGAAAAATTGAAAAAAGAAACATCCTCGACTTGTGAATAGGGCTGGCCCAATTTTGCTTCACGACAACACACGGTCGTACGCTTCTCAATTAATTGTCCAAAAGCTGCGTAGCCTGAATTATAAAATTTTGCCTCATCCTCCATATTTACCTGATATCTCTCCTACTGATTATTACTGGTTTAAGCATTTTGAGATTTTCATACGCAATTAAAATTCTCCAATAAAGAAGAGGTATTTAACTGTTCAAAAGTAGTGAATATTTTTAAAGATGGGATCAAGAATTTAGAGATATGATGGAGAACAGTCATTCGTCAACATGGTGCCTATTTCAAACTAAATAAATTAGTTATTTCACATTTCAGAAGCGTTTTATTACTTTCCTATAAAGTGCGTCAATTCATGCGTGACAACCTAATAGATGTTGACATACGAAGATAAACAAAATTAAAAATATGATATCAGTGGCTATGCAAGTAGATATTTACAATTGAATTAGTTTCAATATGTTGTCTCCAGCTCACTAAATTGCATCAAAGGGCGTCACAGTTATTGTTAGTGATTAAAATGTATTTACGAAGAAGGTATTACGAATATTGATCGATACGAATTTATGTCACTTTTATTGATTTTTCAGTATTTCTTAGATGACGAGATAATGGTTTGGAAATGACAATGAAGTTTGAAATAATAATAAGTTTTTACTGTTTGTGCGGGATGTGCTATTCGCTTGTAGTAATTCCGAAACCGTGTGGCGCACGACATATATATATATATATATATATATATATATATATATATATATATATATATATATATATATATATATATATATGAAGAAATATAGTCTTAAAGTGTGCTATATTTATGGGATAAAGTGCTCAATATCAGAGATAGAGCGTGTGTAAATATAAAAGTGAACATGGAAGTCAACACTTAGAGGCGACAGTCTGTTTCATGCTAGATGCAATCATCGGTTGAATTCTCCGAGTCGCTGGCGTATTTCGTAAAGAGGAAAACGTTAAAATTTCCTTCCTTTCTGTCATGGTCTAGAGGTAAGATGGGCTAGAGGTCAGATATCTGACTGATGTCAAATCATTCGGGTTTCGATCCCGGGTTGAAGCAATCGGAAGTTTAGCCACATCGCGAAGCGGTGATACAATGAATAAGTCTATCTGTGGATATTCTCCCGGAAATCCGGTTGAGCTCTCTAGTGAAAAGTGTTTTTTTTTAAAAACAGCGGCTTCTACTGCTTTAAGCAGTACACTTAAAGTATGAATTGTATTCTCTGAGCTGCTTGCGTATTTCAAATAGAGGAAAACGTTAAAACGATGGCCTAGACGTACGATATCTGTCAATCCCGGCTTATATATATATATATATATGGTGGACTCTGCCGTCGTATTCGGTCAAGCAGCTCAGTTCCTAGGAACCGAAAGTCGGACATTGATTATATGGTGAAGGCTATGTGCCACAAGGTCCCCAAACGACCCTCCGCAGGTTTTGAATTCAGAGCTGTCCTTCTCCTAGTCTGCCCAGCTATTTACCCATAGCTGAAGGGAGAAGAAGATGATTAATACCTTCCCCAAGTGAATGTAATGGATTCGACTGGAATTCGAACTCGGCTTTCCGATTCCTCAATCCGAGCCTCCTCTCTCTCTCTCTCTCTCTCTCTCTCTCTCTCTCTCTCTCTATATATATATATATATATATATATATATATATGTAGAGAGAGAGAGAGAGAGAGAGAGAGAGAGGGAGAGAGAGATACATATATATATATATATATATATATATATATATATATATATATATGTATATAACAAGACGTGAGTATATTCAAAATTTATCTTACTTTCAGATTCATCTGTAAATTCCGCAATTTCAGATGCGGATCCTGGAGACGGAACAGCTGCAAAATAAAGAATATCAAAATTAAACATGGATATGCACAAACAAATAAAATGTATAAGTGATACACAAAAATAAACTGTTAGCATTTTGAAAATGATTTAACTCTAACATGTTGTTACCTTCCCGTTCTTACGTTTTTTTTTCAGATCTTAAGCCTAATTACTTTGTTGGCGCCTTCAACAATCCTTTGCAGGAGTGAGACATGGACCTTGTATGCTGGCGAGGAGAGGAGGATAAATGGTTTTCACATGTGATGTTTAAGAAATGTTTTAAAATTCAAATTGCAAAATAGGCTCGCGGTTGCAGAATTGCTCAAAAGAGCTGGCATTCAGTAACTATATGCCATCCTGTGGTCTCTGCGGCTCAGGTGGTTTTGCCACGTGGCGCGCATGGATAACTCCAGAATTCCCAAACAGATACTGTATGAGGAACTGTCTGAGGCCACGCGTAACGATGGTTGACCCAAAGCTTTACTTCAATGACCAGTGTAAAACGGTCATTTATGAATTTTCTCTCAATGTTGCAAACTGGGATCTGGTTGCCCGGGACTGGGTGGGGTAGAGATCTCCTGTTTTCGCGGGAGCAAAGAGCGATGGAGAGAATAGAGTCCAGCTCGCCGTAAGGGCTTGACAAAGACGCAAATGCACCACGGTAAATAACTCCACAGTATTTTCCTACTGTGGCCGTTGTCAAAAACCTTGCCAGTCGCCTATTGGTTGTTTAACCATGAGCGGCGCTGTGTTTTATTTTCCGCTACCGACCGTCGCCATCGACAAAAAAGCCGTATATATTGGATTTGTTTTTAAATTTGAATTTTTAACGCTCCTTCCTTCCCAAATGTATTTATTATTTTCCTTGTATTGCATATGGAATCGTGATATTTTTGGTAGACATTTTTATAGTGCAAATCTAATCTCCTTAGCTTTGTCTGTTAGTGTATCTAAAATTAAAATTCAATTCATAACGATCACCGGTACAGAAAATAAAATCGACAAACAAGAGTTCAAATCCTGGCCTACCCAATTGCATTTACTTTCGCACTAATACATTTTGAAATGTTATAAATCCTTTTTTTTTTTAATTTTTTAAATCGTTATCACCTCATGCAAGGAAGTAAATCCACTAACATACAAGGGATTACAGGTGTGGAAGAATTAGGGACAGAAACATTAATATTGAGCGGGAAGAGAAAAGTGTAAACAGGAAGAGAGCAGATAACGATTGGCATTGCATTTAAATTTTTGCAGATTAAAGTTGGCTGGAAAGCATTTTTTAAGGCCATTCACCCCAAGTAAAGTGGGAGTGACACTGGGACGCAACGGGTTACAGAGGATAGAGAACAAGAAAAAAGAGGCGAGTTTGAAGAAAAGGATACAGAGAAGGACATGCTCAGGGTGTCAGATGTCGATTGACATTACACTTGAATATTTGAAGATTATAGTCATCGGGGAAGCAAGTAAGGGGAAGGGAGTTCCACAGACGGGAAGTGCGGGAGAAGAAGCTGTTTGAGAAGAAGAGACGTTTTGACAGTGAAAGTGTGGGACCGAGATGCCAGCCTGGTAGCTCGTTTAAATTCATGAAGTCCTGGAACCAGCGACAGTAGCTCGTCGGAACATTTGCCGTGAACATATTTGTAGAAGAGACAGGGGGATATCAGGGCACGTCTGTGGGATAGCGATTGTAGGCTAGATGCCAGATCAGGACCTATCATCTTGCATATTCGTCTCTGGATTTTGTCAAGGACCTCGAGACGTACAGCGGGAGCACCAGACCATATATGACAGCAATATTCCATGCAAGGACGGATGGTTGATTCATAGATTTGAAGAATGGACTCAGCCAAGAAAAACTTTCTGGCACAACACAGAGAAGCAATTTTTCATGTAGCTGGAAAAGATTTCCACAAGCGAGAAGTGCGAAAACAGAAACTGTCAGCATAACATTTAGCCAGCTCAACTGTAAAATGATGGGATCATGACGCCAGTCTAGTACTTCGCTGAAATTCAAAAAGTCTAACAGGGAGGTCATCTGAACGATTACCATGAAAGTATATATAGAAAAGGCACAGGAGCCGAGCCGCCAGGTCAGGACCAATAATATTGCTGATTCTTCTTTGGATTTTATCAAGGTGCTCAAGGGAAATAGCAGGGCACCGGACCATATGTGGCAGCAATATTCTAAGCATGGGCGAATCCCGCCCATCGGTTATGGTTTCATGCCTTGGGTAGCATCCAGTCTAGGATGACTTTAAATTCTAAACCATGTTTAATTACTGAAAGTTTCTAACTGAATTTCTGGGATGAGAAATTATCCTTATTTATTGCAGGGTAATGTCCTCATCTTTCCACATCACGTTGAAACACCGATTCCCGTACGATCACCGATGTTAAGCAACATTACGCCTTGTCAGTACCTAGAAGGGTGACCGCCTGGGAATACCAGGTGCTATAAGCTTGAATGTGAGCTTGGTGTAACGGAACGAGAAATATGGCAGAAATATTCAACGTACGGACGAATGGTAAATTTATAAAGGTGCAAGATGGATTTTGTTGGGAAGAATTGTCTGCTATGACACAGTGAACCGACTTTCCCGGCAGTAGACCTAGTAATTGGTTCAATGTAGTTACTCCACCTCATGTCAGTAGAAAACACCAGCCCCCAAAGGCACAACGAGTTAGTCTCCTGGAGGTTAGCATCAACCATACCGATGGAAGGCAGAAAATGCTGATTTAAGGACAGTAGTTTTGTTTTGGGGACGTTAAGATTTACAGGCTTTTCCCTACACTAGTTAACCACTTACTTGTGAGAGCAGGTGCCAGTTTTTTGTCTTACCTATCGGACTTGTTACGACGACAGGAGTAACTAGTTGTGTCATCTGCATAAATACATAGTTGGGAACTGATGACACCAGGAAGGCCGTTGATGAAGATAAAAAGCAACTTAGGTCAAAGGATGGAGTCACTGGGGACTTCCGCATTAATGTGAAATAATCTTTATGTCCTTCACGACATGATTCGTTCAGAACGGTTGATTTAAGCCAAATATTCGTCCAGAGACGCCATAGCCCTTGAATTTGGATAGAAGGTCAGTATACTAAATCTTATTGAATGCCTTCGAAATATCTGTAACTATAGACTGAGCGTCGCCATTTTTATCTAAATCCTAATAGACAAATTATTGGCTCTTATCAGAAATTTAAACAATTCTTGGGACAGTTTCTGAGAAACAGACTCGTATATCATTTATAATTGACAGTCTTGCACAAATTTTGATTATACCCATTGCTGAAAAGTCTTCTTCACGACAATAAGTAGATGGGAACAGGTATATGACTTCTTCACATCTTTTAGACAGAGATGTGTATGATTGCACCATGGAACAACAAAAAACTGGTTGGGAAGATATTTAAGAAAAAAGTCACTGGTCATTGAGTTATTCAAACATTCTACAAATTGTCTGGAAGAGATCTAGTATTAATTTGGAAAGGAATCCGAATGAGACAATACTAAAATGGGGAATAAAGAGAACAAGGTGTGTCTTTTTACTCATATGGGAAAAGGAGGTTGGTACACTTTCATCATAAAAAAAAAGAAAAATTGCGGAGATCACGGGACATTTGATTGAGTTCTGTCACCGCTGGTGAGACCCCGAACTACCGCCAGTCACGATGAACAGATGTCACCTCAAGGAGGCTCCGTACTTTGAGAGAATATTGGGCCTCAAAATCACATCCGACCTCAACTGGAACTCATTGCTGGATGAACTGGATTCATTGCGAGAGAAGCATGTAAAATAATCGGCTCCCTGTACCGCTTCTGTAAGTACCTGACTCCTCATGTTATCGTCTAGCTTTAGAAGAACCAGTTCAAGCTGAAAATGGATTACTGTTGCCATATTCGCGCAAGAGCTGCCCAGTCCTCATTTTTTGTGTCTTGATAGAGTTCAAAAGCTTCTCTGAGTCCTTGTTGGCGAAGAATTCTTTTTCACCCTCCAACCTTTTTCTCATAGGCGGGATGTGGCGAACCTCTCACCTATCTATCGCTACTTCCATGGAAAGTGTTCGGACGAACTACATTCCTTGGTTCTGCCAGGTCTTACCTTCACGGCTAGGACCTGCCATGCCACTTACATACAAACAAATCACCCTCATTTCCTCCGTATTCCATCGGCGAAAGTAGGTCCCACTCGAACAACTTCTTCCCACGAACCACTTCCCTGTGGAACAGTCACCTAAGAGGATGTTTCACCGATTCCTACAATCTTAGCCTGTTCAAGTCAACAGATATCGTTCCGTCTTATGCATATAAACTACCCCTTAATGTAACCCTCTACATCGAGTGGCTTCCGGGCCTTGTACACGGTGAACCTTACTGTAAAAAAGAAAAGAAAGTAAAACTGAATTTCTCTCGTGCACCCCAGTTTGAGAAACCCTATTTCAAACATGTAAATTCTAATTCTTTTAAAATTTAAATATCAAATAGGAAATCTAATTCAGACAGTATGGAAAAACAGTGAAATAATAACCTTAAATGCATTTTAGTATCGACTGTAATTGAACTGTGTAAATTTGGTTTAGTTTGGTTGGTTTTGTTTAGCGGCATATCAACACCTCTATGTGTTATTTAATGCGGAAATCTAAATAACCTGAAAACATTTTTATGGCTTCAACTAAATATATTTTTAACACAAGTATATGCCTTCGACTACAGATAAAATGTATTGCTAGTTATTTTCCTTTAAAATGTATTGCAGGTGTTTTTACTATAAATATGTACTTTTATACTTTCATATTTTCTTGTTTTTGGTTGGGGGTTTCATTATTTGCCCATAGCTGGGACCATAACAGGAGCTACACCCCCGGGTCAGGGTGGATCTGGGAACAACAACAATTAAGAGGTGGTTCCACTCTACCCAAAACCTCCAATCTCTTGATCAGATGTCTTGCTGTCGGATGTAGTTTATCATCACACCCAGGATTTAACTGAGTAAACGTTTAGAAGTAGTCGGCTTTCTGTATTGCTGGCCACTAACTCTTTCTTTACCTTAAATCTCCTACCGTTCCTCTTTCGTCATTACTGGTTGTAATGAAATAAATAAATAGAAAACATCATTATTAAAAAGAGAATGGAGCAATTAATATTTTTAATTAAAATTTGTTTCAGTAAATTTAATCTACCAGTGAAAATGAGAAAATCAAAAATATCCCTAGATATGAGCAGTGAAACGAGAACAGTGTACTCCTGTAGATTAAATAAAGGGGTTCAGTTCGGAATTCCCTGTCAGTTACCCGGATCGATATAGACATGAGGAAGGCAGGAGAGCACAACGGCTGAAGCGTTGTGATAAGAACAGCAAAAATGATGGCAATAGTCCGAATGTAAATAGCGTAAATGTGAAGAAATTGTCAAAAATTAAATGCCATAAAGGATTACTGTGAGCAGCTCGACGTAGTGCAGTAGCTAGTAAGCTTGTCTCGCTGGAACAATTACGACTGAATAGTGAGTTTGATCCTCACTGGGTGCCCCATACTTTCAGCCTTGTACCACATCAAAGCTACGCTTAGAAAATCATCATATAGAATGATTGATATTACATAGCAGTTCAGTAGGTTTTTCTAGCAAAACTTTCCTGTTTCTTAATACTTTGTTTAGCTTTTGAAAGGCATCTTTCGCCATTCCAATGCACCTTCAAATTTGAAACCAAAACATAGCTTGGAGAAGTGGAGACATATTGAATGTAGCTTTCAAAGATTTGTTATGCTTCATTGTTGAGGCATTCAGAATATTTCGCCTTCAGCGATTGGTCAGTACTTAATTGATAATCCTGTCTGTGTGAACACTTTCTCATATGACAGATTCAACATTGTGGAACGTTCCGCCTTTTATTTCAGGATTTTAAAGTCTCTATTTATTGCTGGCTGTCAACCGTCTCCGTGCAAGCAGAATGGCATTTTATATTCGCTGAAATTACCAGTCGTAACAAAAATTGGACAAATATCTCTCCCAAGACTTTTCTCTGAGACCCTGAGACAAAAGAGATAAAGTCAACCTTAACAGTCATATTTCTTTTACCGGTAACTACTTCTCCCAGTTGTTTAGCTTACAGAAAGATGATCACATGTCAGATCTAAATTGTTTAACCATTTTAAATACTTCATATATTAGAAAATATATTCAATTGATGATTTGATCTGATTTGTTTGTTTAATGGTGTATTAACACCTTATGGGTTATTTAATGCCAAAATTTAATTTCTTTGCGAGCTTTGGAGAAATAAAAATATGTTATTCTGCTTTCACAATTGAATACATGGTAGATGATACTCAGCTTTTGTGTACATACATGTTTGTGTGGACATAATTACTAGAAGCGGTGATATGTGTGTTTTATGTTGTAGTTTTGTTGAAGTTATATTTAGGAATACTAATTTAAGAAATTATATATTATATGGATTAATGTCATGAAAGAATTCTTTCATGTTGATTGATTGTGTTCAGCGGCGTATCAATACCTCTATGGGTTATTTAATGCCGAAATATAAATATTTTGAACGCAATTGTATGACTTCAACTACAGATAAAATGTATTGTTGGTCATTTTGCTGTAAAATGTATTGTTGGTAATTTCTTTATATGAAAATGCATTGCTGGCATCTCCTTACAAAAGTGTATTTCTATACCTTCATAGTGTTTTGCTTTTCTTTTTTTTTATTACCCCAAGCAAGGCCGGTGGCCATTATCACGCAAGGGGTTACAGAAGGGTTGGAGGAAGAGCAGATAGGAGTGGTAAAGGAAGGGTTGTGGAGAAAGAGAAGGACGGAGGGCCGATCGAGGTAGGGAGGTTACGGGAGATATAGAGCGAGAGCAGATAGGAATGAAAGATGTCAGGAAGTGGATAGATCAAGGCAATTGGAGATGACGATTGACGCTACACTTAAACCGTTGGAGATTGTATTTGTCAGGGAAACAGTAATAGGGAAGGGAGTTCCATAGGCGAGATGTGCGAGACATGAAGCTATTGGAGTAGAAAAGACGTCTACACCTAACAGTTTCAACGGTGAAGGGGTGGGAACGGGATGCCAGCCTCGTAGGACGCTTGAATTCACGAGGCTTAGGGACAAGCGAAAGCAACTCCTCAGAGCAATTACCGTGGAAGTACTTGTAGAAAAGGCAGAGTGATGCAACATTGCGTCTGTGAGAGAGCGACTGCAGACGAGATGACAGATCAGGGCCAATCACATTGCATATCCGTCTCTGGATCTTATCAAGAACCCCGAGGCAACACGCAGGGGCCCCAGACCATAAATGGCAGCAATACTCCATGCAAGGTCGAATGGTAGACTTATAGACTTGGAGGATCTTGTTTCGGGATTTGCTATTTACCCATGGGTGGGATCCTAACGGGTATTACCACCCCGAGTCAGGGTGGGCATGAGAAGAACAGCAATTAAGAGGTGGTTCCATGTTCCTCAACACCTTCAATCTCCTGATCAGAGGTCTTTTTGCCGGATGTTGTTTATTGCCATACCCAAGACTAATATTTAGTTTAGGAGTCATAAAAATTATTTCAGAATATCTTATATTTTGGCTTCTGTCGTTTTCTTGTTACCCAGGTGTTATTGCCAGGAAGAGAAATTAGCTCTCGGGACGAAGATGTCCATTTCACATTTTGTGTGTACATATGGTTGCTTGTGTACGTGTAACGATGTCAGACCGAAAATTGTTTCTACAAAATTTAAAAGTGACAAAACTTTGCGAAAAGTTCAATAAAATCTAATAATTATGTAATTTTTTATTAATTAAATTTTTAGCACTCTTTTGAAATTATAAATTTTAAATCAAAATTGGTTTAGCTTGCTTCGTAACAACTCCAAACCACAAAATGAAAAATTGCCAAAAATCAAGGAGTTATCCACATTTCGTGAACGCGGATGTTATATTCGAGGTACTTACAAGGAATCTTTTACAAATTAAAAAAAAACAACTGTTTTTTTAGCTTGTTTATGTGGGCGAGCGCGAACATAGACCCCAGAAATAGAGCACTCGAGTTGCCCATATTTAGGGCGAACGCAAAGATCAACCCAACCGGAGTGCAGTGGAAGGGCCACGATTTGGAGAATTTGGGGTGAATTTTAGTAAATATAAATTCTTTCTATTTTGGAGTGAATTAAGAGAAAAGATCCAAGTACCTTTCTCATTATATAAAAGAGGTAGTTTTTTTTTTAAATATTAAGGACAACGTGACAAAGGTCGCGGGGTCAGGACAATTTATGTCCTTGTTCATATATACACGTATGAGTACACCACGTATTAAACTGACCATGGGAGGTTGGTAAATGCTGACAGATTTTAGTTTGTCGATACTTCTAAAGATCAAAGTTCTGTATCTGTGTACTCTGTATGTCCGTGCATTTGTTTCTATTTCGATGTTTAATTAGAGCTTGTCCTTCGAGAAAGACGGTTGTAAGTTCGACTTTTGGTTGCATCAGTTGACATTTCTGAACGCATGACATTAAAAGTGTTATTTTTCCTCATTTTCATTATATATTTTATCATTTTGCATTCATTCTAAATAAGATCCCCCACTTTTCTGACATCATTCCGAAGGTGAAGAATCACACATATTTAGGCAGATTAAATATCGACATACGATGATATATATAGACTGAAGCTGGTACGATTTACGCGATTACCGTTTAAACACGGCGAAGATTTTATCGCGATTGCTTTCGAATCAAGAGTTTATTTTTAAAGTACTGACTCGATTTGCTCTGAACTTATTTTTCGATTCGTAAAAGATTCTTTTCTCTGAGATATTTTGAACTTGTAGACAATTTCAAAATATAAAGCTGTTCATTTATTTTAGTTTTGGGTGTATACTCATCTCAGAACAACAATTATAAAAAAAAATAGCAGCTCTATCTTTTTCCAGATTGTAAAATATGTTGCGGAAACATGAAAAGGCCTTATTCCAGTGTGGCGTCTAAGCTATCAGAACTTCCGCAACAATGGAAACTCATGCAACAATGGAAATAAGGCGTTGATAATGTGAATGGGAAGAATTATATATGTTTTCGCCTCCGGCTATATACAAGTTCGCTTCTAGATTCTACTGTATACATGGAAGTTGTTCCTGCATTATAACTGTAGATATAGTGGCCTCGGCTGCGACCGGGCTTCAGTGGATTCGTCGAGTGCCCAGTTAGAATGGGCGTGGGACAGCAAATGATTTTAGTAACTCGCGTGACCCTTCTGCATTATAACTGTAGATAAAGATCATGTAGGAAAATATACACGTGTATGAGCTTTATGGAATAGTAGGAGTAGATGTTTCCTTGCATAGTGGCCTCGGCTGCGACCGGGCTTCAGTGGATTCGTCGAGTGCCCGGTTAGAATGGGCGTGGGACAGCAAATGATTTTAGTAACTCGCGTGACCCTTCTGCATTATAACTGTAGATAAAGATCATGTAGGAAAATATACACGTGTATGAGCTTTATGGAATAGTAGGAGTAGATGTTTCCTTGCATAGTGGCCTCGGCTGCGACCGGGCTTCAGTGGATTCGTCGAGTGCCCGGTTAGAATGGGCGTGGGACAGCAAATGATTTTAGTAACTCGCGTGACCCTTCTGCATTATAACTGTAGATAAAGATCATGTAGGAAAATATACACGTGTATGAGCTTTATGGAATAGTAGGAGTAGATGTTTCCTTGCATAGTGGCCTCGGCTGCGACCGGGCTTCAGCGGATTCGTCGAGTGCCCGGTTAGAATGGGCGTGGGACAGCAAATGATTTTAGTAACACGCGTGACCCTTCTGCTGCGGAGTTGAATCTATGGCGGTTTATAAATTTTAGTATTTACTCGGAAACGAATTGTTGGTTGAAGCTGCTTGGATTTTTTTCTGCTTGGTAAGAAAATGTTTTTATGAATTTTTCAGTTTTCTTTTTCGGCGTAAAATGAAACAAGTTCATGTCGTTTGAACGATGGGTGTAAAAGTAAGCACTTCAGTTCTCCTCAAATAGTGTAAGTACCGCTAGGCTACGGTAAATATTTTGAATTTGTAGGAGGAATTGTATAAAATAGCGCCCCACCCCCAAAAGAAAAACTCTCCGAATTATTTATTGCTCTTACTTTCAGCGGCCATTTTGTTCTGTTTTAATAAAACTATTAAAGATCATTTTTTCTGACCAGCGTTCACATGGAAAGAAAATAATAAAAAAAAAAATTTCTGAAATAAGCCTCAATGATTTCTAAGAAGCAAACCTTATTCCGGAACGCTAGTAAAGCCATAATCGCATTTAAGATAATTGACTACTTACGTTCATCTGATGGATATCTGGGCGGAATCAATGGCTTATCTGAAAAAGATGATGAAAGAGAAATGAGAAATAATGATGATGAATCAGGTTTAAAATGATCTACAGAAGTTGGTAATTTTTTTTCTAGCTCATATTACACACCGACCGACTGTTAACAGTTTGAGTTTAGAATGAGAGTAATTTCAAAATGGATTCCTTGAAAACGGGTAACGAATATTAACTACACAAACTTACCTGAAGTAGTGCCAATTGATAGCCAACCGTTTAAGTTTTATTACAAATATAATCATCGCTTTTTAAAGCAATAATTATTGCCGAGGAGTGGAGGTAGTTAAAATGTTCTTTAAAAGAGGGATCATAATTTATTAATAAAATATACAAAAGTATTACAACGATTAAAAAAGTATCGTCGTCAAATAAAACGGAGTAGTTGAAAAGAAAAATTATTTTCAACAACCGTGTTTAAAATAATACCAAAACAGAGGGAGGGAACACGGAAAAAACCTTTTTCCGAGTTTAGCGTAGAATTTGCGACAGATTCCAAGAAAAGGGCTATTTATGTTTTAATTCTACCTGCAACGTCCGGCCCTATGCATAGGGCCGGACGTTGTATATTAATAGCGAGCTCCAAGATGTCAAGGTGGAGTATAGTCCATGCACTCTGCAAGACAGAGAACTCAGGAGAATAGTACGTCCTGCAAGCAACAGAATTCAATAAATACTTGCCAAAAAACATCGGTGTTGCGGAGAGAAGTTCTATATGGGCAGCAGTAGATTTCTAATAAGAAAAACAACTCCTACTCATGTCTCCGTTCAGAAGAGGGCACTAAAGCATCGGCTCGCTTGTACTTGATTAGTAAACAGATGCTGCGTTAAATCACCAGCTAAATTTAAACAATAACTCTCCAGGTATAGGTTGGACGTCCGTACGTACGTACGCTACAGAAAACATGTAGGTATATGTCATAGCTTTCGCTCTTCATGATAAAGACATATCTTATTTGTTTGCAATATGATAATAATAATCGTGATGGCTATCAACTCAGTCAAATAACGGCCATTTTGTTTCGCTCCCACCTAGATTTAGGCTTCTGCACACAGAGAAAGGAATGTTATATAACACTTACCTGCTCCTAAATAACATATTATCGACGATTAAAACCAAACAAATGCATATTTAGATTTTTTTCTAAATCGAAGAAAATGTTATGAACAGCCAACGTTTCTATGAAGATTCTGTTATAAACACAACTCTTCTATTTATGGAGTTCAAAGACGTTAATGAGTTTCTGGAACCCCGTTACAGAAATGTAGAAAAATGCAATAGATTTAAGTGATATTAAACATTTTTGTGCTCGGCCCGGCTCCAAAAATTTGAATTTCTATATTCATATATATTAACCAATCAGCGACGTCCCATGAGAGGCGCGGTATCCTTTGAATTCACAAATAATTAAGATTTGTTGTTTGCTACACAATTTTGGAGAATTTCTTCAGAATATGATGAACAATATTTTCCATCCATAAAATGGATACTTAAAAAGTGCGAAAATATTTATTTGCTAATAAATTTATGAGTTTAATAAAATCTAACTTTTAGATTTTTGGAGCCTATATTATTCTTATAAATAGCGTGTTAAGTTCTCAAATTATTTTTCAGTTAACATTTGACCAGGGGTCCTTCGTTTGTTATATAAAACTGAAATTATCAATCCATAACTACCGTATTTAACGGCGTAAAAGGCGCACTTTTTTTTTACTAAAATATCTTTTAAATTACCCTGCGTCTTATATGCCATATATAGTTCACTAATTACTAATTTTTCTTGATTTGCCCTGCTGAAATGGGGTGCGACTTATACTAGGTATCACAGATGAAAATTTCAAACAGGTACTAGGTGTTATCTGCTTGCATCTTAATTTACATGATTAAATAAACTTAGCAGTTTTTATTTCATCAAAATATCTCAAACCGTTTAATTTTGGCAGATTTATTTTTATTTTTTCACATGTGCTCGACTGAGCCATTTTTTTGTCTATTATGAATTAGGACAAAATACCATATTTGGACTCCTATATTTTAAAAAGCAATTAAGGACAACAGTTAAAATTATGCTAACTTGTTAGGTACATAATAAAGAAATTAATAATAAAATTACAGATAGTATCACTGCATATTTCTTAAATAAATTCAGTCTGAATATGCAAATTTTATAAATCAAAACTTCTGCAACGACGTGCAAACAACTCATAACCTGAGGTTTGACATTTCATAAAACTGGAAATAAGACCCACATTAATCCCATTTTTCAAATATCACATTATGACTATACCAGTAACATGCGAGTGATAGAATGGATATATTTTGGATTATTCCATTTCAAAATTGAAAAGAATTGCTTTGTAACCTTTTGTCACAAGGTATTTGAAAGGCCGATTTTAGACTTGCTTGAATTTTGACATAACATGAATACTTCTTACATTATAAACACCAAATTCCATATATAGCCATTTCTGTGGGTGCTCTTTCCATTTATCATGGTTAAAATGACCTAAAATCTACAGATTAGCATGTACATGGAGCAGATGCTGAACAAGTACAGTCCTGACTGAACAAGTACAATTTATCGACTGTAGAGAGAGAAAGAGAGAGAGAGAGAGAGAGAGAGAGAGAGAGAGAGAGAGAGAAGCTTAACACATGCCAAGCAATACCCACTAATTATTACTAATAATCCGTATGAAATAAATATTACTAAGAAATAATAATAAATTTGGAAAATGAATATTAAATCATAAATTTGTATCTAGATAGCAATAAATCGTAACTTTATTCATTAGATAATTTAAAAAGTAAGAAAATTGTTTGAAGGGGTAACGATAAACAAAATGTTATTTGGTAACTGAAATGCTGATAATTATTGTGAGAATACTGCAAAAACATAAAAGACATTCTAGAATTTTTTTGTAGAATGTTTTTTTTTATCTCATTCTTTGAATATGAACATTTTTCGATCAATAAGTCCTACTTTTATTTTCGTGGTTTGAATCTGAGCGTAAAGTAAACAAATCGATTTTTGTTTCATATTTTTTATGACGAAAACGGTTTTTAAATCCCGTTTACATTTTACATATCATAGAAAATTAATATTTAAAACAAATTCTTAGCAATTTCCTTGAAAATTTCGTCCATAGAAAACATGCTGGTCGATTCTTTTGTGTCCGTGTTGACGCTGTGTATTGAGTCTCGCGTGGAGTTGAAATGATGGCCGATCGAGTCGCACATGGCTACACATAATCGCACACGCGCAAAATGGAGCTATCGTTTCATATTTGATTTTGATTTAATTTCATAAAATGAGAATGAAAACTTAAAATCAAAGGAAAATTGCGTGATATCTAAGGCTGCTGGTGATAACCCCCTATCCATGCATTAATTAACAGATATTAAAATCTTATATGAGAAAATACTGAAATAATGATGAATCAATTAATGGAATATATACGGAGGAAGTTTCCATTGTGTGGTATTTTTCAAACCATTCTTGGGCGGAAGAAGAACGGAAACTCAGAAAACATGGACAACAAAAGAAGAAATTTTGATGACAACGCATTCGACGCTATATTCCAGAGACAATGAAAACCGGTTTAAAAATGAGGAAGCGGAAGAAGAGTAGTCATCAATAAAGGCGCTCGAAGAGTACACAAGACACAGTATTTAACGAACGGAAGAACGAACAGGAAGACAGGAAACGCAAGGCGTGAACAAAATGTGAAGTAAAACAATAATACGGACATTTCAGAAGATCAGTCGAGGTAATAGCAGATAAATTGTAAGTGACATGACTACATCGAAGGAACCTTAAGAGAAGAAACTGAATTTGTTTTCATTAGCGCCCTAAACCAACACGATAAAACTTAACAATATTAACGCCATGATAGATAAAAAACAAAAAAAAAAAGTGGAATGCATAGGAATAAAGATAAGACAAAGAATTGCTTAATCAGCATATGTAAATGAACCCAGAAATAAATACAAGAATAAGCATGACTGGATGGGATATGAAACCGACTCGGAACTCTGCAAGTAACTATATTTTGGCAACACAAATCGGCACAGACCTAGAGAAAGAAGTACATAAAATCTTCATAGCTGAGACATCATATGTGGTTAAATAGGGGGTCCGAACAGTTGTTTGACGACTACGGTCGTTGTTACATAGTGGTTCGTGTCAGCTATATGGCTGTATTAGTCTCCACGACAGTTTTCAAGCCATTTCTTTTTAAAAGAAGTAACTGTCATTGCTTCTTAGTGAAAGTAAAATCAACCATGTTTTCAGCAAAAAACAAAAGAAAGTAGTACAACGTATATGGTCTGTACTGGCTGCTTTTATTGTCCCCCAGTAAGGAAATTCTGCCGACTATTGGTCAATGATAAAGAGGAAGAAATGGCTGAGAAAAACTTCGTAATCCTAGCGTTGCAGACCCATAGTTTACGAGGCGAAGATTCTCATTGAAGTGTTTTAGGAGGAGAAACACCATATTTTACAAGCAAATCTGGCCTTATCGCTAATTGATGATTATTGTATCATGGGCCAATGAAAAGACACCACCAAATCCTGCATTTTTTCCCTTTTTTTGTGGGATGTGTGACTGTCAACTGACCCTATAAAATATATCGAATTTCAGAAATCGAAATATTTCCATAACTTGTGTGGTTGAATATTAGTTAGGAAATCTTTCCTTTTGATTCTTAACTTTAACTTAGCCTCTCCTATTTTTCACACATTTATGACGACCTTGTGATTCAAACAAATCCCCCAATCCAGAAAACCGGATTAAGCATTAATTAAACAAGAAGATGATAATATGACAGATAGTGGATTTCGTTGGTCTTGAAGACCACAGCGTAGAACCGAATTAAAGTGAAAAAGATAGATAAATGTCTCGACCAAATAGTTACTAAGTAGTTGAGAAAGTTCCGGAACAAGAAGATGACAGTCATGCAAATGGTTATCGAAGCACTGGAGATGGTCCTGAACAGCATTAGAAAAAGTGTAGAAGTTCTGGAAATCACAGAACGAAATGGAACCATGTTGAAGACGGCATCATTAACAACGGTGAGAATACTGAGGAAGGTGCTGGAGTTTTGAAGAAACTGTCCTGTGTAAGCCACCAATTTTTATTGTAAACACTCAATGACCAAATAATAATAATAATAATAATAATAATAATAATAATAATAAGTTCAATTATGTATCATGCGTGATACATGACTTTCGATACATGACTGACGAGGCAGATTTTTCCCGCAGTAGGTTGCCATTTCTTTCTGCGGTAGACCAGTTGCTATCCAAGGCTACAGAACCCGGTCTGTCCTGCTATTTACCCATAGCTGTGGGAAGAACAGGATTCATACCTTTCCCAAGGATATTAGCTCGTAAGTAAATGTAATGGTTTCGACTGGAATTTGAACTCTGCTCTCTGATTCTTCATTCCTAGCCGTTATCCACCGCGCCTACTCTAATAATCGTATAAGGTGTCTCTAATACTCATAAAAGCAAAATCTCGTTAAACATCTCATTTGGTAATTTAATTTAAAATTGTCAGACAAATAAGTATGATTAGCTGCCCGCATTACCGGGAAGCAAAGATAGTGGCGACATCTTATATACACGCTTTTAAAGATCCCATAATAAACCAGTCATAAAATGAAGAATGAAACAAATGAATCCACCTTTATGAAGCGAAGTAACAATAATGAATGAGTACAATGTCACGAGAGTACAAGAGAAGTTTGACTTATTTGTGAACGTAAATTTTAGTACATCAACTCGTGTATGAAAGTCATTCGGCAACAAATAATACTTTGAATAGAGTTCTCATCATCTTAAAAATTGACGTATAACTCTGGAGGCACATTAGTTTTAAGGAAAAAAATGAAGGAAAATTTTATCTTTAAAAATGAAGATGTTTTGTTTAATTGAATATCTTCATATATTTTCATCGGAGGATCAATACCTATTGTCCTTGTTACTGGAAAATATATAAACCACTATTTAGTAATTTTTATAAAATATTAAAATTGGTATTTATATTACTAAGTAAATAAACAGTAATTTTGAATATTAGTACTGTTTACATTTATAGCAGTGTACAGCACACACACACACACACACACACACACATATATATATATATATATATATATATATTTAAAGACATTTATGATATGTTTAACGTTCTTTTTATAGATACAAGTATTTAAGCAAATGCTCTGTTTTATAATAAACAGTATTAAATAAATTTATTAATAAACAGTATTAAATAACATTTACCGGCCTGAATGTCCGAGAAATATTTCTTGGACATTCAGGCCGGTAAATGTTATTTAATACTGTGTATTATAAAACAGAGCATCTGCTTAAATACTTGTATCTATAAAAAGAACGTTAAACATATCATAAATGTCTTTAAATAAATTGTCGGACATTGTCCAATTCAAATATATATATATATATATATATATATATATATATATATATATATATATATATATAAGTGATAGAACTTAGGAGGGTTTGAGATAATTATAATTAATTCATCGAGTGTAGAAGAAACCTCAACACAATGCAGAAAGCACTGGAGGACCGTTTCGTCCCATATTTATGACTCATCAGTAGCGCGCATCCACTAGGGAGAACTGAAAGCCGGACAGTTACGTTATCAGGCAAACGTCATACCAACTGTTCCAACGGGCCTCGGTGGCGAAGTGGCAGCGAATGAGACTCGATATAGCGCCGCTCGATCACATATTCTGTGGTGGAACTCATCCGAGTTTCTCTTTTACCCATAGGACTGTGTCCCCACTAGGCACGACTACTATACCCAAGCCGCTCCATCCAAAGCATTAGAAGCCGGTTCAAGCAAGGATATATATAGACTCGATAAATTGCATATATATATATATATATATATATATATATATATATATATGAAAAGCAATATTATTTAGGCTTTCAGACGCTATAGAGAATTCATGAGAAAATATAAATATTTTTAAATTTGAAAGTTAGTGAACATAAATAAGCGTTTATAGAATAATTAAGTAGACAATCCGCAATTAATTCATTCTTATCCCAGTCAGGACGACTGATAAATCACGAAACTCCGAGTCGACCTTCATTAAGTATTGCGAACTTATATTATTTGTTTCAATAATTATTACTCTAGATTACTATCTGGCAATTTGATGGCAGAAATTCTGTTCACCTTGATATACGCTAGCTTATATATTTTAATACTTGGATATATATATATATATATCCAAGTATAGGATTGGTGTATACGAAATAAATTACAATAACCAAAAATTACTATTTTTAAAAGAGTAGAGCAAATATAATTATTTATTCGAAAATCATAACATAAATATGTTATAAAATCACTACAAAAATAGCCATTTTGTTTCAACACTTCTGGTGGCTTATCAAGTGATGGTGTTGAATGTAGAATAAAGGGTTTTAAAAGGTTCAAATCAATTAACCACCCCTCGCAAGGGGAAACGCTGTTACATAAGCTGGAATGACCAATCAAAATAAAAGTATACGAGATTTCAAAAAACTTGACAACGAACTAAGTTTATAATAACTATTTAATGCTTTAATGTTGGGGTTAGACTAAAATAGAATTACTTCTAACTAATACGTATTAAATTATACGATAAAATTTGAAATTAAAAATTAAAAAAAAATTTTTTTAATTTTAAAATTTAAATTTAATCTCTATTAAGTTTAAAATTATAAAATTACTGAGGAAAAAAGAAAAAATACATATGTTATTCTATTCATTTTGTTTTTATTGAAATTAAGTTGGAGTAAACGTTAATATCAACTGTTGCCCTGAACTTCATGACAGCATTTGAATTCTAAATATTGGTAAGGGAGGATGAGATCTTGAAAAAAACATTACATACACAATCAGATTATAATACATAATCACGCAGACGTATTTAGATACATATACACACAAAAAAGTGACGAGACAGGAAATATCTCCACGACCCATTACAAAAAAAAAAATAGATACACAATGAAAGGTGCATCCAAGTTTCCGTACACACAGACACCGATAAAGACACGTACATACACCCACATACATTGACACTCCGTTAGAACAACCAAGAAATATTTAAGATTGAAAGTGTTATTAAACAAATTGTAACAACTTATTAAAATATAACTTATACGGGCAAATATACATCGATAAAAATGGTCTAATAGAACAGAGAAAAAATAATTGGGAAAGAAAAGACATTAAAACAGATATATACGTATAACAATAACACTATCTAATATATAAAACCGAAAATTCCAAACACACAAATATATATATATAAAAATATATATTTCATATATATCTAACTGGTTTTATAAAAATGTTGAAATGTATATATATATATATAGACATATGTACACATATATATATATATATATGTATATATATATATATGTTCATATATATATATATATATATAAATTTTATATATATATATTGAAACATATGTATACATATACATATATATATATGAAATAAATAAAATAAAATAATGATAAGATTAACAGCAATAATAATAATAATAATAATTACATTGATATATATATATACGTATATCAATGTCATTATTATTATTGTTGCTGTTAATCTTCTTATCATTATTTTATTTTTTTATTTCATATATATGTATATATATATATATATATATATGTATTTCAATACACACACGCACACAAGCACACACACACACATATTTTTATATATATATATATATATAATTTATATATATATATATTTCAACATTTTTGTAAAATCCAGTTACATATACACATATATAAGTGGACATTGAAATCAACAGCCAAAGGCGACAGTCTATTTCATGCTTAAACGCAATCACCTGGCCTGGCGTGTTGACTTCATTGTCCGCTTATATATATATATATATATATATATATATATATATATATATATATATATATATATATATATATATATATATATATATATATATATATATATACACTTTATCCCTGGTACTGTGTACTTTATCCCATAAATATAACATAACTTTAAACTATACTTTAATATATATATATATATATATATATATATATATATATATATATATATATATATACACTTTATCCCTGGTACTGTGTACTTTATCCCATAAATATAACATAACTTTAAACTATACTTTAATATATATATATATATATATATATATATATATATATATATATATATATATATATATATATATATATTCAGACGCAATAAATTTAAAAATGTTTTGCATCCATACTTTTTCAACGTTTCCCCTTGTCGCCTATCAATAAGAACATTACTTTAATCTGATGAAATTCTTTAAGAGGACAAAACGTGGTAAATAGAATTTTTCCCATTCCGTCATCTATTTACCAAACATTTTTTGTTATATAGAAATATATATATATATATATATATATATGATAAAATATAGCTATATTTATGTGTTAAAGTGCAAAATATCAGGGACACAGCGTATGTAATGTT
The DNA here is from genome assembly GCA_964036315.1 of Acanthosepion esculentum. NCBI lineage: Eukaryota > Metazoa > Mollusca > Cephalopoda > Sepiida > Sepiidae > Acanthosepion > Acanthosepion esculentum. The sequence continues at coordinate 48,795,777 of OZ038503.1, forward strand.
CACTTGTATATATATATATATATATATATATATATATATATATATATATATATATATATATATATATATATATATATATATATATATATATGAAGAAATATAGTCTTAAGATGTGCTATATTTATCGGATAAAGTGCTCGATATCAGAGATAGAGCGTGTGTAAATATAAAAGTGAACATAGAATATATCCTATATGTATCCTATATTTCAATGAAAATTTCTCGGACATTCAGGCATGGAAGATTATAGTTTATTGACTGTATAATCGACCTTGCTAACCGAACGCTCCTCTGTTCCCAAAACGGTTAAGTCACATCAGGCTATATGACGGTTCTGTATAGGATACATGTTCGATTCCTGTCGGAGGGCGAAAATTTTCTATGAAAATTTCTCCGACTTTCAGTCCGGTAAATGTTGTTTAACACTGTTTATTATAAAACAGTGCATTTACTTAAATATTTGTATCTATAAAAAGAATGTATAAACATAAAAATGTCTTAAAATATATATATATATATTGTGTGTTTTGGGGCAGCAAAAACTCTTTTATGCAAGAGCTTTCGGGTATATTTTTAGCCATTATCAAGGATTAATTTTTTATTCCACTTTTAATATGGATTGTTTTATGCATGTATTTAAAGTTATATGAATGTTTTATATTCCAAATACGGTCAGTACATTATGGCCGTGTTCATAGTTGATATTATTGAGTTGATTTTTTTAATTAATAATGCTTCCATTACTTTTAGCCTTTTTGTACATGTGGATGTTGCTATTATGTTTGTATTATCAATGAATATTTTACGGTAGGTCTCAATGTGTAATTTAAATGAAACCTAATATATATATATATATATATATATATATATATATATATATATATATATATATATATATGTATATAAAAGTGAACATTGTAGTCAATACTCAGAGGCGACAGGCTGTTTCATGCTGGATGCAATCGTCAGCTTGAAACAGCCTGTCGCCTCTGAGTGTTGACTTTAATGTTCACTTTTATATTTAGATTTACATACGCTCTATCTCTGATATTGAGCACTTTATCCCATAAATATAGCACACCTTGAAACTATATATATATATATATATATTGATTCAAGCAATAGTTTCCAGTTTCTACATGTAGAGGCTTCCTGACAGTATTATATTAAGCATTTGCCATTTTATAATGATAGGTTATATTTTAGCGTGTATGGTAGAAAAACTTTGTAACTACTCGGCAAATTTCAATGATATATTTGCATTATATAATCATCAAAGTAACCGACATTAAAAACTTAATCGACGCTTCGATTTGATCATGAGTTTAGTATTTGGCACATCGTGTCTTATAAAAAAAATTACGTAATGTTTAATAATGTAAAAATGGTTCGATGATTGATAGAATTATGACGATAGTTGTTGGTATCACTCTTCCTCAGTCTATTTGCAACTATCTCAACTTGTCCATAATAAAGATTTAGTGCCCTGGTATGCTTGCAAAGTTTGATGAAATCAGTACAAATTATTAAGTCATGAATTGTATTTTAACACGATCGGTAAGCAGATATTATATTTAAGTCTTTTCCGTGCATATTTTCGGTAAATATAGAATAATCAGACTTATTGCTCATCTGGTATAAAAAAATATTTTAAAATATATTCTGCGATTTGAATAATGGGCATTAAATTTTTAAGAACTTTTTTGAGTATATTTTTTTATAGATTAGCATTCATCATTGCTTACGTCATTGATGACTGCATCCAATTTAAACATCAGCAGTAGTACGCAGTTATCAGTGATGTTATCACATATGCAAACTTGACAGTTGTAAATAAAAACAAAATACAGATACTGTATTTTGTTGTACATAATATAATAAATTTTAAACGAAAATTAAAGGGAAACTATATATACACAAGTAGACGTTTTCAGAAATTTTTTTACTCAGCTAAAAATCACTCTTATTTGAAACAGCAAGATTGTAAATACGCTCAGTTTTGATAAGATGAAGTTTGTTTAGACTTGGATTTTCTTACGTTTTATAAAGTTTTCCCCCTTCATTGTCAATAAAAGACATTTTTTCATAGATTAATATGCAGAAATATAATAAAGTCATATCAAACAGAAAAAATATGGTAGTTTAATTAACACTTTAAAATGTACGTCTAATCAGCACCTTTCGCGAACATTTGAATAAAAGTTTTGAAACGGAAATTCCGAGAAGAAACACGCAATGGCTAAACATCCGGTTCATTTCTAATTTTTAATATTGTGAAAATTTAAATATTATAGTGAAATATATTGAGATTTTAATGGATAATATTGTGCTTTGTGACCCTTGCTATTTGTTTTTCTACCTACATTTATATACGTTAAAAATTAAACTAAGCACAACTGACTACTAAAGGATGAAAGCTTTTTAAAAAAAGTATCGAAAATCACCATAAAAAATTCACTATTTTTTTATCTATTGTTGAATTTATTCAACTTTTTAACAATAAAAATCTCAAGTTGACGTTAAAAATTTCCGCAAAAATTGCCGATTTATTTAAAATAGAAAGATCTATTATGACATGTCTCTAATTTGTATTTAGATACATTATCAGTTTTTCTAGTTGAATTGTTATATTTCATATGATCCATTATTTTACATGACGAGTTACAATAAATTCTTTATTTTATATGAATACTACCTTATGAAAATTGAGATGTAGTTTAGGGTGGTGACGTAACATAGATTCGGGGTGTATCATAGATTCACTGTGGACTCACGAGACCCTTGAACCGGTTCTGCATATACATATACATATGCACATTCTTTTTATTATTTTTTACCTATTCCTTAATTTACACGTGAGCCATTTCCCGACCCCTAGCTAAATTCAATAAAAGAAAAATGCATAAAACTTAATGCGAGACATCTATGGTGGACAAACTCAGTAGAGTAGCATGGGTCTAGCAAAGGACCTCGTTAAAAATTGCTAAATTGCGAGGGACATTTTTCTTGTTTCTGTGGCTTGTGGTGAGCGGCTATCTTATCTGTGTGGAATGAATAATAATAGATCACTTAAGAAAGACATAAAACAAGATTAAACCAATGACTGTCTTTATTGAGAGAAATAAAAAACAGAAAGAAGTGTTTATTCCTAGAGGTCAAACTACACGCCTCGTGTCAATTTATGATAACACTCAATTGCTTTCACCGTTTGCTTTTAGTGCAAGAGAGTTTTAAAATAGTTATTTCATTAGATTTGAATTCAAATAGTTTCGTTTGGTATAAAATAATTTAAATTTATTTGTAAAATCCATTTACACACAGATGTATTTCTGCGAGTTACAATACCAGTTTCTACAGTTACAGATCGGGAATACTAAAATCAAGCAGGTAGCCCAGGTGATAAAAGAGTTGGTTGAACCCAGTGACTTGACTCAAAGTGTTGTGATTTCAATACCTGACTACAGCAGAGGTGAACAAAAACTTGCAGAGTTGATTTAAAGAGAGATAACTGACACTGATACATCAGGAAGATGTACGGCAGGTGGAACTAGAATAATCTATCCATGTAGACGAAATAAACGGATCAGTTCAGAATTCCAATCACCTGAAGAAGGCCGCAGCGTACAACGGCCAAAACGTCGTCAATATGGCAGCGAAGATGAGGACAACAGTCCGAAAAATGAAAATTGCGTAAATAATTGCAATACCTCATCTCAGAAATATAAACAGATATTATGAACAGTATTTCTAATGTCAGCCTCCTTTTTTAATACGTCAGTTTTATAGCATCTATTTGTGCATGATCTTTATAATCTGTTTTAACACTTAAAATACAAGCGCGCGCACAAACACACACGCACATATATATATATATATATATATATTTATATATATATATATTCAGTTTATACTTTTTAATGTATAGATTTATTTGAGTAAATGCTCTGTTTTTTTAATCAGTTTTGCATTTATCGGCTTGAATGTAATTAATACTGTTCAATTAAAAAAACAACATTTGCTCAAATAAGTGTATCTATAAAAAACATAAAAAACGTATAAACAGAAAATATATTAAAATATTTATCGGATTAAACCGTTTTTATATTATATATATATATATATATATATATATATATATATATATATATATATATATATATATATGTATATATATATATATATATATATATATGGGGGGGTACTCTACGAGTGCTATTGCTACATACCGGATGGTCGTGTCATCTACGGTTAAACCGGTTGCCCCATCGAACATTTCTGTTGTGATTGATTATTGATTGATTGATTCGTTTTCTCCGACTTAACACTTTGCAGATTAAAACCTGAAAATATTTTTAGATTGCAAGAATTTTTTTTTGTTAGAGATAATAATGGTTTCTTAACTTCGATGATCGTACGTGAAACCGGTGTTTCAACGTGATGTAGCCGTAAGCCGTCTGATGAGAAGGCTGGGTGGCTAGATACCTAGCAGGATTACAAATAGGGCAGATTAATATAGAGTCAACGGCCATCTAACACAAGGTGTGTAGGCTTGGCGCCGTAGCTATGTATGCAGTTAGTGTGATAATGACAGGGGATAGTTGGACGGAGGGATTCCTAGACTGAAGTTAACGGCCAGGGCGCATGGTTCAGCCGATGGAATCAACGGTCACCACCTGCCCGTGACCAAAGCGAGCCTTTAATTTGAAGGGTATAGGTTTTTATTAGATCTGGAGATGGATGGACTTCGCCAGGCCTACTTGCCCAAGACACGCTACGCATGAACGAATATCTCTCCGGCTTTCAATCAAGTCATTTGGAGGGAATTGACCAGGTGCTCAGCTGCACAGCGACCCTAAGACCACACCCGGTCATGGGAATGTTGATGCTGATGTTAAGCTTATAGTCACAAAAGAGGATCTAGATTTTGAAAACTTTCCCAAGAAAAAATGCTATCCATTGTTTTGTTTGGAGAGGAAGGAATTCATGACACAAGTACCGTCTGTAGCCTGGTACGAGCGCCGATAAATTGGAGGAACCTTCATACACCCATATTCATGAATATGCACTAGTAGTACCTATACCATTGTGGTAGTGTGTGGTGAAATTATTATGCAAATTCACAACTGTTCAAATAGTTGGTGCCGTGCGCAGGATCCAGGGGAAATAAATAATACTGACTTGCAGTGTTTGACGAGTCTGCTGGCGAAACTTGAGTCGCCTGCAAAATTTTAATATTTATATTTTAAACACGGTTTTATTTATGTATTCATATATGATGTAATCAATAGATATCCATCATTTATTTAAAAAAAATGTTTATGTAAATAAAGAGAGAAAACTTGGAAAGAAACCAATCTCGTAAATAATTCTTCATCACGTATTAATCTGTCTAAATGTCATGATTTTTGAGACGCTTGCAGTGGCTTAATTTTCTGATTATTCGTTCCATGTTGTATTCAGTGTGCAGTATTGAAGGCAAAGCCTATCGAGGGACTGGCAATTGGATCGCTGATTCATGTTTATAAATATGGAGAACCGTGTTCAAACACCGATCGATGTAGACGTAGTTAATCTGGTCTGCTGCGTGGGTTAAATAATGGACGGTCTTTTAATAATGTTCACCCAGTACAAGGCCCAAGAGTCAGAATAGAGGGTTACTGTATGGAATTGCATAAGGTTAGCGTAAGAAAGGACAAGCGTTAGCAGTACAGAGCTGAAGCAGATTTTTCTCCATCGGATGTCGTTTCGAGCCAAAGTGAATGCGAAGATTTGGATACCTTCTTAGTGAGTTGGATACTAATTTATACCCCACCAAAATAAAATTGACACTATTTTGTAGTCTAATAACATAACCAATTCTCGATATGCGGACTTGTCTCAATGAGAATCTATCTGGAAGATAGATCAGGCATGCCAGTGATAATGACAATGTGCTTTTGAAATGGCTACCACGTTCACCTGACTTGAGAACTTGTGATATGTTGGATGTAGCTTTGTTTCATTTATTTATTCTGGTTCGAATCCAGATAAAAACGAGGATTTCTCGCTTTCTTCACAACGATTTTCAGTTTTCTTTCTCCTAGTCTGGTTGCTACTTCAGGTAGTTGCGTTCACTTTCCCGCTCTGCTATTTCACTCATAGCTGAGAAGATATGGATTGATATTTTTTCCAACAGTATATGTGCGAAAGTGAATGTAACAAATTTAGCCAGAATTTGAACTCAGCTCGACGATTTCTCTTTCCGAGTCGCTAACCGTTACATTACCCGCACGTACATCCAGTTGTGCGGGAAAGGGAAAGCAACTACGAATACAACAAGTGTAGAAAAGCAACTGAAATTAAGATGAAAGAAATATTAATGAAAATTAATAGTTAATAAATTGCTTGAAGTGAAAATCTAAAAAATGGGGCACATGAAGGCATCAAAAATTCCAGTTTTAGTTGGAGCCCTCTGATTGGTTAGAAAAGTTTCCGATAGACTCATTAAAGGGATCTCTGGTAGCCCATACCTTAATACAAAAAAATCTAATAAGCAGAGGTTACGAAGAGCTTTATTTATATAAAATGTGTACGATCTTATTTTTTTTTCACAAAGATGCTCAGTGAAAAATGTCATCATGCCATTTCTGACCTTTGATCTCTGGTTGGGACCCGAAAGGAAATGTGTATACAACAGAAATAAACAAAATTAAATAAAAATAATTCAAGTTGTTATTACCAGGGTGAGTCAAAAAGTAAGGCAATATGTTTTAATTAAGAAATAATATACACAATCAAACATATCGTACATGAAGATATAGGTATACATCACAGATTCACATCCCTACTTCTCAGCATAGACATCACCTCTTTCATTGACAGTGTTCAACCTATGAATGAGGGCATGTATCTCAGCTTCGTAAATCTCAACTGTCTGTTCATGTAGCCAATTCTTTAAGGCAGCTTTCACTTCTTCATCACCACCATAGTGTTTGTTCCACAGTGCTTATTTCACTGGACCAAAGAGATAAAAGTCTGACAGTGCTACGTCAATTGGTAATGAAGGAGTGAAAACTGCAATATCTTTCTTTTCCCATTTAACAAAACGATAAAATAAGATGTTTTTGTTTTATTGTCGAAGGTGAAAGCGTGAACATAATTACGATTTATGATGAACCAGACTTGCCTTTGCAATCTCAGATTACTGACATTGAACAGTTTTTGCATTCTTCTTTTAATTTACACGATTTACGGCCATGAGTTTTCTTTAATTGGACTCGTAGAACGTCATAGAAAAAGATTTGTGAAAAGGTCTTGGCAATATTTTAGATCTAATTAATTATCGAATAGGCTTTATTTTCATTTATTTATTCTTTTTAAAATATCGATCAAGCTTCAAAATATCGATGAATCTTTTGTGTTTCTATTCTAAAATTTAAAATTAACTAAGATAATAGCTCAGTTCTAATGACTAAAGAAATTTCAATCGTATAAAGGCAAATTTTATTCAGGAATTATAAACGGAATTATGAGAGAGAGGCGAAAAGGTTTTAAACGTCACTTTTTATATTATTCCGATATAATCTTTATATAATCTTTATATGATCTCTCATATTATGGATAGTATTTATTAAACATATAATTAGACACACACAAATATTGCCAAGACCTTTTCACAAATCTTCTTCTATGACGTTCTACGAGTCCAATTAAAGAAAACTCATGGCCGTAAATCCTGTAAATAAAAAAAAAATGTAAAAACTGATCTATGTCAGTAAACATATAATTAGACAAACACAGTGTCTCCGCCCCCACCAAAATAAAATTGACACTATTTTGTAGTCTAATAACATAACCAATTCTCGATATGCGGACTTGTCTCAATGAGAATCTATCTGGAAGATAGATCAGACATGCCAGTGATAATGACAATGTGCTTTTGAAATGGCTACCACATTCACCTGACTTGAGAACTTGTGATTTTTTTTCTATGAGACTGTATGAAAGGACACGCCTAGAGTAACATTAGAGGATCGCTGAGGCACTGGAGAATATATTTTTAACATAATCTCATAGAAAGAAGTCCAGAGGAGTGATATCTGGTAAAAGAGATGGATTTATAACTTTTATCAAGGGTATTTGCGCGAAAGTGAATGCAACCCATTCGGATCACCCTTTTATCGTTCTCCTAACCATTATACCACCTCCGCGTATGTAAACATGCAGCAAATTATTTAAAGAGAGTCAAAACTATTTTGGCCTATATATAAATTTTTATTGCAAATAAATACAAACCTTGCAAAACATGTTTCTGGTGTCCTTCATTTATTAGACATGGTTTCGCCCCAAAATTGAAATCATGTTGTAGTCTAATAACATATCCAATTCTCATTCAAATGAGCTCAAAATTTAACAATATGTGTAAAAACTAAGTTGAATTCGCGGACTTATCTCAATGAGAATCTACCAGGAAGATTGATTGGGCGTGCCAGTGATAATGACAATATGCTTTTGAAATGGCTACTACGTTCACCAGACTTGAGAACTTATGATTTTTTTCTATGAGACTATGTTAAAGGACACGCCTAGAGTCGCTGGAGAATGTTACGCAAGAGATACTACAACGTGTTTGGCAGGAGCTGGACTACCGACGTCACGCGTGTCATGTCACAGGTGATGCGCCTATTGAACATTTGTGAAATCGGTTATAAAATCTACATGCCTTTGAATATCTTGTTCGAATTTTGATAAATAAATCTTTAATTCTTCAACATGAAGCCGATTTAATTTCGTTTGTCTAGGCCACGTAGTTACTCAGGTATTTACATTTCAAATAATGTTAATTTTTGGGCGGGGACATCCTGTGTATGTGCGGGTGAAGTAATGGTTAGCGACGCTCAGTGAGAAACTGGCGAGACCAGTTCGTGTTCTAGTCGAGTGTGCTAAATTCACTTTCACACAAACACTCTTGGGAAAGGTATGACTCCGCCTCTTTTCAAGCCAGCTTTCAAGTCAGATTAGACTCTTTAGCCTTAGTTGTTTCAAGAGAACCAGCCTAGGGTAAAGAAGCCAGTTGATTCTTCCGTCTGAATTTAAAATCTGAGGAGGATTATTTGGGGACCACGTGACATGCTCCCGGCATCGAATCCTTCCCAAACGTGCGAATTGCTCTGTACAAGCCTTCCTCTCTAAAAGCGAATCATATGCGCGTTTGTCTGGCTGTTCAGTTCCAGGAGCTGAAATTTTGGACCCTGACACCTCTAAGATGACAGCATACATATGGTGATTTTCTAAGGGTAGCTTAGATGTGGTACAAGGCCGAAAGTATGGGGCAACCCCTGAGGAACGAGATCACTACTCCGTCGTAAGTGATCCAGCAAGAGAGACTTTTTAGAATGATTTTCTAAGCGGTGCTTAGATGTGACACAATGCCGAAAGTGTGGAGCACCCAGTAAGCATCGAACTTACTACTTAGTTGTAACTGATTTCGCTAGACAAGTTCGCTAACCATTCCACCACGTCGAAGGGCCCTAAAAGATTTTCTAAACGTAGATTCGATGTGGCACCAAGCCGAAAGTGTGGAACACCCAGTAAGTATCACACACACACACACACACACACACACACACATACACACACAAACACACATATATATATATATATATATATATATATATATATATATATATATATATATATATATATCGAAACTTTCACTCAAAATAATGATTACATATCCAGCCGGGATGATTGATTATTAGAAACTTATATTCGACTATTATTAAAGGTGTGATTTAGTCTGGATGTTATGGTATCATGGATGTGTGTTGTGGTGTAATGGAAATCGACTCGGAATGAGAACTCGGAGAGGCGCGTTCAAATCTCAGTCGAGTTCGTTATATTCACTTACACACAAATACGGTATGAATCTCTTCTCCCCCAGCTATGGGTTGAATAGCAAACTGGTTTCCTTAGCCTTGGTTGGCACCCAGTCTACCCCAGAAAGAAATGGAAACCTACTGCGGGTAAAAGATACATAATCGCCCAAGCGTGTATCACAGATTTAGTTTGGCATTCGCATGAAAAGCAAATGTTTATTCTTAGTGTTTAAATCCGGTTTAAATCAGAGTGTGAGAAATAAAAGGAGTATCTCCAGTTCATGCCTGCTCAAGTGATATTTCGAACTTTCGATCTTTTATCTGTCATTATCAAGCATCAAAGCCCTTTTAATAAGTGTTTAGGATCAAAGCCCATTTAGTAAGTGTTTAGGATCAAAGCTCATTTAGTAAGTGTTTAGAATCAAAGCCCATTTAGTAAGTGTTTAGTATCAAAGTCCTTCTAGTAAGTGTTTTGGACCAAAGCCTTTTTTAATAAGTGTTTAGGATCAAAGTCCTTTTAGTAAGTGTTTAGGATCATAGCCCATTTAGTAAGTATTTAGGATCAAAGCTCATTTAGTAAGTGTTTAGAATCAAAGTCCATTTAGTAAGTGCTTAGAATGAAAGTCCTTCTAGTAAGTGTTTAGGATCAAAGCCCTTTTAATAGTTGATTAAGTTCAAAGCCCTTTTAATAAGTGTTTAGAATCATAGCCCATTTAGTAAGTGTTTAGGATCAAAATCCTTTTAGTATGTGTTTAGGATCCCTTAAATCCAAATTTCTTGAGATAAAGAGTTTTTTTTTCCATTTGGAATAATTGTAATGTTGCATAAACTTGGTATAGTATGTATTCTGTGAATTTAAATAGATTTTAGAATACGTCTTCATAAATTGTTGATGATTTTTATTCAGTCTTGGCTGTTTATAAGAAATGCCAATGTGGAGATAATTGGAGAAAGTAGAAAAGCTGTTCAGACAACTCGTTTCGCCTCTTTATGGCAGGCGTCTTCAGGTCGGAATGAGAATTGGATGATAAATTTGTAACAATTCATATTTTTCAGTTTGTTTTACTAAAAATTCTTGTGTCATTCACAAGGAACTGTCATATGTTATAGTCATTTTTGTGCTTACCCACATTGCATATCCGTCTCTGGATAGGGTCCTCGACAAAATCTAGAGACGGAAATGCAATGTGGTTGGCCCAGATTTGGCATCTCGTTTACAGTCGCTCTCTCACAGACGTGCCGTCACACACTTTTCTACAAATACTTTCACGGTAACTGCTCCGACGAGCTACTTCCGCTAGTTCCAAAAGTGCATGAATTTAAACGTGCCATTAGGTCGGCCTCTCATTCACACCCTTTCACTGTCGAAACGGTTAAATATAGCCGTCTCTTCTACTTCAATAGCTTCACGTCTCGCACTTCCCGTCTGTGGAACTCCCTTCCTCTTACCCTGATAGCTATAATCTTCAACTATTCAAATGCAATGTCAGTTGACATCTCCAGATGCCTTGATCTATTCCCCGTCTTTCTCTTTATCTTTTCCTCTTTCACGCCTCTTTACTATTGCTCCCACTCTCTGTAACCCCTTGCGTGCTAGTAGCACTCCCGCATTATTGGGGTGAATAGTTAAACTGTAACCCAGCTATGTGTTAAATAGCAGAGCAGGCTGGGTTCTATAGGCTTGGCTGGTAGCCAGTCTATCATAGAAAGTAATGACAGCCTACTGTGAGAATTCTTCTGCTAAGTCAATCATGCATCGAAAAGAGACATGATCGCCCAAGATGTAAATCACGCGTGGTACATAAAGAAAAATATCTGCATCTCACTTTCATTGGATATAGATTTAATTATTTCACCCCAACCAAGGTTATATAGTCACTAAGACGCTAGCGGTTACTGAGTGCCAGGGAATATGAGAAGAAAAACAATATTAATACGAAAGAACAATAAAAGAACAAGCATTAAGAACTCAGAATGCTGAGCAAAAAATTTTGAAGTCGACTTGTACGCCAGGTCGACTAGTACACCCGGTCGACTTGTACGCGGCAATTTACAGTCCTTGGTTTTCTAATGACTTGTACGGGTTTTATATATATATATATATATATATTTTTATCATTTCACCCTGAGAAAGCCAATAAAGCCACTTAAGCGCATGGGGTTACTGTGTGTGAGAGAATATCAGAAAAACAGAATTACGAAGACAGAAGATAACAATTGACATCGCATTTCAATTTTTGAATATCAAAATTGACTGGGAATTTGACAGGAATCAGAATAGAGTTGCACTAACGAGAAGTGCGATAGAAGAAGCTGTTAGCACAGAACTTACGGTTACATCTAGCGATTTCTATTGTAAAATGGTGAGATCTTGGCAGCAATGTAGTAGTGCACTCAAATACATAAAGTCTAGGTACCATAGAGGAAAAGTCTTCAGAACAAATACCAAGAAAGTATTTATAAAAAAGGCACATTTAAGCAGAACTTATGATAATAGTAAAAATATGCGATCAATTGACTCTCTTTGTCTCTCTCTCTATATATATATATGTACAGTGGGTGGCTATAGGTCATCAACATTTGTCGGGCTCATTACAATATTTAACAGAATATACTATTGGTATAACTTAGATTATAAAGCGATTGCTTTACTCTAACTAAAATATATAATTTTTAAAATCTCTAGCCAGATATTTTTTATAATAACGTGTGTATCTATCTCGAGTGTGTGTTTGTATATATGTACATGCGTTCGTGTGTTTATGTATCTCTCTATCTGTGAATTTTACGTTTATGCTGACTGTTATTATATTTCCTCAACACTACCCCAGCCACACTCCTCACCCCAACGTATCAGTTGACGAGTTAAGGCTACAACTTTCTTTGATTTTCGCAGACTTTAGGTCGGGATAAATTTAATTTGCCCTTTTCAATTAATGCATTGTTTAAAAAAAACTATAATATACGGAATAAATTATTTAAAAATGACATTTGAAAACAATAATTTGAAATAAAAATGTGTTCTTTGAAAAACCGGGCATACAAGTCATTAGATATGTTAAAAAGATTATTGGCTATTAAATATCTCCAGCTCAGATAGGGATCAGATCTACGTAATCCGACTAGCCATTTTAATTTTCTTTCATTCTTTTTTTACTTATTTTCTTTCTTTCTTTCTTTCTTTCTTTCTTTCTTTCTTTCGTTTTTTCTTAGGAAAAATATCAATGTAATTTATTTCTGTCATTATTTTGAGGCACGGAGTTAAAACAATTTTAGATCCAGCTGAAGTCAAGAATGAAAACGACGCACTGAGAAAGATTTTTGTTGCTTTGAAATAGATATACTTGAATGTTGACTTATTCAGGCTAAGCCCGACTCCCGGAGTCGCCACTGATATATATATATATATATATATATATATATATATATATATATATGTGTGTGTGTGTGTGTCACATTAATAAAAGGAATTAATTTGAAAGAAGGAATGGATTGTATTTATAATCTGATTTTATTTCTTATCAATGTAAACATTATATTTTATTGGATGAACATGTTTGACTAGACTTCTGTTTTATTTACTGTTGACTGCCCTGTGCCTCCAAGAATCTTAATAAAGAAAACGTGACTCCTAGAAAGGTTCAAACCTGCGTCGTCCTTGCAGAGGAAGACACCGTTAAGTTGTTTATTTCTTAAATAGGATAATGAATCTTGCTAAATTTTAAGCTATCCATGGTTGACCAGTCTAAAAAGTACACTTAGGGTTTCACGCCGGTCCGAATTCTACCGAAAGGCATATTTTTTTTTTATTAAGACACTTTAAGGCACAGGCCGGTAGACGTAAATCTACGTGGTTAAAAAAAACAAAAAAAACAAAAAAAATGTGATGTCTACATAATTTCTAATGCGGTAAAATGAAAATGAAAGTAGGCAGGGATGTGCAACTTACTTGATTCTGATTCGCTGTTGTGTGTGCTGTTTGCTCCGGGTGTGGTTGCAGAGGGAATGCTCTCGGTTTCACCTAAAGGTGCAACAGGAAGACAAAAGAAGGATAAGCCAGTGCAGTTTGAAAAAGCAAAGGTTGATATTAAAGTGTTAAGAAATGGCCAGATATCTAACATGCATACGAGTGTTTGCTGAAAAGTTCGCAACCCGACCAAGAAGGGACGCTAAAATAAATTCTGATATTTAGTCGTTTACATTTTGGGTAGTAGGACGGCTCGAGACCTTTCAGTCATCACACCCACGTACATATATATATGTATATATAGGTTTCGAATTCAGAGTTGTCCTTCTCCTAAACCAACTGCCATCCAGTCTGTGCTGCTATTTAACAATAGCTGGAGGGAGAAGAAGAGGATTAATAGCTTTCCCAAGGGTAATAGCACGTAATCAGAGCCGTTATCCAATACTTTACCTTGCCTCCTCCCTCTTTCTCTCTCTGTCTCTGTCTCTGTCTCTCTCTCTGTCTCTGTCTCTGTCTCTCTCTCTCTCTATATATATATATATAAAAAAAAAAAAAAAACTTCAAATGGTATTTTTAGCGAATACCCAAATTTGAGTAGATGTTCTGTTTTATTTTAAACAGTATTTATTTCCTCTACCGGTCTGAACACTTGAGAAAATTTATTAAAGAAAATGTATACCCCAGCAGGGTTCGAACCTGCGCCGCCACATTTAGAGATAGAACCATCGTCTGATTTGGCCTGAGTTAACCGCTCGACTATGAGGAGCATCACAGTCAAGCGAATTTCTCTTTGCTTGTAAAGAACACTCACTCATATAGATTTTCTCGGAAGGCATATATGCTCAGTTTCATGTACTCCCCCCCCCTGCAGGATTTTCTTGTTTTGTGTGCAGGTTGGTAGGTCAAATAAATACGGTTTGAAGTGAAATTTAGGGATAAAAATATTTAATTCTCGAATTTTCTTCGTGTTCGTTGGTGATGGAGTTATAGATGTTTTTTTTTATTCCTTATCATAAAAAGTAAAAAAAAAACTCTTAACAACTTCAACTCCGAACACGTTCATAATGTACTGGCCGTGTTCGAGAATTACAAATGTATAAATGTAGCTTCGACCAGACGAAAACAGAAGGAAATCTAGTCTTCTACTACATCTATGACAGCAACAACAACACATGGTGCTACTACTACTATTACTACTACTACTACTACTACTACTAAAATAATAATGGAAATGTTTACAGAAAATATGTACATAAACACAAGCCTATATATATATATATATATATATATATATATATATATATATATATGTATAAGTATATATAGCATGTTTTATTAAATACAACCAACAAGATCTGTCAGTTTAATTTTTTATTGTATTTTTTTCTATTTTCGAATAAGGTGTCTGAATGAAAACTGGGGATAAACTGCCCCATTTTTATCAAGAGCTAAATGTTTTCAGTATCAGAGAGGAAAGCTTTGTTGGTTACATCCTGCTATATTTAGAACGCTTCATTCCAAATTGACGTATACATATAAACTTTTGGTCAAAATCTTAAAACCAGATACAAAAGTGTTAATAAAATATGAAAATTTCTTACTTTAATCGAAATATATTTGCAAAACATTTACATTTAATCAGAAAATATACTTTATCAACAAACAAGTGAAAATTGAAGCTTTTAATTGGTTAATTTAAACAAACATTGAAAAAGTATTTTTTTGGCTGGTCAAGAAGATAAGACCATGTAAATAAAAATCGCAAATACAGAACAAATAAGACACAACGACAATTTGATTCTCAGTATATCCTCCATTTTTGCGAATTACTTCGAAAATTCACTTTGGTATACTCCTTATTAACTTCTGAATGAGGGTGCTTGGGATGCTCGCCCAGGATGCATAAACTGCAGCACGAAGAGCATCAGCAGTTTCAAATTGCGATCCATGTTTATAAACATCCTTTGCCATCCATCACCAAACATTGTCGATTGGGTTTCGATCCGGAGAGCACGGTGGAGGGCTCAAAAGCTGAATGTTGTTTTCAATAAAAAAATTCTTTCGACTTTCGAGCGTTGTGGATTGCAGTATTGACCTGCTGAAAAAATCCAGTTTTCTCCACATATGTGAGGGCCTTCAGTAATTAGTGATGCCTTTCTTAGTATGTCAATGTAACTAACTGCTGTTTGACGATCTTTTACCTCCTGTAACTCAAGAGTTCATTTTTTTCGAAAATGAATCCCGGACCATAATTGATCCACCTCCACTGTGTCGATACCAACAAAACTCCTTGTAACACCAAAGATCAACTGAAGGCAAGGATTATGGCAGCATTCACCAATTTAAACAGGGAGTTGCATGAGATTCCGAAGTTGTCGTGAGGCCGTGGTTGAAGCCAATGGCAATTTTACAAGTTTACTGTTTCGTATTAAAAAAAAAACAAAAAAAAAACACAGAAAAAAACGCAAAAATTCCGACATTAAAAACTATTTCTTCGTGCTTTAATTCAGGCAAAGGGTTAATCTATAGTAAATATCAATTTTAATGACAATATTGGTTTCATTTTGTTGTTTTTTATTGTTGAACTTTTGTTAACCGGCCTATTAAATCTACATATAAGAAGCACATATGGAACATCTTTCGTTTTAATCACGTGTGCGCGCGCACACACACACACGGACACACACACACACACACACACACACATATATATATAAATATATACACAATGTGTTACAATATTTGGGGGCATCTTCCTCACACCAAACAAGGACAAAATTCCATATAAACATATATCCGCAAATCCTTCGTTTTTGAGTTATTAAATTTAAATAAAGTTTACTGTAGATAGCGCTGTGTTGTCATGTAGATTAGGTTACATTTGTCATTCGTGTATATCTGTAGCTAGTCTGTCTTCAACGTTTAACGTGTGTAATAGTGAATTAACTGATAAGTGATCCGTTTAACAATGGCAGCATATTCATATCGTGAGCAGGCAGACGTGATTTTTGCATATGGTTCATGCATGCTGGGGCTCCAGTGCATTGTATTCATAGTTTTTGTGATGCACTGGCTGACATCTACCATGAAAAATGGGTAAGCAGAGGAGGACAGGTTCCATGGCTTGCACGTTTGCCCCGACCTGAATCCTTTAGATTTTTATCTGTGGGGCCACTTAAAACAATCGGTTTATGCATCAGACATTAATAATGCAGAGACGGTTCATCAACTTGTCATAGGGGCCTGCGAAACTGTTCGATACCCTGTGGGAGCATTTGAAAGGGTCCGCCAGTCAATGATCCGACGAGTGCAAACATAAGTTATGGCAAACGGGGGAAAATTTGTTGAGTTGCTATGTTGCCGTACAACGATGGCCTTTTGAACATAATGTTTGTATGGGCATTTTACCTGGTTTTGGTGTCACGAACCCGCCCCCAAAGTTTGTAAAAGTATTTTTGATATACTCTGTATGTATAAACGTTCAAAACTTATCGACTTTGAGTTTCGTAATTTTATAATCACTCACCAGGACTCATTGATCGCTGAAAATCTTTTTGTGATTAAGGCAATCATTTTCATCGAATATCTCGATGAATGATTGAAAAAGTACGAAACTCAGAGTCGACATCGATAAATATTGTACATTATTATATCTAATTCAATAATTGCGTTTATAATAATTAGCAT
Source organism: Acanthosepion esculentum (assembly GCA_964036315.1). Lineage (NCBI taxonomy): Eukaryota > Metazoa > Mollusca > Cephalopoda > Sepiida > Sepiidae > Acanthosepion > Acanthosepion esculentum. The sequence goes on from OZ038503.1 coordinate 48,813,288, forward strand.
TATTATTTTATCTATCTATCTATCTATCTATCTATCTATCTGTGTGTGGGTATGTGTGTAGAAAATTTGTTGTTAAAGATTATGACTGCTGTGAAGTCGTTAATAGCGGCCGATATTCATCAGTCACATACTCATAAATACGTTACCTGTTCTTGTCTCTGGGAGACTGTTAATTGTCTCTACCATTCATATATTTAAACCACTACATTTACCTGAAACGTAGTGGCTTGCTGCTCTTGGCAGACGGCTACTTCTGTTCTGTTACTTTGCTTCACTATGTCTCTTTTCCCTTTCCTTTCTCTTTCGTGAATTCTCGGAGATCTAGATCTCGTTCGTTCGGTATCTCTCAAACTGACCATCACTCATAATAACGTATTTGTTGGTCAATCGATTCTTATGTAAATGCTGTTGATCATCTAGGTTCATATTTTCAAGGGCGATCATTTTGGGCAGCAGAATGATGTTGCAGGGTGTAATAATGTCCGAACAATAGACAAGCTTTTTTGTTTAAGATTCCATATGTCAAATGTTTACTTTGAAGTTGTTAAATAGTTACGCACTCTTCTATGTCATAACATCATATGTATAACCCTTTTCGTGTACACACACACGCACACACGCAGAGTTATTCAACTGTATGTTCGTTGTTTTTTTTAAACATGCTTGAATTTTCCGTACTTCGATTCGAATCGTTGGTTGGATGGTTGATTTTGTTTAACAGCATATCAAGCTCTATAGGTTATTTAATGCCGAAATGTAAATATTTTGAACGCAATTGTATGTCTTCGTCAACAGATAGAATGTATTTTTAGTCATTCTACTATAAAATGTATTGCTGGTCATTTTGCTTTAAAAATAGTTATTGTTAGTAACTTAATATAAAAATGTATTACTGTTTTTTTACTATAAAAATATATTTTTACACTCACGTGGGGTTTTGTTTTTGTTAGGGAATTCACTATTTACTCATAGCTGGGACCCGAATAGGTACTACCACCGAGGAAACGAATCGTAATCAAGGTTTTATCTACTGATCGTTTCATTAATAGTCACAGTAATTGTATGCACACTTGAACTGAGTGGGGTCTGGGTTGATAACAGCATCAAGACATCAACAGTTTATGAACTGGTGCCAGACCCAACAGATAATGTATAATGTTTACCATTACAGATCGTTATTCATGTCGATGAATATCAGCATTCCAGAAGTAAAATTAAAAACATGAACTTCAAATATAGAAACAAGGCGAACAACAACAACAATAAAAAGAAACAATGCCAAAAAAACGAAAAGAAAAGAAAAGAAAAGCAAAGCAAACGCATTCGCTTTTACAGGGCGGCCATTTGTTAATAAAACCCGGGCATTCAGTCAAATTTCAACCAAAGCAGACGATAACTGACCAAACAATAAAAAGAACAAACATTTTCAACGAACGACCAAACAAATAAGCGATTGGCTCCGACACGTCATAATAAAACAGCTTCATATTTTGTAACGTCGTACTTAGCACCGACGGCCCAAAAATAAGTGACCGGAAGCTGACCTTCAGACTTACAAACGTAGGAAGATGGCGGGAAGAACTAGAATGAGGTGAGAGGCTTAAAGCAAACGTGGGTTCATAACTCAATGCTCACCATTAGATAAAAGCTAACGAAATAAAACGGAGCAATCATTAAAAAAAAAATCACAGTATGAATACCAATAAGTCAAACTCTTTCCGGGCATCATTTTATCCCTTCCTCTTTGTATCTTGATTCGCTTTTAAGTAATGCGCCAAGAACAGAAAATCCGTGCTATATGAAGGCATATATTTGATATTTGGCCAAAGGGCTGTTTTTGTTTGGATGGATATTGAAGGCTTGAGAGAAATTTGGCATTGAGAAGTAAACTAATGTTTAGGCGGTGGAACAAGAGAGAGTGAGAGAGAGGGAGAGAGAGAGAGAGAGAGAGAAAAGAGAGTGAGAGAGAGAGAGAATAAGGAACGAATGAATGGCATAAAAGAGTGTAATAAAGAGAATGGAGACGAGATAAGAAAAAGGAAGAGAAAAAGAAGCGAAAAATGAACAGAGAGCGAGCGATAGAGAAGAGATCAACAGTAGCATTAGGATAAAGATAGCAAAGGAAGTGAGACAAAATAAAATAAAGAGAAGGGCAAGTGATTGACGGAGAGATGAAGAGAAAAGAGGCAAAAAAAGACAAGAAAAAAATAAAAATAAAGACTGTGAAAAATAGAGAAAAAATAAAAATAAATAGACAATGAAACCAACAGAAAAAGTAGAAGTAAACAGAAAACGAAAGAGAAATAAATCTTCTTTTATATGCCGTGTTCCTTCACGTATGCGATCATGGCTCTCCACATCTTTCTGTCTCTTGTAGCTTTTAATAAGTTTTGTCTTTTTGGTTTTTGTCGCAAACCCTGTTCTATCCATTTGCTCAAGCACATGAAGTATGTTACGCGCTGCTTTCCTCAGTTACTCTTTCCCCCAGTCTTTCCCGTGAGTATCAGATTTTCCAAGCCCTCCTTTCTCATTACTTACGCCAGAAATTTCAAAGAAAAAACAAACTAACAAAAATCATGAGTCTACTTGGAGTGAGCTAATTTCAAATCCAGCAGACTCTTATGATCCCAGCATCTGATAAAATATTTATTACAACTTCCTCAAAATTCCAACACGGGTCTGTCTCCCATTCCGCCCTGAAGATGCCTGCCATACATAGTCGAAACGTTTTGTCTGAACATCGTTTCCGCTTCGCAGTTCAGTACTCTTTCCTTTGTTTCTAACGAAATTTTGCGTTTTCTTAATACACTGCTTAGCTCTAAAAAAGCATTTTGGCTATCCTAATGTTTCGTCGGATTTCAGTGTTCTTTCTCTCCCCTGTTAAAACACTTTCTAACGAATTTAAGCGTGCTACTAGATTGGCATTTAGGTTTCATACTTTTACTGTTGAAATAGTTAAATGTAACCGCCACTTCTACTCCAACAGTTTCTTTTCTTGCACTTCCCGACTGTGAAACTCCCTTCCTCTTACTTGCTTCCCTGATAACTACAATCATCAAAAGTTTAAATGCAGCGCCAACCGACATGTTCTGTTGACATGAACCCCGTTCCTCTTTTTATCTTTTCCTTACCCCCCCCCATATCAAGTCTTTTCTCTCACTTTCACTCTCTGTAACCCCCTGCGTGCTAGTAGCACTCTGCCTTGCTTGGAGTGAAATCCTTACAAAAAATTAAAATTAAAAATTAAAAAATATATTGTACTTGTTTGATTTTGCTATCTACATTTTGTAATTTGCATGTTGGCTTGTTTCTTTTTGCTGACAACCGTATATTCTCTATTCTCAAATAAGAGTTCAGTGCTCTTTACTTTGTTACATATGAGTTCAGTACTTTTGTTTGTTTCTAGAGAAATTTCAATGTCCTTAAATAAGTAAATAAATATCCTGTAGTCGTTCATAATTTTTCAACCATGTTTTCCGCATCACTATACAGTCAATTTTGTAGATTATAGATGTAAACGGAGCTGATGCTTTAGATTTCGCCATATTGAGTAGTAATTTTGAATTTAAACGGCTCTTATTATATAAATAAATTTAATGCTACTTTTACATAACCTATTTTCTGTATTACCATGTTTTCATATCTGTATTCTATCGTATTCTATCAGTGTAAATTTCTAAAGTTATAGGGATGTTTTATTTTCCGAAAATAGTCAGCCCATTGTGGCCGTATTCGTAGTTAATATTTTTGAGTGTTGGATTTTTTTTTATTATTAGGGCTGCCATTATTTTTAATCTTTTTTTACATGTGGATGAGGTTATTATGTTTGTATTTTCTACTAGTATGTTTCGGATGGAGCCTGGTAAGTTTGTGTGTGTTTTTAAATGGATTTTAATAGAACTGCGTTCGGATAGGTGTAACGTAACTCTAGAAACATAATGGTATACATAGATAGGCCTGTATATGTACACATGTATGTACAAGTATGAAAATAAAAATGGCTCTAATACATGTACATGTCTGGTTAGATGTATATGCAGGCGCATCTATGAAAGAATATATATATATATATATATATATATATATATATATATATATATATATATATATATATATATATATATACGGCAACCAACTTATCCTCAGTGATCCAAAGAGAGTTTCCTTACACATAGTTTTGTCTTTTTACTTTTAGTTGAACTAAAATCCCGCTTATTTAATTGTCAAATATAATTTTTTAAATTAATAATCCCAGCATATTATATAACTCTACCAACATTCTGATAACCAGATAAATTCAAATTCAAATTAAGTAACGGTCAGTTCATACTCAACACCTGAAGCCTGCATTGTACATGAGACTCCGAGTCGTGCTAGCGGTGAGGGATGATATATATATATATATATATATATATATATATATATATATATATATATATATATATATATGTCGGTAGATTGAATGAATTTGGTTGATTTTAACAGCATATCAATCGCTATGGGTTACTTAATCCCGAAATCGTAATATTTTGAACACAATTTTATGAACCTAGAAATAACAGCATGTAGGAGGTGATTCGACTCTTTTAAAAACCTCCAATATCGCGATCAGAATCCTTACTGCCCAATGTAGTTCGTCGTCATACCCAGGACTAACGCCAGCAGTAGAATGAGATATAATAAGGAAGATATAGAAAACCAAAGGTAGAAATTGTAATCTATGCATGGCGCGGAAACTGAATATCATAGATTTCAAAAACGTGAAATGATTAATAAACAAAAGAAAACGAAATTTTTGCGAATTCTCAGCACTCTGAAATATTCCTGTTAAAACACGTAGACAAAAAATATGGAGTTTGGGAGTGTCCAAGGAAATAAAAAAATACCCCCCCCCCCCGCCAAAACACACACACACACAAAATCCTTTCTGAAAATCTTACTGCGTGAAATAGACATATTCCTCACGCTTTCATGCACGTGGAAACTGTCCGGTAGAAATTGAAAACTGATTTTTTTTTATTAATACATATTAAAATTTATTAATACATATTAAAATTTATTAATACATATTAAAATTTATTAATACATATTAAAATTTATTAATACATATTAAAATTTATTAATACATATTAAAATTTATTAATACATATTAAAATTTATTAATACATATTAAAATTTATTAATACATATTAAAATTTATTAATACATATTAAAATTTCTAACCTCCTGTTAAGATAGAGGAGCAGTCTCTTTACTTACGAAAAAAATATATGCATAATATTGATTAAATACAAAGAAACAAAGGTTTTTATTTATTAATCCGACAGATTTTATTACTTAAACGTTATTCTTCTTCTTATTTTTTTTCGTGAATACTCATATTTGAACAGATGATCCATTTATTTATTAAACAGTATTTTTATTTATTTTTATTCGCCGGTCCGAATATTCGAAATTTTTATTAAAGAAATGTAAATGCGGTCCAAATCACGTCGGATCTAAAGAAAGTTTCTCCTTCTAAGGGGGACGCAGGTTCGAATCCTGCCTGTGAATGCATATTTTTCTTAAATAAATAATAGAAAATTACTGTTTATGAGCGTGAGGATCGGTAGACGAAATAAATTTAGTTTAAAATAAAACTGAGCATCTGCTTAAATACGGGTATCCATAATAAAAAAAAAGGTTTCAAATTAATGCATTTTTCATTTTTTAATCCGACATATTTTTTTTATATATGTCGGATTAATAATTTAATGTCCATTATTTTTTTAGAACACACACACACACACACACATATATATATATATATATATATACACACACACAATCATACCTTCATATATATAAATATACATACATATATACAAAATTATATGCTATCTATCCACATCCACCTCTGTTTTATTATCAGTAGCACTCACTCTGCGCTATTTTATATTTTTACAAACACACACACACACACACACACACACACACACACACACACACACACACACACACACACATCTATTAGTTTCCAATCCAAATCACCCCTAGCAAGCCAGTAAAGCCACTAAGGCACAAGGGGGTTACTGGGTGTTGAAGAATAAGAAAACATCAAAATTGCTAGAGGAGCGAGAACAATAGAAGGGCAATTAGGAAGACATTAGATAACGATTGGCATTGCTTTTGAATTTTTGAAGTTGCATGGAGCCGGAAGAGAGTTCCACAAGCGAGAAGTGCGAGAAAAGAAACTGTTAGCATAGAACTTACGGCTAATCTAGCCAACTCAACTGTAAATTGACGAGTACTTGTTGTCAGTCTAGTACTGCGCTTAAATTCATAGAGTCTATGTACCGTAGCGAAGAGCTCATCCGAACAATTACCATGAAAGCATTTATAGAAAAGGCAGAGGGAGGCAATTTACGGCGGTGGGAAAGGGACTGAAGCCGAGCCGCCAAATTAAATAAGGAGTAAAACATTTATTTGTTCCTAACTTAATTATTTTTTTAATTTAATTCATATTTTCAATTCACACACGCACGCATATCTCTTTCTCTCTCTCTCTCTCTCTCTCTCTCTCTCTCTCTCTCTCTATATATATATATATATATATATATATATATATATATGTATAGATAAATAAAAAGGAAAGAACAGTAAGATATAAAATCCGGTGTTCTTATAGATATTTTTATTTTTACACAATAGTGCTCTATGTAAATTTAAATTTACAGAGCATTAATATTATAAATTAATAGATTTAAAATATGGTTTTACCGCTACACAGTGATAACCATGTTTCAGAAATGGAAGCTAAAGTCCCTGAATTTAATTTTGTTATTAAACCAAAGACATTAGTTCCATTTCCTCATCAAGCGAATTTTTTTTTGATGAGGAAATGGAACTAATGTCTTTGGTTTAATAACAAAATTAAATTCAGGGACTTTAGCTTCCATTTCTGAAACATGGTTATCACTGTGTAGCGGTAAAACCATATTTTAAATCTATTAATTTATAATATATATATATATATATATCGTTTTTTAGACTAGTTGCAACTCATGCTATTAACGTCTAGCTGATGGCGGGAAGATATGGGTTCATTCGTTTCTAGGGATATTTATTTTAATCAATTCACCCCAAGCAAGGTGATAATGCCACTAAGGCGTAAGGGGTTACTAGGAGTGAAACAGAATGAAAATAGTTTTGAAGGAACCGGAAACCCAATCCTAAACAGGAAACAAGGAATAAGGCTCTCCTCCTGGTCAAAATACAAGGGAGGAGAGGGAACCGGACGATAGAGGAACCTACCTGCTCCTATTGAGAAGAAAATGTAAAACATGAGAATAAATAATAAATAAAATTACAGAATTTCGGTGGAGACTTTGTATATGAGAAAGTAGGTGGAAAAAGATAGAAGGGAAAATAAAAGAAGATAAAATTTAAGAACAATGAGATGGCGGCGGGGTTCCAAGTGTGGGGTTGGCATCAAAGATATTTATTTTGTTATGGAGCTTAGGAATCTGTCAGAGCAATAATAACTATTACGTTTTAACTCTTGTCAACTAAGGATCGAGTGAAAGATTAATTTACTCTTGTCACAAGAGATATTTTTTCCGGCACTTATTTCAACATATGTACGCAAAAGAGACTCTTTAACAGATTCGTCAGTCACTGAAATGGCTAGTAAAATTGCAAACACAATAAATGCAGCGATGTGGGAAGAAATCTGTTTTAAATAAATCAAAAATTAAAAAGTACAACTGAAGTATAACTGCAACAAGTAAACTTGGTCTGGAAGGAATAATAATAATAATAATAATAATAATAATAATGGATTCAGTAATACAAGTAAAGCACAATACACCGACTGAAGCTGCAAAATACATAAAAAAGAAAGCAAAAGAAAATGCAACCCGACCAGATACAGAAACAATGGCAAGATAAACCGCTCCATGGCCAATACTCTGCCCGTACCAAATAAGCTGATGTAGACAAGCCCCATACCCATCAGTGCCTATGTAGTGCAGGGTTAAAAGCTGAAACGGAAGGTTTTATCCTTGCTGCACAGGGTCAGTGCTTGTTAACTAGAAATTATCAAGCACACATACTAAAATATTGTGTTAACCCAAAATGCAGATTCTGTGATAATTACCCAGAAACAATTGATCATCTTGTATCAGGTTGCACGGTATTGGCACCCACTGAACATAAAACCCGGCATGACACAGTTGGCCAATATTTGCACTGGAAAATCTGCAACTTCTACGGAAAGGAAAATGAAAGAAATTGATATGCACACTACGCAGATTCGGTTACGGAGATAGGACCTGTTATAATTTTATGGGACTACACAATACACACAGACAGCTCAATCAAAGCTAACCGCCCAGACCTTATTATTAGGGACGGCAAACAAAAAATGTGCCTCCTTATTGATAGGGCAGTCCCTGCAGACTGCAATGTATCTTTGAAGATCTTCAGAAAGCTATCAAAATATAAGGGCCTTGAAATCAAAATCTTAAAAATGTGGCACATGGGAACATCAAGTATCCCTGTTGTAGTTGGAAACCTCGGATTGGTTGGAAATGATTCCAGTAGACTAATTGAAGGGATTCCTGGAAGCCTATGCCTTAAAGAAATACATAAAATTGTTCTCAGGAGTACAGCCCACAGCTTACGAAGGGCTTTATCTATGTAATATATATTTTTTTTGTGTCAGTGGAAAATGTCATGATGCCATTTCTGACCTTAGGTCTCTGGTGTTACAATACATACGGATAGACAGAACAATCAAAGCTAATCGCCCAGACATCGTCATACAAGACCCCCAAAAGAGAATGTGCTTTCTCATTGATATGGCAGTCACTGCAAATTGTAATACATCGTTGAAGAGCTTAAAAACTATCAACATACAAAGGTTCTTGAAGTGGAAATCTAAAACAATTGTGGTTCATGAGGACATCCATAACTGCAGTTATAGTTGGAGCCCTCGTGTTGATTGAAAAATGTTTCAATAGACTCATTGAAACGGTTCCTGGTATCTCAGAAATACAAAAACATTGTACTCGCAAGTACACAGCTCACACTTTACGAAGAGCTTTATCTATGTAAAATGCATGTGATCTTAGCTTTTGTTTTTTTTTAACAAAAATGATCTGTGCAAAATGTCATGAAGCTATTTCTGGCCTTAGGTCTCTGGTTGGGACACGGAAGGAAATGTGTATACAAAAGAACCTGAAGAAAATAATAATAATAATAATAATAATAATAATAATAATAATAATAATAATAATAATATACAATTTAAAAAAGGAATACAACTAGAAAACACTCATTTTAAGTTCGTGATTTCAATAGTTAAGAAAACACTGACCTTACATATGAAGACACAATTAGAGTAAAATCTACTTTGGTCAATCGTTAAAACTTTCGGAGATTGGAGTCATTTAAAGAGGAGGTGACAGATGAATCTTAGTTTTTTATACTTAGAATAAACTTCCTATTTTCCTGCTTCGGGTGGGTTTAGGAGGTCAGTCAGGTAAAAAGAAATAAATGCTCATCAAGTAAATTTACAACCGGAATAAAGAACAAACTTCAAATAATTTTTCCTCTCTCGTTCCATCTCACTCCAGTCACCGAAATGGCCAGTAAGATTGCAAATACAATAATTGCACGTGTGATCAAAATATTTTTAAAATTAGCCCAAAATTTGAAAAAAGTACAACTTAAGTTCAATTGCAACAAGTAGACTTGAACAGGAAAGGAAGGTGATAATAATAATAATAATAATAATAATAATAATAATAATAATAATAATAATAATAACAACAACAACAACAACATGAAAACTCATGGCAAGTACTATTAAAACATAATAATAATACTTAAGTGTCATTTGCGGGGTACATAAAAACACTCACAGAAGAGGAAAACCTTGTTTATTGGGCAACTTGAGTCAAAGCAATTCTGTCACAATTTCAAAGAGAAACATCACAATTTTCTACAGAAAGTGTCAATTGTACCGATTCCCATTTAATATACGCGGCCCAATGTACAAAACATGACGTGACTTATGTGAGTTGCAAAACAGAAAAATTAAATAAAAGATTCAATGCACACAGGTATGATGTCAGGCACAGCAATGTGACATCAACGGAGATTGCAGAAGATTTTATTACAAACGAGTGTAATTTCGACAAACATCTTAAGGTGCACTTTCTGAAAAAAATATTCAGAATCTACAGACTTTTCGACCCTTAAAACGCATGAGCATGGTTACGTAAGTAAATTATTAACTTCCGGGCCCGGGGGGAATGAACAGAATGACAGGAGAGTTCCATAAGATGTATACTAAGCTCTTTGATTAATCTCTCTTAGTAACTAATCAGCTAACAGTTTAGTAGTTGCATGCCATTCACGCTGGCTGCATTTCATTTGTTACGTATTGATTACCAGTACAGCCGTTGTTTTTAGAAGACAAGTAACGTTTGTACTGAGACTTAAATTTTTTTGTAGATTTATATATTTTTATACTTGAAAAATCTTTTTTAAATATAGCTTGAAGAAGACAAACATACTGTCGAAATATTATGTAACATTGTTGTAATGAAAACAGGACAAGAGATTCAGTCTAGTAATCTTTTATTCAATTAAGAATCTTACTACTCGTCTACTTGACAAGCGGAAATGTACTGCTTTTATAGCTTGGATTATCAAAGGGGAGATAATCCATATTCACAACAATTGTCAAGCACTGTGCTTTTTCTTTTCTTTATTTTTTCTTAAATAGCGCTCTTCTCTTAAGTGTTGAAAAATATTAGAAGAGTTACGTCAAACATTTTATTTAATAATAATAATAATAATAATAATAAGGAAAGCATGGGGCTCTCATAGTGGTACTAAGATAGGAGTAAGGGTGGTGGGAAGAAGTGTAGGATTATCTTCAAATACATGCGTTAGGGTAGAGTTAGAGAACAGTGTGATATTATCTATTAAGTTTTAATAATACCCTTTCTCTTACCCTTGGGAAAGGTATAAATCCTCTTCATCCCCCCCAGCTATGGGTAAATAGCAGGACAGACTGGGCTCTATAACCTTGGATGGCAACTGGTCTACTTCAGAAAGAAATGGCAACCTACTGCAGGAAAAAATCTTTAAATAAATTTACGTAAATAAATGTAAAAAATTTTTTTTACGTAAGTAAATGTAATGGAGTCGAACTCGGCTATCCGATTACCACAATGCGAGCCGCTATCCATTACTCCACCGTGCTGCCTAATTATTTAATCAGACATACCTAAAAGAGAATATATATACATATATATATATATATATGTGAAATGCGTTGAAGGAGCAAACAATGAAAGTAAAATAAAGGCAAATAAGAAATGGACAGAGAGAGAGAGAGAGAGAGAGAAAGAGAGAGAGAAAGAGAGAGAGAGAGAGGATGAGAGATAGTTTGAAAGAGAGATAGGTAGTTATAAAGAGAGAGTGAAAGAGATAGGTAGGTAGGTAGAGAGAGAGAGAGAGAGAGAGAGAGAGAGAGAGAGAGAGAGTGAGAGAGAATACAAGGAAAGAAAATGAAAAAAAAAAAAGAAGGCGAGAAACAAGAAAATGAAAAAGAGGTAGAAATGAAAATACACGTTGAATAATGGTAAGTTAAGGGCAAAGGCAAAGATAGGAGGCGGGTAGGAACGTAGAGTGGCGGTCTGATGAGATATCCGGAAGGCATAGCAAGTGGCGGGCCCGCGCGCAAACTGAAGAGGAAGGTCACAAATTAATGATTGAATTTGTGAAAATGTAATTTTGTGATTCGCGCGCCAAAACAAACAAAAAGCCCGTCCGGCACAAACAATGGCGATGGATGAACCGGGGAGATTGGGGAAGCTAAAATTGACGCCGATACAGATACGTTGGCTCGCTTTGTTGACTAGAAGTGGAGATCTTGTCCTGTGACCTCTCCCGTGCAGGCAAAAGCATTGAGAAAACTGGTGATTACATGTCTTGGTGGATGCTTACATGTAACGTGGGAGGGTGGGCACAATCGATAAACAAACAATTCTTTTTTGGTAGGGCCGAGAATTTGTCAATACACTGAATGTATATGTTTCTGTATATATGAAGTTATAAAATCAAGTGTGATTTGGTTGCAAATATATAGGTTAATATGTTTGTGCATGGATAAGAAATTTTATTATATATACTACTACTACTACTACTATATATATATATATATATATATATATATATATATATATATATATATTATAAATTAATAGATTTAAAATATGGTTTTACCGCTACACAGTGATAACCATGTTTCAGAAATGGAAGCTAAAGCCCCTGAATTTAATTTTGTTATTAAACCAAAGACATTAGTTCCATTTCCTCATCAAGCGAATTTTGGAGTAACTTACTTTTTGAAATTTACGGTTGTTAACGGCACAGGAAAGATTCATAATTTGAGGGTTTCCAAGGTTACCGATAAATCCATTCATCTAGACAAGGGGTGGTAGAGGGTTCAATTTTTAATTTTCGTTGTATCAGTTAATAGTTACATTTGAAAGCGGGGTTATGTTTAGGGATGGGTAGTGATGTATCTTTTAACAAATCCTGACATCCGTTAAATTCATGTCATCTGGGTTTTTGTCTAACGGCAAAAATTCTTATGGTATTTTTTCTATTTGTATATTTAAAGATTTTGAGGGACTGTTTAGGCTAGAATATGTTTCATCCACCTTTCTAAAAAAATTATTTTTAAAATTTAATATACTATACTTCTTTTTAAAACCAAGTAAATGTATTAGGATTACTTACTACTACTACTACTATATATATATATATATATATATATATATATATATATATATATATATATATATATATGTGTGTGTGTGTGTGTGTGTGTGTTGTTATGAGTGTGGTAGCAATGTTTTAAAATGTATTTGACCAACATTTAATGCCATTTGCATTTTTAACATCTCTGGATATCTCCCTTATCTTGTGGACGCTTGTTTACAAAAAAATACCAAAGCTACAACGCTTAATTTTAAAATGATTATAACAGAGCGCGGACACGCGTGTTTACAAAAATCACCATGACAACGTTCTCAGTTGCCTTAAGTTTGTTTTAGCAATTAATCCCTGAGCATGACCTCAGAGGAAATTAAAAGTACTTGGGTTAACGGCCTCCTTTGCAAATCGCTTGCAGGTCTAAAGTGCCTCTTAGATTATCACATTAAATTCATAACTGAATCAACTGGTTAAGTTGTAAGATCCTCATACATTGAAACCGACGGGAGAGTCCATTCGGCACAGGTTTTTCATTTGTTAACCCGATTATTTTATTACTTAAACGTTATTTTTAGTGGATACCCAAATTTGAGTAGATGCTCTGTTTATTTATTAAACAGTATATTTACTTATTTTTAACTACCGGAATGAATATTCGAGAAATGTTATTAGAAAAATAAGCCTTCTCCGACAGGATTCGAACCTGTGTTCCCCTTTGGGAATATTTCGAGAAAAATCTATATTTAAAAGCGCTATTCGGACTTTTCTATACTATTTGGCAATTACTACTTGAACAAGTATTACTAGTGTGGATCTTATTGGAAGGCGTTACTACTAGTACCGGCGTCTCTAAAGTCTCGAATATAACGAGGCTTTTTGGAAGTGGTAACGAGCTTTCACATGAAATAGCAAAAGTGACAAGCGAAGTAGTCCAAAATCACAAAACATTTTATATGTACTCATTGCCACAATTTCTTGGAAAAATAGTGTTGTAGTTTCTCGTTCTCTTCTACATTTGAAACACCGAGCTTTTCCTTCTTCTAAGAGTTCAGTACAGGCGGCCATGTAACACACACGTGGAGTAGAAGTAACGAATTCGTGACTTTCTCAAAAGCGTTTGTGCGAAAATTAACTGAGCAGACGAGGCTGGAGTTTGAACGTCTTATCACGAGTCTCGTGGTCCATTAGGGTCAAAGGGGCACTAGATGTACTGCACCCAGACCAGAAGTGATGTGCCGAGACCAAAATATCTGACAGAACACATCCTTCTTCAGGCTGGTTCTGGATTCAGTGTTTTTCTTCCTCCCAGATTGTTTGCCACCTAATGCTATTAACCCCTAGCTGGGAGTGGGTGAGACACGGATTCATACTTTTCCAAGACTATTTCTGCGAAAGTGAACGCAACAGCCTAAACTGGAATTTGAACTCGCCACACGAATCCCACTTTCCGACGACGATAGCCACTACGCTACACGCGCATCCGGATTTTGAACAGGGCTCGCCAATTCCACATTCCCTGACAATAACCGTTTCGCTACTCACATATAGATGATCTATAAGTACAAGCCAATTCGTTACAGACGTCAAACACAGACTACCCAAAGGTAGAAAGAGAAATGTAAACAGTTATCCATTATTATTATTATTGTTTTATTTACTTTGATTTCTGGTGTATACTCATTTTTTCCGGGTCCCGGCTAGAGATCTAAGGTCAGAAATGGCATTATGGCTTTTGCCAATGCGCAGTTTTGAAAAAATTCGCACATATTTTACATAGATAAAGCCCTTCGTAAGATGTAGGCTGTACTTGTGAGTGCAATTTTTTTGTATTTCTTTAAGGCATGGACTACAAGGAATTCCTTCAATAAGTCTACTGGAATTTTTTCCAATCTATCCGAGGGCTCCAACGACAACTGGAATTGTTAATGTCCTCATGCGCCACATTTTTGAGATTTGATTTCAAAATCCTTGTATTTTGATATTGTTTTGGAGATCTTCAAAGATATATTGCAGTATACAGGGACTGCCATATCAATAAGGAGACACATTTTCAATGTCAGGGCGATTCTTTTTGATTGTTCTGTTCGTGTGTATTATAAAGTCCCATATTATTATTATTATTATTATTATTATTATTTTTATTATTATTATTATTATGTCCACTAAAAGGAAAAAAAATCATTCGCTTGTTTAAATTCTATAACCTATAATTAGTTGAATAAACATGTGAAATTAAAGCGATCGACAGCTTGGATGATAACGTATCACACGTACTCACTTCGCAGTGTTTCTATCGACGTCCATGTGCGATAATTAGACTATTTTTTATTTTGTAATGTATAATCAGCATCCATTTTCACTTCCCAGACAAGAAGTAATAGAAATTCTTTTGTTTTCACCGTAGGGGCATGATAAAAGACATAATTGGAAATGTTTGTTATTAGATAAATTTTAAGCATCCTATCATATTAATATTTTCTTCTTTACATTAATAGATAATTTCTCTAGACATAGAAATATCAATACATAATAATACGTCTGCGTTCATGCGTATAGTCCATATACTCAGCTATAACGACTGGAAAATAAAATACAACCAGGCATTTAATCAATTCGAACGCCATCCAACAGATACAATACGCAAGCCTTTTTTTTTCAAACAAACAATATGGCTTTCGTTTCTCTAGGTCAACTGCTGGTGTTTTAACGATTATTGATGGAAGAGTCTATTAAACTTTAGATAAGAGTGGTGAAGCTTGGACTGTTGCTTTGGACATCTCGAAAGTATTCGGCAGGGTTTGGAATACCAGTCTTCTATACAAGTTGAAACGTTATAGTATCTTCAGTTTTTCTTATCAAATCACGAAATGAAAGTTTTCCTTCTAGATCTTTTTATATTAATACAAGTGTCCCCCAGGACTCTATACTTGGTCCTACTTGTTCTTAAGTTTCATCAATGTCCTTCCTGATGATATCAGCTCTCAACTTTGTATCTATGGTGATGACACAACCATTTACTCATGTCTCCATAGTACATCTGATCGGTTCAATCATAGTGAAATTAGCAGCTAATCTAAAAGAATGATATACA
The DNA here is from genome assembly GCA_964036315.1 of Acanthosepion esculentum. Lineage (NCBI taxonomy): Eukaryota > Metazoa > Mollusca > Cephalopoda > Sepiida > Sepiidae > Acanthosepion > Acanthosepion esculentum. The sequence goes on from OZ038503.1 coordinate 48,829,156, forward strand.
GTTTGTTGTTAAACGGGGCAAAGAACGGCTTGTTAATTTTAACTACCCCAAAACAAAACTACTCTCTATTAATCATCCGAAAAACTCCTTTCTGCCTTCCATCAGCATGGATGATACTAATTTCCAGGATAATGACACATTGCACCTTCTCGGCGAAAATGAAGTGGAAAGACTATATTGAATTTATTGTTAGGTCGACTGCTAAGAAAATTAGTTCACTGTGTGTTATATAGGAATAAAGGGTCGCTGCCGACACTTGAGTCTGAACATAGATCGACGGTGAGCAAACACAGGCGATCCCATTATTTATTTAAGTAGACCACGTGACCATTGAAGAAACACATATATAGGAAGTCGCGTGACGTCCAGATTGATCGCTATTTCTACTCTATCCTCTATTAGTATTCGGACCGCTGTTCTGTACTCTATTCACTATACTATTTCTCTATTCGGAATTTTAAACTACAATCTTCCATGAATCTATAAAAAGAATGTATAAACATAAAAATGTCTTAAAAATAATTGTCGGACTTTGTCCATTTCATAATGTGTGACGTCATTTGTTTACATTTGGATACGCTTTGAGCAGCTGTGAATGTACGTGAGAGATTCATGGAAGATTGCAGTTTAAAGACAGTAAAATCGACCTTGCTAACCGAATGATCTCCGTGGCCCAATCGGTTAAGGCTCGTCAGGTTATATGATGGTTCCGTATAGGATACAGGTTCGATTCCTGTCGGAGGACGAATATTTTCTATGAAAATTTCTCGGACATTCAGGCAGGTAAATGTTATTAATACTGTTTATTATAAACAGAGCATTTACTTAAATATTGTATCTATAAAAAGAATGTATAAAAATATCTTTTATATATATAAATTGTAAGGAGGATTTGATAATTATAATTCAGTAAGTCTGAAAGAAACCTCAACAGAATGCAGAAAGCACTGGGCGGCCGTTTCGTCCTATATTTGGGACTCATCAGCAGTGCGCATCCACTACCTAGGATTGAAACCCGGACAGTAAGGTTGTCAAGCAAAGATCATACCAACTGTTCCAACGGGCCTCGGTGAAGAAAAGATAGCAATTTAGACTGAATGAATTACTTCATTATAATTATCAAACCCTCCTTACAATTTCTATCATATGTATATCATTGCTTGATCCGGCTTCTAATGCTTCAGTTTGAGCGGCTTGGTGAGAGTAGTCGTGGCTCCGGGGCACACAGTCCTATGGTTACAGAGAAATTCAGTTGAGTTCCACCACGGAATATGTGAGCGAGCGGCGCTATATTGAGTCTGATTTGCTAGCGCTTGTTCACCGAGGCCCGTTGGAACAGTTGGTATGACGTTTGCTTGACAACTTAACTGGCAGGGTTTCAATTCTCGGTAGTGGATGCGCACTGCTGATGAGTTCCAAATATAGTGCGAAACGGCCGTCTAGTGCTTTCAGCATTCTGTTGAGGTTTCTTTCAGACTCAATGAATTACTTTATATATATATATATATATATATATAAAAAGAATGTATAAACATAAAAAAATGTCTTAAAATAATTGTCGGACTTTGTCCATTTCATAACATATATATATATATATATATATATATATATATAGTACAGGTAATAAGTATTAAAACTGATCCAGAGAGAGCTCGATTTTTTAAAATTTTAACAGAGCATATGTATTTTACAGCAAAAAAACAAAAACAAACAAAAATGACTTCAACATACAGATAGTCTATTTCAAGCCGTTCTGTGCGCGGTTATCATCAGACCCTAAGTGTCTGTGTATCGGAGCATTGTTTCAAATTTTTTTTGTCTCTTCTCCTTTGGAAGACTCCTTGTTAATAAGAGTGGATTTAACAAGGCGACTACCAGAGGGAGACTGACATTGAAATAGATTATCTGCATGTTGAAGTAATTTGTTTTTTTTCTGTAATACACACACACACACACACACACACACACACACACACACACACACACACACACATATATATATATATATATATATATATATATATATATAAAAGTGAACATAGAAGTTAACACTTAGAGGCGACAGTCTGTTTCATGCTAGATGCAATCCACAGGCCACGAGTTCTGTTATTTTTCTCGGCTATTTATATATACGGGTGAGTGTTGCATTGTGGGTACTCTATTTTGGCGGTTATTTTACAGGAAGTCGTTTATTTGTTTATTTATTTATTTGGGTAAAAATTTTTTGCTTGTTTTTATTTATTTTTATTTTTTATTTTTATTTTTTATTTTTATTTCTTATCTTATTTATTTATTTATTTTTTTATTTTGATCGGTGTTTTTATTAACGTAGTAAAAATTGTTTATATAGCTTATTTTATAGTTTTGTTTTTGTTTGGGAAGATAATTAAAGCTATTTGTTCAATTTTGGGGTTGATTGCTGTAGTTTGTTCTAACTATTATTTTGGCGGAAACAGTTTTTAATTTGTTTATTACTTCATGTATTTATTTGGATTGATTATCTTTATTTGTTTTTTTCTAACGGCTGATATATATATATATATATATATATATATATATATATATATATATATATTGCTGTAACATATTTAGATATTTTCATTCAAACAGGTTTGGTTAAATAATTTATACATATCATGTCGATTAGTTTTCGTTGTGATCCTTTCAAGTTCGCGGATTTTTTTTTTGGTAGATTTAGAAAAATTGAGTAAGAAAAATACCAAAATTTTCTTTCGAATGGTTTTTATTTTCCCAAGTACTTTCGATCTCATCTGATACCATCTTCAGAGAGTTAAGTTATCTGTGAGTATGCATGTGCGTTTCTATGAATTTAAAGCATTTGGACTAGTCGTTTTTTTTATGCTTATGCAGCGTTCTAGATTTCAAAGTTCGAAGTTCACGTGTTCTTTTGTTTTTTTCCAGTATAAGGGGAGTATCTTTTTTGCTTTTGCTCATACGCATATATTTTTTGTTTTTATCCATACGTATATAATTTTCTATAAGCATTTAAGGACTTATTTATTTTGGGCTTCAACTCTCTTATATAAAGGGCTTCAAGGATTTGTAGTTTTTTCTTGCTATTGTTTTTATGCAATATATATGTATTTTCAACTAATATCCGTGTAATCTGTGAGTGTGAGCATGAGGGTTTCTTCAAGTGCTTAGATATTGGGCGATGTTCATTCAATTGAAATGTAAGTTTTTTGCTTTTGTTGCTAACTTGAATGGATCACAACAAAACATAATCGACATAAATTAAATTATTTAACCAAACCTATTTGACTATATATATATATATATATATATATATATATATATATATATATATATATATATATATATATATTTATATATATATATATATATGTTTATATATATATATATATATCTTTATGTATATGTATGTATATATATATATATATATATATTTATATATATGTGTTTATATATATATATATATATATATATATATATATATATATATATATATATGAATAGTTGTTGACGTATTTTATCACATTTAGCGTCAACATCAAAAATGGTTATAATGATTATTTCGCATACAGGATGAACATGTTTTTGCTAAATAGCGTAAAATTACCCTATATAGATATATTTTTGGCATAAATTTGTTATTAATTTTTAGAAGGGCCGCTATTATATTTTTAACCATTTTGGCAGGATGTGGCAAGGTATATATATTTATATTTATTTATTCCAAGTCCATTTGTTTTTTTTAATCACACCATCAACGATTTGACGTGTTCATCATTCTTTTTTACTGAATCAATTAATCGACAAATATATTGTATATATTTACATCACAGACAATTACTTAGCTCAGATGAACAGATTTCGATCAAGATGTAGTGTGTGTGTGTGTGTGTGTGTGTGTGTGTGTGTGCGCGCATATAATATATATATATATATATATATATATATATATATATATATATATATATATATGCCCAAGTGTGGGATTGGTATATACGGAGTAAATTCCAATAACCAACAATTATTATTCTTTAAAGAGGGCTCAATACCGAGTAGAGCAGATATAATCATATATATATATATATATATATATATATATATATATATATATACCGAGTAGAGCATATATATATATATATATATATATATATATATATATATATATATATATATATATATATATATATATATAAAAGTGAACATAGAAGTCAACACTTAGAGGCGACAGTCTGTTTCATGTTAGATGCAATCGTCAGGCCCGACGATTGCATCTGGCATGAAACAGACTGTCGCCTCTAAGTGTTGACTTCTATGTTCACTTTTATATTTACACACGCTCTATCTCTGATATTGACCACTTTATCCCATAAATATAGCACACTTTAAGACTATAATTCTTCATATATATATATATATATATATATATATATATATATATATATACTAGTTGAATTACCCGTGCCTTGCTGCGCGTCATACTTTTTTGTATGAAAATGATGATTAATTTTAAATCTTTGTTATAATTCGTAGAGAAAATATGCATTCTTTTATTACTCAGTGATTTTGCTGTTGTAACCTCCAGCAACTGGATTTCTCCTTTTAGATTTTGGATAAAAGTCATTCCTCTGTTCAAATTTAAATTTAATTTAAATAAAAGGGAAAGAAAAGTTCAGTGAGGGATGTGCAAAAACAGCTTGATCTGATCTGACCCCGTGGATATGCATTTGATGCAATACTTGATTGACTGAATTGATGAGCAGATTTCAACATTGAGATGACAGTTGAATTGTCACAACAAATATGTATTTTAAAGCACTACCCACTGATTGGTGATTTCTTTCTCAACTTCACGTCAACATAGTCTAATTATGATCTTGCCCATGTGGTGTCCATCTTCTGAAATATACTTATCTAAAATCATTGGTAAATATATATATATATATATATATATATATATATATATATATATATATATATATATATATATATATATATATTTCGGTTGAGCTCTCTGGGCTAATAATGCAAGACTCTTCGGTAAATCGAATCGATTTCTCTCAGTCACTGTGCGTTTATCTAAAAATAAATACGCTTAAATTCACCTTCTTCTCTGCCGTGCGCCAACGGCTTCAGGGTAAAATTTCCGACTGACGCGAACTCAGCCGGTTTTCGATTCTAGCCAGAGGCAACCGGACGTCTAGCCACACTGATGAGCTGTGATACAGCGAAACAGTCTGTCTGTGGATGACAATATATATATATATATATATATATATGTATAGTACATAATATATATCATATAATATAAATATATAATACATATATATATGTGTATGTATTATATATTTATTTGATATATATATATATATATATATATATATATATATATATATATATATACACGATCCACTACTGTTCTGTATACGTCTTGATCGACGATTTTAATTTATCAACAGCAAGTAATGATTTGTTATATATATATATATATATATATATATATATATATATATATATATATATATATATATATATATATATATATAATCCAATGTATTTTTATACATTATTTCTAATGATGTAAACATTATTTCAAGCGGCTACATATATTTAGTAATAAAACCCACCGATCGATTTAGCTATCTATCTATCTATCTATCTATCTATCTATCTATCTATCTATCTATCTCTACACGACTAAGTTTTGTTAAATTCAGCCAACATGGACTGACTATTTAATTTCTGATCCACTTTTTCAGTTGAATTTAACATAAGTTGTTTTTCGAATGAATTCTTTCTGCTTTACAATTCAAACAATTTTTGGGGGGTGGGCAACATGTTTATGTACATCTACTGTCTTTAGGCTTGGACATTATTTCGACAATTTTCAAATTCGAGACACGATAAGGCGTAGATTACGTGGCCCTCTGTGCACCGTCTCCCTGTTATCAGTTCTCCTGAAAAGTAGGGCTGCTTCTACAAAGGCCTTCACGGTAATCAAATAAGCTGTATGTAGCCCGGCGGCTCTTTTCGAAAGTGATATGTTCGGCGCTCATACGACGAGATACCGACGGGAGAGCTCATTACACACACACACACACACACACACACACACACACACACACACGTATATATATATATATATATATATATATATATATATATATATATATATATATATTTATTATATGAGCTTAAAACAAATATATGTTAAAAATCGCTACACAATAGCTTTCATGTTTCAGCACTAAAATTGTTCCTCCTCAGGCAATAGTAAATAACTGGTGAGTAAAAAATTATTTTTAAATTTCAAAAGCAGATCACAAAAAAACAAAATTAAAATGAGGCATGTGGTTTAACCTGATTAACCAATTAAGCATCAGACCTAAATTTTTAAAAAATTTAACCAAAAAAAAGGGTGGAATTTTTATCATGGTAAAATGTGGTTTGAAATATCATCCTAGACAAGATCATGAGTAGCAGACAAGAAATTAATACAAATTATAAGTGAGTGGCAACCATGTCGCTTAATTATGCAACTTATTCAATTTTATAAGAAACTAAGGGGAGGTGAAGGAAGATGATCAAACGTATAGCTAACATTTTTATAGTTGATAATAAATAGGCTCCTTTAAGAAACCAGTAAATGCAAATTAAGTGTTTAAAAATAGAAAAATGTGTAATATTCATACAAGATGTTGATAATGCCGATTAAACAGCAATACGCAGCTATATTAAATCTAAATAAACAAAATAAAATCATTTATAGAAGACACACCACATTTTCTACTTCCTTATTATGACCATTCTACCAAATTTAAAGTTTAACCATATTGTAAGGTGAAAGGTTAGTTATGCATACGATTAACAGTTTATTAACTTCTTTAGTTTCATAGAGAATTTTTATCAGCACATCTAATAATTTCTAATTTCTCGTGTAAGCATAAGAATCAAGGTTAATTTAAGGATTTAAAAGTGATAGCTTATATAAATATGTGTGTGGGCGTACATTGTTCAGATGGATCACGAAAGATAATTAGGTCTCTTCCAGAAACCGTAACTAAGGCCTGCTCGGCATAGTTTCAGTATAAACCACATATGGGCACTGTGTACACAAATGTACCTGAGCACACTACACTACGTAAATGATTTAGCAAGACCAGCTTGCTAACCATTCAACCATGTCGGAGTTCCTCTCTCTCTCTCCTTCGATATATATATATATATATATATATATATATATATATATATATATATATATATATGAGTGGTGGCTGGCCGCTCGTATTTGAGTATGTCTGTCTACGAGGGTGACTACCCAATTTCAAATATATGATGGGTGCCCGTTCGCTTTAAGAAGACAACCACCACATAGGCTGTAGGTGGTTCCCTACTCTCAACCTCAGGACACTCGATAGTAAACACGTAGTTATCTAGAGTCAATCATAGCGTGCGCACACGATATGGACTGTCGCCATTAGAAAGCCATAGTACATTGTCAAGAAACAGTCAAGTTAATTGGAGACGATTTGTGAAGCATACGGTGTCGTTAATGCTAAAATCATATAATATATTGACTTACAGTGCAAGGTGTTGCTAAGTCTCAAATCTAAGTACTGACTAGGCTCAACGTTGCTTAAGATCAGTAGCTTTAGCCTGACTTGACCATAAGCCAAGCATAATAAAATTCTGGTTTTTATGCCGGAACACGACTTCAGAGACGGGCGTTAGTGTTATAGCAGTTTATGGCGTCTCACATGGAAGTACGCGTGGAACAGAGATCTGACATTGACTTTCTCGATATAGAAAACATTTAACCCACCAACAGTCATCGACGCAGGCTGGATGTTTACAGAGACCAAACAGTGGATATGGATAAAGTTTCGCAATTCTTAAATAGTATTCCAGACCAACCACGTTCCGAACGCGGTAGATAGACTCTTGCTGATTACTAGAGAAAATGCATAGCCAATGGTATTGACGATGAAAAAGAAAGTGCATTTTGTAACTGAAAACTTGCTCAATCTTCCAGTCTTATTGGACTCTCTAAGTCTGCTGTAGTTTCCGTTGAGGGAAAGGAGAAGTCTTACTTTGGAGCGTCCTCGTATTCGTCGATTGAGCACTATGTAGAAAAGGGAATTTCTGACGAAAGCTGCTGTTTTAATGCATTGGTCTTCGTAAGAATTGAGCGCTATGGCGGCCGGTACGGCCTTTATATAGAACGTATATAATGCGTTAAAAATCCATTTCTCTACCGTGCGCCGATAGCCTAGGGGTAAGAGTCTCTGACTGATATCAGTCTTTGTATTTGCATCTGATAACTGAAGCAAATGCATGAAATTCCAAGTCGTGCTATCAACGTTGGATATTGTGTATATTCACAATATACAATTAATATAGACATAGCTCTGTCTCATAGCATTGAGCACTGTATATTTAACACCTGTGGAAGAAATACATTTATTCTTTTTGTGCGTGCATGAATGTTTTTTATCACACACACACACACACACACACACACACACACACGCGTATATATATATATATAAAATTATATGATTGTTGAAGGAGTGAAAATGAGAGTGTTGATTCCTATGTCAATGCAGTGTTGATTCCTATGGCTACACCGTTTAAGTTTATTTATGGAAGAAATATGATATATAAACATTACATATCGCACTAATGTTGGGTAATTAAATGACAAAACACAAACATAAACAATAATAAAAACAAAACCAAAAGTATTCAGAAGAGCAATATAGTCAGTGTGTGTGTGTACTGCGTATGTTTTGAAAGAATGTTTTTATTAACACATGTCTCATTAAATAATTTAGACAGGTTTTATCTATTTCTTTGTAACAGGATCCTCTAATATTCACGGTCAAGCTTCTTGGTATCCTTATTAAAGGAAGAATATAAACGGAATAAGGGAATATGCATCAATATGGTAACTTTCTCTCTCTTTCTTTCTCTCTCACTCTCTCTCTCTCTCTCTATATATATATATGCAGTTTTTATATATATTATTTATATATTATATATGTACGATAGTTATTGAAAAGCGCTCAGTATCAGTGAGAGAGCTAGCATTTAGTTGCGTTGATGTGAGTTTGTGACCCAGGGTCACAAACTCACATCAACGCAACTATATATATATATATATATATATATATATATATATATACACGTGTGTGTGTATTCGGGCAACAAACTTTCTTTTATGCATATTTCATTAAATGTGACAGACAAGGAAAAGCTTGTTTGTTTATAAAGTTTTGTAATATTCTTGCAGTTTTCCTGGGATGAGTGTGTAGAAACTGTCCGTCATGATTATTGTACTTTCAGCGAATTCATTACCCATTGTCAAGGGGTTAGTCATTAATAGGTTTTAAATATTTTATAAGTCGTACTATTTGGAAGTAGTAGAAATTATAAGGTAAGCGAGGATAAATGTGATTGTGATTCTATGTCTTGGATATGTTTAAAAAAAACAGGCAACACGTTACTGCCATTGTCAAATAGAATAAGGTTGACGCTTGTTTTGAATTGAAATATAAATTCTTGAATATATATATATATATATATATATATATATATATATATATATATATATATATATATATTTACGTTTTTAAAATGGAGATATTTTACTCTTTACTGAGAGATAGACATCTTTTGTTTTAAATAAGCTCTCAACAGAATATCTTCAAGATATATAGTTTTTTTTTTAAACGAACTAATTTATTTTTTAAACGAACTAATCTCAAAATGTCAATAAAAAAGTTGTCTTAAATTTCCGAAAAATTATGGCGTGTATTGACTTAAAATACAAAGTCTGCAGCGATACAAACATTTTTGGAGCAGTTAAAATTACCACGAACTAAAATTAGCTTAAGAGGTTATTTTTCGAACAAAATAGTTGCAATTTTCTACATACGTGAACATATCTACAAATTGATTCAGAAATGTTATCGGTCAGACTCATTTCCTAACATCCGATTATTGACATTGACTAAATATCATAATTTTGTAGGGGTTATGTACATATATATATATATATATATATATATATATATATATATATATATATATATATATATATATATATATAAGTTTCGTTAAATACAACTAGCAAGTTTGTGGCTAGTATACGTGTATTTTCTACTAGTATGTTGCGGATGGAGTTTGGTAAGCTTTCGTGAATGTTTAAATGAGGCCTAATTGAGCTATGCCCAAGATAGGTGTAACGTAAGTCGTCTAGATTGGGATGTAGTGGTATGACCAATATAATTATTTATAAGTTTGGTTTGGTCAGGAACACAGATTTTGTAAGGGGTATTTGAACTCCTAAATAATATTGCTTCTATTTAATTTAGTTGAAAATGCAAGTATAATTTCCTTATCTAGATGTAAAAAAAGATTTTTTTTAAATCATGGAAGTACTAATAATAAAAAAGGAAAAGCCAACACTCAATAACATGAACACGGCCACAAAATGCTGACCGTGTTTGGAAAATGAAACATTCGTATAATTTCAGATATATATATAAAATAAAACACACATTCAGTTACACAAGAAAAATAAAATGCATTATATACATACATATATATATATATATATATATATATATATATATATATATATATATATATATATATATATATATATGAAACTGCAGAGTCGAGGGGCTGGATTTAACATCAATCAGGTAAGTGACACACACACACACACACACACATATATATATATATATATATATATATATATATATATATATATATTAAAATAAGAAGAAAGAACAGTACGATTTATAATCCGGTGTTCTTAGCAATTATTTTTATTAAAAAAAAAACAACAGTCTCGATACAAACAGTAGAGCAAAATATTATAAATATTTTCATTTTTAAAATTCCATCGTGACACAGAAATTTCTATGCTTCAAAACTGAAACTAGAGTTGTAAATTTAATTATAAAGATTAAGTTTAAAACCCAGAGTTTCGTTCCATTGTCAAGCGATATTAGAAATAACTTTCTAAGAAATTTACTTAATCTATAAGCGCAGACAATCTTAATATTTTGAGTTTTTAAGGTTGAGAAAAATTCAATCTATTTTGACTAGGCGTGGTTGGGTTTTAATTTCCCTAGACAACTTATGTATCAAATCTATGTTACTTACAAAATCAGGTTAAGTTTAAAAATTTTAGTTTCAGTTTTGAAACATAGACGTTTCTGTGTCAGGATGTAATCATATTTTCAAAAGGAAAATAATTATAATCTATCTATCTATCTATCTATCTATCTATCTATCTATCTATCTATCTATCTATCTAACGAAGTGGATGCTTTTTGCATACTTATATGCCTGTAGAAAACTGTGTATTTACATTATATCACATACACATACATTTTTCATTCTTTCTTTCTCTCTCAAACACACACACACACACACACACACATATATATGTATATATATATATATAAGCGCATAACATATAACATGGCTCTCTTCCAATTTCCGAAGTTCATATCTTTGTAAGTTAAAAATAAACTTGCAATTTTGAATGATGACCAAAAGCAATCAGCGGCAAATATCGAATTGCAATTAATGCCCAAAAGGGAAAAGGAAAAAGCCGAGAAATGTAGGAAATGTTCACAATTTAACTTAAGCGTATAAACACATACATATTTGTATATGAGAAACGCACACACCGGCACATACGCAAACAAACACGCATACACTCGGATATATATATATATATATATATATATATATATATATATATATATATATATATATATATATATATATATATATATATGTGCTAAAATATAGTTTTAAGATATGCTATGTTTATGGGTTAAAGTGCACAATATCAAGGATAGAGTATATGGCAATGTAAAAGTGGGCATTGAAGTCAGCACCCAGAGGCGACAGTCTGTTTCATGATTAAACGCAATCGTTAGGCCATCAACGAAACCGACTGTCGCCTCCGGATGTTGACTTCAATATATATATATATATATATATATATATATATATATATATATATATAAAATGATAAGAAGAAGACCGAGTCTTTAATCGAAATGGATAATTAAAGTCTCTAAAGTCTCCATCTTGTTAACATTATAATACTCTGTAGTCAACATTGAGTTCCCACTGGATGATTTATATCCTCCTCGGTATTATACCTTCCAGTCACAAACTGGTAAGACATACACACACACACACACACACACACACACACACACACACACACACACACACGCACACACACACACACATATATATATATATGTTGTAAATATTTAGCAAAAATGTTAAATCAAACTGTTATGTCTTTTATATTTTGAATCAATTTTTATATTTGAATATATATCAATATAGGACTCTTTCTCTCTGTCTTTCACTACACACACACACACACACACACACACACACACACACATATATATATATATATATATATATATATATATATATATATATATATATACTGAGAGGCAGAGAGCGATTGAAACCGTGGCCACACGAATCACCACTGAAGTGGCTCTCGAGAAGAAGCAGTTCGAGTGGAACTTATTTCTCATCAGTGGAATACGCAGGGACTAAGAGTTGTTTATTACAATGTGAGTGGCATGGCGGGTACTAGTCGTGAAGGTCAGAACTGGCGGAAATAAAGAATGCAGCCTGTCCGAGAACTTTCCATGGAAGTCGCAATAGAGCAGCGAGAGGCTGTGAGAGATGGTCTCGAGAGTGGTAAATAATTTGTCACCCACAAGTACTTGGAGACACCTTTGGACTCTATTGAGAATGAAAAGTTAGAATTTAACAGATCCTGCACAAATATGACAAGAGTTTTCCATTTTAAGCCTGATCTGGCTCTTGTAAAGGTAAATGATAGCACGAATAATCAGGTACTTACTGGAGAGGTACCACTGCTCTCCCAAGAAGATCTTTCCCCGATAATTACAATCTTAACCTGTTCAAACCTAGGGTTAAACGTTATTTTTCCCTACCCGCACAAATTGCTTAACCCTCAACATCGAGTAGACCTCAGGTCTTGTACAGGATGAATCTCGCTGTTAAAAAAGAAGAAAAGAAAAAAGTAGTCATCAAACGCCTGTGGAATGAAGAGAAAATACTAGACAAGGAAGAACACCGGAGATTCAGACGTCTGAAAAAAATCTCCTTACTAGGCCGAGCATAGAAATAAATCGCGATATGGGAGCCGCTAATAAATAAATAACGAACGAAAAATGACAGCAAGTCTTCAACAGCAGCAGTAGTAGCAGCTGTAACAAAAACAAAAAAGCTTCAGTGAGTGCAGTCATGTATGACAAGAAGCAGAGGCACTCATCAGCAGGTAGGTTAGGTTTAAGCCTCCAAATATTCCACATATTGTTCTACGGGAAAATAGTCTCGCGGATTAAAGTGTTGGTTCGGGAATTTGGTGATATAGTTATTGGGAGTTCCATTCCTGGGACGGGCAGTGCGTACTTGGAGTCAGTGGACAAAATAAGAACTAGATGAGATATCCCATGACTTGGGCACCGGAACGAAAATAGTCTACTACTTAAAGGGTCCAGTTCGGAATTCACCGTAAGTTACCTGATCAATATACAACTGATAAATGCTGGTGATGAGGTTAATAGTCCGAATGTAAAGAGAGTGAATGATAATAGCCCTTCTTCCTATAAATTTAGACAGAAAATTTGGAAGCAGTTTTCCATATACAACTTTGGTTGAAATGTAACGAAAGTCCTTTCTGAAGGAGGTTTTATTTCAAACCATTTTCGTTTTTATCGGTACATATTTAAATATAAATTACGCAATATATTTTGGTTCCCATAAGTCATTATCACAGATTTTTGTGTTTTGTCGGTTTCATCATTTTCAAATATCTTTTCTTCGCATCTTCACGTGACAGTTCGGGCTAATCATTCTTTTTATTAATGAAATATATTTGGTATTTTGTTTTCTAAATTTGACAAAATTGTATTAATGTTGGGTTGTTTGTGTTTTAGCCTTAATGCATCTAGTATTTGTAGTCATTTTTAGTCGATTTTAAAAGATGCAGTATTTTGTGATATTAGTAAGATTTTGTTGCTGTATTTTTTGTTTTTTTTCTGGTAATATGGGATTGAACTGAAATGTTATAAAATAAATGGCACGTTAATCGCCGCGATAAAGTAGCGGTTGTGAAACCAACGTATATTGTTTGAATTATTATTACTAGAAAAATTGTTCAAGTGGTCAAGCGAATTCATAAAATAAATTAGTTGATTTAAAACTGATTTTTCGTTGTGCCATTGGTGATTGTCATGCCGCAAGATTTTAGTTATTTGTAATAAATGATGGAATTTTTATTTCTTTTTCTCGTTAAGTGATTCATACTATGTGTTAGGTTAATTATAGTTTTTTTTTGTCTAGTTCGTGTTTACCGTGTTGTGCGTTCCAGTAGAATAGTTTAATAATTGGCTTTTTTGCATTATTTTTTTTGTGCGTCATTACATTAACGACAAGCTGTAATTTCAAATTATAACTGATTAATTCCTATAATATTGTGCAGCAGATTTTTAAAAAAAGTCTGTAGATAACATCTTTCTAAGATTCTTGCCTAAAGATGAAAGATGGAAGAGTCTAAAGTACGAGAAACCAATTTTCCTCGAAATTCTATTATGGATGTTCAATTACTTCGAATGTATAAAGTTGGGACTGAAAGAAAGAAATTATATTAAAGATTAAAGAGAGCATTAAAAGATTCTTTCATAATTACACACACACACACACACACACACACACACACACACACACACACACACATACCCCCATATATATATATATATATATATATATATATATATATATATATATATATATATATATATACATATATATATATATATATATGTATATATATATATATATATCCGATGCGATGAGAACGAAAGTAATATATAAATCCCAACGTTCGCAGCGTTAATTCAAAAAAGAGCTCGATACCGATAGTAGAGCGATAATTATTTATTTATTATAATTTTATCAGATAGACAAAACCCTTTTACTCACTACAAAGATGCAACTTGGTTTCAGTGCATTTCAACTGCACATCGACCACCACCCGTCGATGTGCAGTTGAAATGCACTGAAACCAAGTTGCATCTTTGTAGTGAGTAAAATGGTTTTGTCTATATGATAAAATTATAATATATATATATATATATATATATATATATATATATATATATATATATATATATATATATATATATATATATATATATATATATATATATATATATATATATATATATATATATATATATATATATATTAGCAGATCATCCGATTCCTCTACATTCGATTTCAACCTTTGGCTATTTTCAGGCGATTTCCTAATTTTCTATACTTAAAAGCTCTACATGTAAAATTTTTATCTTTTTATATGCGTATTGAGCACTTTTTTTCAGTATTACTTTATCTTGGTCTAATTCCACTCTAACCATTAATTTTATTATCATTATTATTATTAATTATTATTTGAGTTGATTTCCCTGTCTTTTTTTTTTTTAAAACAGTAAATAACAACCGGCCTAGATTGGGAAGTCCTACTAAACAAAGATTTTGCCTCCGACAGGATTCGAACCTGTATATCTTTTTTTCCATCAGGAAACCGTTTACATAGCTGAAACACGCTTTTACTAAAATAACGTTTACATTAATGAGAAATAATGTCCATTTTAAAATTACAGTCGTTTGCGTTTCGGTCAGGAAACGGAAGCTTGCATATATCGGTTAAGAGAAATTGTACATTACTTAAATGGTTATTTCCGACCTTAATTTATCAACGCGGTCATCCATAGCCGAATTGGTAAATGCACGTTTTTGCTATAGAAACGGTTAACCTGATAGAAATGGTGTATAGGTTCGATTCCAATTGGAGGCACAATCTTTCTTTAGTAGGTCTTCTTAACCTCGGCTACGTGCTCTTAATTTCACATTTTAAGAAAAAAAGAGTTAGCAACGCCAACCTGTAACCACTAAAAATAACCTTTATTGTAAAAATAATAATATACGCATATATATATATATATATATATATGCCCTGAAACATTTATTTCGGTTGAGCTCTCTGGGGACGAAGTGTGGTTTTGTAAACAGTGACTATTACGGCTAATAATGCAAGGCTCTTCGGTAAAGCGAATTGAGTTTTCTCAGTCACTGTGTGTTTATCTAAAAATAAATACGCTTAAATTCACGTCCATTCCTGCCGTTCGCCAGCAGCTTAGGTGTAGAATCTCCGACTGACTTCAATTCAGACGGGTTTCGATTCTAGAAGGCAAGCGAAAGTCTAGCCACACTAAAGAGTTGTGATACAGCGAAACTGTCATTCTGTGGATGACAATATATATATATATATATATATATATATATATATATATATATATATATATATATATATATATATATATGATCAACGTCAGATTTAGTGCAGACATATGACTCTGAAGACATCTGTTTTTTAAAAACTGTGTAAGGATGTTTATCGATTTGGGGATCGAGAGTTATATACAGGGTGATTGAAAAGTAATTCCCCATTTTTAAATACTTATAATTTATTTATTACCTATAATTTTTACAAGAAATGAATGTGAGAGGAAAGCGTTTAGCATGAGGTTTTATTTAAAATTCGATTTCAGCACCGGATTTTGTTATAAGATTCTCGATCCGCCCAACTGATTTCACCAGCAACTCTTGTGATATGGAAGACATAACTTGTATTCTCCCTTCAAATTCTTCAGAAGTCCTTGTTTAGTATAGCAGACTTGGTCCTTTACCCCCCCTCCAAAAATGTCACTGAGTGTTAAGTCAAGACTCCTGGCTGCCCGCTCATACATAAAGAGGGAGTTATTTTTCAAGCACCCTCGGGTTTTGATCCTAGCTAGAGGCAACCGGACGTCTAGCCACACTGATGAGCTGTGAAACAGCGAAACAGTCTGTCTGTGGATGAATATATATATATATATATATATATATATATATATATATATATATATATATATATATATATATATATATATATGTGTGTGTGTGTGTGTGTGTGTGTGTGCGTGTATGTATATATATATATGTATATATATATATGTACGATCAAATCACGCTGAAAACACCGGTTCTCGTTCGATCACCGAAGTTAAGCATCGTAGAGCCAGGTCAGTACTTAGATGGGGGACCGCTTACTGTACGCAATTGTGGCTGTGTGGCTGAGTGGTCTAAGGCGTTGCTTTAGAATCACGAGGCACCGAGTTCGAATCCTGGCTGGAATTAATTTCAGCAGCTATCGGACTTCAAGCGCAGGGCACCTTTGGCAAGTGTCTGTTCCATAGCCACGGGTCCACCAAAACCATGTGAGGGAATTTGGGAGAGGAAACTGTGTGGAAGACCTCGTTGGCCAATGCTAGCACGATATCACAAAACACCGTGATTGCGAGTTGAGGTGACCAGCCTTGTTCATTTATGATCACGCTGGGTTCGCACCAACGCTCTAAAACTGTTAATTGGCTCTGCACACGCCAATAACAGTATAAACTGCAGGTGGGCTCTGTGGGCATTTCCCAGGTGGGAAATTGCAAAATGCCTGTGCAAATGTTGCAATATGCGCTAGCTAGCTGTGCATTGCAACGGGTGTCCTCGATATCGAGTGGCCAATTATTATATTATTATTATATATGTATTTAGAAGCTTTCTGCTATGAAGGACTTGATGGTCAAACAAAGCCCAAATAGTGCTTTTAAACACAGATTTTCACCCGATTTTCAAAATATACGTCTTTACTCAGTTTCATATCCTAACATAAAGAAAGCAATTTTAGGCATGGATTTTTCATTTGTTAATCCGACATAGGTCAAAGCGTGTCAGATCTAAAACACGTATATTTCTAAGAAGGAATATCGAATATTCTTTTTCTTTTTTAGTCTCGAACAACGCCAGCTTGGGAAAAATAATATAAGATTTAATTATTTTAAACACACACAAATGCATACACACACAACACATTTTTCGTTAACCATCTCAGGAATCCATACAGGCAAAATCTATTATTGCATATTATTCTCCAAACATTATTACATGAATTTTTTCCAAATGTCAATAACTTATAACTCTGTCGGGATTACATAACAAAATTTATTACACACTGTTTAATAAATGAACAGAGCGCCTACTCAAATATGGATATCTACTCAAATTTAACTAATAATAATAATAATAATAATAATAATAATAATAATAATAACAACAACAATAATATATATATATATATATTTTTGAATTGGACAAAGTCC
Source organism: Acanthosepion esculentum (assembly GCA_964036315.1). Taxonomy (NCBI): domain Eukaryota; kingdom Metazoa; phylum Mollusca; class Cephalopoda; order Sepiida; family Sepiidae; genus Acanthosepion; species Acanthosepion esculentum. Next base: position 48,847,497 of record OZ038503.1, read on the forward strand.
GACAATTTATTTAAAGACATTTATGATATGTTTAACGTTCTTTTTATAAATACAAGTATTTATATTCAGGCCGGTAAATGTTATTTAACTCTGTTTATTATAAAACAGAGCATTTGCTTAAATACTTGTATCTATAAAAAGAACGTTAAACATATCATAAATGTCTTAAAATATATATATATATATATATATTTGTGTATTTAGGCAGCAATCTTACTTTCATGCACACTTCATTGAATACGACAGACAAGGTGCTTTTATTTAGTTTTTTATACAATTTCACATGCAATCTAATATATTTTTTTCTTTTTGGATGATAAATTATATAAAAACTGTCCGAATGTTCTTTTTATCCGAGCGCTTTCGGCTATACATTTAGCCATTTTCAAGGATTATATTTTAACTGTTAAATAAGAAATAGTTTGTTGTATGTCTGTTTTATAAAATGTTTTCATTTTTCAAAACACGGTCAAGATATTGTGTCCATGTTCATAATTAATATTATTAAGTGTTTTTTTTTGTTTTTATTAATAAGGCTTACATTATTTTAAGGCTTTTTTTGCATTTAGATGATGCTATTATATTTGTTTTGTTAACAAGTATGTTACGAATAGTGTCCGGTAAGTCGCCATGAATATTTAAATGAGATCTAATTGAGCTATGGTCAGAAAGGTGTACAGTGAATCTGCGTGTCAAACATGGAAATCCTTTATTAATCAGCGTTTGTTTTACATTATTAAATTCTTTAAAGAAAAGCGTACGAGAGGATGAATTCTTGTGTGCTCTCGTGAGGAAATTTTTTATAACACCTATTTTATATCTAAGAGGGCATTCACTAGAGAAAAATATATATAGGCAAATTTTCATTTAGCCATATCCAATTGAATAAATTCCACAAATTATGTCTGCTTATTTTTATCATAATCCTTTCATATTTCACGAATATGTTTTTCTTTTATGTTGGAATGCCATGGTCGAGCGCGCATTAAAGCGTGAAAACTGTTCTTTTTATGGGCATTTTAGAACATTATTACAGTATTCGTAGCTGGTTCTATTCAGTGTCGACATTCCAACATAAAAAATTCCGTAATGGATTAATATTCATCTTCTAATGAACGCTAAACCATAACTGTCAGCCGTAGCATTTAAACGCAAAAGAAAAAAAAAACAGTAATGGATAGCTACACATAGTTCTTGTTTTACCAGTTGAAAGTACTTGGGAAATAAAAGTGATTCTCACTGCTACAGTGCATTTCTTGCCTTATTCAATTGCAATATACTGAAAAATATTCGTGGATATGAAAGGATTATGATAAAAATAAGCAGACATAATGTTTGTAATTTATTCAATCATATATATATATATTCAAAATTTACTCGTTTAAAAATATGGTTCCATCGCTACACAGGAATTACCATGTTTAAAAAAAACTAAAAGCTTCAAATTTAATTATAGAATTAAATTAAAATCCCTAGTACTGATTCATTTTCAAGCGAATTTTGGAAACAGTACTAGGGATTTTAATTTAATTCTATAATTAAATTTGGAGTTTTTAGTTTCTGTTTTTCAGCAGATATGAATGTACGTGAAAAAATTATAGAGTATTGTAGTTTAAAAACAGTAAAATCTTCCTTGCTAACCGAAACGCTCCTCTGTGGCGAAATCGGTAAAAGCATGTCAGGCTATATGACGGTTCCGTATATGATAGAGGTTCGATTCCTGTCGGAGGAGGCATATTTTCTATGACAATTTCTCGGACGTTCAGGCCGGTAAATGTTGTTAATACTGTTTATTATAAACAGAGCATTTACTTAAATATTTGTATCTATCAAAAGAATGCATAAACATAAAAATGTCTTAAAGTTATTGTCGGACTTTGTCCATTTCATAACACACACACACACACACACACACACACACACACATATATATATATATATATATATTAAGCTTTTCACCCCAGGTAAGGCTGGAAGCCACTACCACGTAAGGGTTTACAGAGGATTTGGAGCATGAGCAGATAGGAGTGATAGAGGAAAGGATGTGGAGAAGGATAGTGGATAGATCAAGGCAACTGGAGATGTCGATTGACGTTACATTTGAATAGTTGGAGATCATAGTCACCAGGGAAACAGGAATGAGGAAGGGAGTTCCATAGGCGTGAGGTGCGAGATATGAAGCTATTGGAGTAGAAGAGACGTCTACATTTAACTGTTTCAACAGTGAAAGCGTGGGAACGGGATGCCAGCCTCGTACGACGCTTGAATTCATGGAGCCTGGGAATCAGCGATAGCAGCTCATCGGAGCAATTACCATGGAAGTATTTGTAAAAGAGACAGAGAGAGGCGCCGGCGCGACTGTGAGAGAGAGACTGCAGACGAGAAGCCAGATCAGGGCCAATTACATTGCATACCCGTCTCTGGATCTTGTCAAGAACCTCGAGGCAAACAGAAGGGGCTCCAGACCATACATGGCAGCAATACTCCATGCAAGGGCGGATGGTTGATTTGTAAATTTGGAGGATCGATTCCGGGGAGAAAAATTTCCTGGCCCGGAACAGGGAGCCAACTTTCCTTGCGGTGGATGAAGCAATTGACTCAGTATTTGTTCCATCTCAGGTCAGCAGACAGCGTGAGACCGAGCAGACGCAGAGAGGAGCTCTCGAGAAGTTGAGCTTCAGACATTCTAATGGGATGCAGGGAAGTATCCCTGGGGTGATTAATAGAGAGCAGTTTTGTTTTGGAGGCATTAACGTTAACCAGAAAATTCCTGCACCAGTTCACAACCGATTGAAGGTCCTTTTCGAGACGAACGGCCAGGTTAATTTTGTCAGCGACACTAGATTTGTTTCTGAGGCAAGAGTAAATTGTGGTGTCATCCGCGTAGATGCCAACTTGGGAATCTATGGCGCCAGGAAGATCATTTATGAATATAAGGAACAGGGTAGGACCTAGGAAGGAGCCTTGCGGAACATCTGCGTTCGTGGGATAGGAGCTGGAGGAGAATCCGTTGAGAACGACCTTCAATTCACGGTTTGACAGGAATTATTGTATTAGGTCAAACAATCGACCTGTAATACCATAGCCCTGAAGCTTGCGAAGAAGACCGGCATGCCAAACCCTATCAAACGCCTTGGAGATGTCAAGAGCCACGGCGCAAGCTTCTCCGTTATTATGAAGAACTTGGTTGACAAATTCAGTGATGGCCGTAAGCACATCAGCTGTAGATCGGGCAAATCGGAATCCATATTGCTTGTCTGAGAGCAGATCATGTGATGTAAGGTGGTTAACCACTTCGGTGTTGATAAGGGTTTCGAAGACTTTGCCAAAGAGGGGTAGGAGACTGATAGGACGGTAATTAGAAGGGTCGGAGGGGTCGCCAGAGTTCTTAAAGACAGGAACAATGGATAAGGACTTCCAACAATCAGGAAAAAAGATTCCTTGAGGCAGTAGTTGTATAATTTAGAGAGGGCGGGCGCCAATTCAGGCGCGCATTTCTTCAAGACAATGGCTGGTATCCCACCTCCACCACTAGCCTTGTGGGGTCTAGATTAGAAATAATTCCCAATACCAATGACTGGGATATGTGTAACCTGCTCAAAAAGGCTTCATTTCTGAGAGGGAAATCGGGTATGGGTACACCGGAAGAGTCAAGCATTGAATTGAAAGAAAATTTCCGAGCAAAGCATTCAGCCCTGTCGGCAGAGGAGGTCAGGACCTCAAACTGGTTGAACAAAGGAAGTATAGAGGGTTTGCAATTGTTCAGAACCCTCTTGCAGAGACGCCAATAATACTTGGAGCCGAATTTGCGAGATGCGATACCTTCCTTCATCCGAACAGCAAATAGAGACTTAGCTTCGTTGAGGACACGCTTACACTCGTTACGGGCGGAGGCAAAGAGGCGTCTATTGCAGTCGGACATATCGCTACGAAATAGGTGGAAGAATTGGTTCCTATGGGCAATGGCGGCTGAGCAAGGAGCGGAGAACCACGGGGAGGAGCGTGATTTGACCTTGAATTTCCTTGAGGGGATGAAAGCGTTTAACCCAGGATGAGATCTCTGAAACACATTCTTGAACGGGGAGCTTAAATACAACATCCCAAGGGACATCGCGGAGGAAATCACAGAACGAGTCCCAGTCAGCTCGTTGGTAGCAGAACGAGGTTTGGGTGGTAGCAGGCTCTTTGCAGGGGGTGCGGTTGAAGGAAATGTTAATAGACACTACCACATGATCAGAGTTACCAAGAGGGCAGAGCTGCGTGGCACTATAAGACTCGGGGATGGAGGTAAAACACAGATCAAGAAGAGAGGCCTTACCGCCCTGCTTGTGGTAAAACGCGTGGGGAAGTCAACTATCTGCGTGAGGGATTGAGAAACTGAAAAGTTAATTGTTTATATGCCTGCGAGGTCAGTAGTAGCATTCTGAAGCCACTTGTTATAGTGGGCGTTAAAATCGCCAAACACAAATATGTGAGCGTATGGGTGGAGAGAGAGAGTCTTGTCTATGCTGTCAGAAACGACATCAAGTATTCCACAGTAATGAGAGGATGGAGAGCGATAAAGGAAGAAGAGATAGCTTACAGCATTGAGAAGAGATAGCCGGAGACACATGTACGAATGGTCCGGCGATTCGAGAGAGAACTCTCTAGCCAGAGGGAGATGGTCCTTGACGTAGACACCAAGGCCATCCATGTGTGTTAGAGAGTCTTTTCTGAGGAGAGGGAGGTAGCCAGGGATCGAGTCTTCAGAGGAGGGGATAGATGAGTCAAGATTGGTCTCACACAGAGCCAGTATGTCCGGGAAGTTTGCAGTGAGGAAAGATTGCACACTGTAGAAATTGGTTCTAATGCCACGGATGTTGGAGAACGAGATGTTGAGGGGTTTAGGCGATTTTTGAAGGACTGGTTTAGGTTTACTTTTTCGATCTTTGTAAGTCATCATATGGAATTTTGGTTGGAAGATGAGAAGGCCCGAGGTAAATGAAGCCGACGGTTATCGGCCGTGACGTGGGCAGAGGGAATTGGGCACAGCCTGCATCATAATGTGGCTTCAGGGTCGCCCATCGGAGGTGACTGCAGTGACACCTTTCCATGCGCGACATGGCACTACAGACACCCCGATATTATACAACTGGTGATCATAGCAGCCGCTCAAGACCCTACGCAAGAGTTAGGGCTCCTAACTACCAGTCGGAAACAGCAACCAGGGAACTCAGAATGAAGAGGCTATGCCACAGACTGCGCACATCACGGGAGAAACACAGCAGCACTAGTACAGAGGCCAGAGAAAGAGAGAGAGAGAGAGAGAGAGAGAGAGAGAGAGAGAGAGAGAGAGAGAGAGAGAGAGTTCCGGGGACCTCTTCCTAAACAAGAAACAAGGTGTGAGCCTCTACTCCTGTCCAAGAGAAGGGGGGTGTTGACCGGACGGTAGGAGAGCCTACCTAATCCTATTACATATAACACATACAATAATGACAAAAACAACAAAAACAATCTCAGTCTCGGGGCTGACACCAGATGTATGTACTGGGGGATAGGAATGGCACTTGGCTTGCATCTTGCCCTCTCGAAACACTGAGTTTTAACTTAGTATAAGTCCTATTGTCCTATACTAACAAAGGAATTAAGAAATATGGACATCCATCTTTGTGGATACGGCGTAAACGCCTACCCTCCTTATGGCAGCAAGTCTTCAAGGTCGCCCACATTCTCGTGGTTACTAGCGAAAGTTTGTTTACCTTTAACGCCAAGCTTCAAGTTTCAATGGACGCAGTGCTGGGCAGTGTGTGTGTGTGTGTGGGGGGGTAAACCATTCCTTCCTTCCCCCCACCCCACACCCAACAGTGGGCTTGGGGAACTTGCATCTAATTAAAATCAACAAGGAGAAAGAAACGGCAAAGACAAATTCCACGTCGAGATAATTTTATAAAGCAAGATGAATTTCGGCCAACTAGCATGAAAGTGGTGGCGACCCATTACTTGCTCTTAAAGACTTTTTTTTTGTGGGGGGAGTTCAATGAGGCGTTTCTAACTAAACGAAACGAAATACAGAGTTACAAGTTAGGTTAGAATAAATTAGAACAAAAATAAATATGTTAGAATAGTCGAACAAAACAAGGGTTAAAGAAAAATAAAATATGCGTGTCCATGCGTCGTTGCGTGCATGCGTACGCAGTTGATCGCTGTATTCAATGTTGGAATTGTGTAGCAAATTTTTTCTCCAAGTGGCAGTGTCAGCTTATCGTTCGTCTATTTTGTTCTCGGAATAATGTTTTCTCGAACACACATATATGCATGCAGATGCGTTCACACAACTTCTATACGTCTGTTGTTTTTTAATTCGAGGAGGACATGAATATGCTCAGAAACTTAAAGTTCAATAACACTTGGACAATTTCCAGAAGAAATTTATAGAAGACAAGAAAAAATAATGAACTCCAATAAGGTATTCATCATTGCTGGCAAAACTACGAACATATACACAATGGAGTCTACAAACAAAACAAGCAAATAACCGGTATTAAAAATAATAACAAAACAGCATTAAAAAATAATAACAAATTTACCTACCATAGTCTTACACAGACCCCATCTTAAGTAAAAAAAAAAAAATTAGAATACCCGAACGCAGGTTCAATACAAGTCTAGCAAACTATTATTGGAGTTCTAGAGAAAAAATGAATGTAGTACGTCCATTAAATGGATTATTTTAAGAAAAGTAAAAGTTAGTAAAGTGAATAGCAACTCCTGTAGGCTGTGTCAAGAGGAGAAGTTGCCCATTACAACATACATGGGTAGTGCTAAGCTGTTGAATGAGATGTCCGAAATTAAGCCCGAATGTAGGCACATGAGGAAGTTGACTTTGGGACCTGGAAGAAGTTGGACAATTTTTTTCACACCTCCATCTCATTACTTCTGGTGCTTCATTAACAAATTTAAGTTCTTGCTGTGTTGTCTGTAATTAATTCGGTGAGTTAACCACTTGGCGGTCAAAACCGTGATAGTGTTCCATTCAGTGTTTTATTATTTTAAGATATTAAATCGCTCTACATGTTTGATTTTCTAACTTCATATTGAGCACTTTTAAAAGCATACAACTATTTTAGTGCTTATTTACTTCGTTTATATATATATATATATATATATATATATATATATATATATATATATATATATATATATATATATATATGTTAGATAACGATATATAATTTTTTATATATCAAGAACAGTTTTGAAAGAAAATTGGAAAATGTTTTTGTGACGCGTTTCATCCGTTAGGACTTCAACTGACTGGGTTTGTTGACGTTGTTGTGACTACACATGCGCATGAACGAGAGACACTGGTAGTTTCAAAATTTTTGAAAGAATTATTATTCAGTCTACCCAAATTCATCAATATTCTTTTTCTTTATCTTTCCATCATCTTTGTTTTTCTTAATATCCCAGATTGTGATAACAGAAAATCTGCCAAGAATAGTGAAGCGTTGTCGGAACCTGGACATAACTTTACTGTAGATGAACTAGCGCTTAAACGAGCCTGACAATTGAGTTTAAGCATGAAACAGGCTGTCGTCTCTGGGTGTTGACTTCAATGTCATCCTTGATATTGAGCACTTCAACCCATAAATATAGCATGCCTAAAAACTAGATTTTTTTTTGTATGAATGATTCATTGTAATATATATATATATATATATATATATATATATATATATATATATATATATATATATGTTATTCGGTATCACCCCATGCAAAACTCAAGGGGTTACACGATGTCGAAGAATTAGGAACAGAAACATTAAAATGATCGGGAAGAGGAAATAATAATCAGGAGGAGAGTATATAGCGATTGATATTGCATTTAAATTTTTGCAGATTAAACTTGGCTGGAATGCATGGAGCCGGAAGTGAGTTCCACAAGCGATAAGTGCGAGAAAAGAATGTGTTAGCATAGAATTTACGGTTACATATAACCAGGTCAATTGTAAATTGATGAGATCTAGACGTCAGTCTAGTACTGCGCTTAAATTGAAAAAGTCCAGGTACTTGAACGCAGAGCTCATCCGAACAATTATCATAAAATAAAAAAGAAACAGAGAGGCAAACTTACGGAGGTGGGTAAGTAACTGAAGCCAAGCCGCCAGATTCTTCTGTGGATTTTATCAAGGAGCTCAAGGTAAATAGCAGGGACACACCCGATCATATGTAGCAGCAATATCCTAAGCATTGTTGTATGGTAGACTTATAGATATATAAGACAGATTCTGGAGAGGAAAATTATCTCTCACAACGCAGTGAACTTTCTTAGCCGCTGACCTAGCAATGGATTCATATATATATATATATATATATATATATATATATATATATATATATATATTCGATCAAGGCTTGAAGCATTCGGACGTCTAGCCACACCGAGGAGCTGTGTGGATGAATATATATGCTCCCGGAAAGAAAGTGTTGTTTTTAAAAACAGAGACTTCTCCTGCTATTAAGCATTACTCTTCAAGTACAAAATGAGTTCTCCGAGCCACTGACGTATTTCGAATCAGTCGGGTTCGTTCCCGGCTTGAAGCAATCGGATGTCTAGCTACACTGAAGAGCTGTGTGAATGACGATATATGCTCTCGGAAAGAAAGTTTTTTTTAAAAACAGCGATTCCTACTGCTCTTAAGCATTACCCTTCAAGTACGAATCGAGATCTCCGACAATGGCCTAGTGGGTAAGATATCTGACTGATCTCAGGATTCGATCCCGGTTTGAATTAGTCGGATTTCGAACCCGGCACTGGGGAGCTGCGTTACAGCGAAGCAGTCTGTCAGTGGATGACTATATATATATATATATATATATATATATATATATATATATATATATATATATATATATATATATATATATATATATATATGAAAAGACGTTTATACGTTCTTTTTATAAATGTTTTTAAAAAATTGTTGGACTTTGTCCATTTCATAATATATATATATATATATATATATATATATATATATATATATATATATATATATATATATATATATATATATCGGTTTCGTTGTACTGTAGAGAGAGTTTTACAATAGTGACAAATAAATAAAGCATTCATAATTTCCTATCAAGGTGAAACAAATTTTGGATTTGACTAATATTGATTTTTTTGGTAATTAATATTTTTTCTTGAGAATAATAATGATTTTCTTCCAGATTCACATCCTACTATTTAACCCTTGTGTTGGGGGATGGTATGTTTTCATACTTTTGCGGTGAATATTTGCGCGTATCTGAATGTAACGAAGCCGACTGCATTTCGAACTCGACTCTCCGATTTCTCATTCCTACCCACTATCCATTACAAAATTCGCACACCCACACAAAAGTCAAGAGCACGAAACGAAAGAACAAGAATTCAGAAAAAACACACACACAAAAAAAAAAACAGAGAAAATGAACAAAAATTACAAAAAAGAAGTAAACAATAAAAAATAAAAAACAAACAAACTGAATCAATAAGAAAATAAACCAGAAATATATCGTGCAGGTTTAGGGTCAAGCCAGATGCAGACGGAGACAAGATGCAGCAAGAAGAACAATGGCCGCTGAAGGCGTGATGCCTGTACCAGCGGCGGTAGCATTTTTAGCAAGGCAGTTTGACGAGAGACGGACAAACAGGCAGAAGTAATTTTGAAGGGGAAGGTCGTTTACCGACAGACTGACCTTGGTTCCGTCGGAGCATTCGCTCAAGGACTTGTTCCTGAATACGTTTCTTGTGCTCTCTGTACTTGACTGCAAAGGGAAAGAATAAATAAATAAAATTAATACACACCTGATTTGAATTTTCTGCGAATTCCCCGAGGATGCTTGCGCTTTTTGTATTTGACTAAAAGAAAAATAAAATGGAAGAAGGAAAAATAGAAAGAAAAGATAGGAAAGACAAAAGAAAAAAAGGAGAAATTTCCAAGTGAGGCTGGTGAAAATAAAATTAAAAAGATGAAATTAAACGAAAAATGAAACGAAAAGGCGTAAAGGATGAGAAAAGGGTGCGAGGAGATGTTTGAAGGGTGAAGAAAAAAACTGAAGTTGAGAATGAGGCTGAAGTGGAAACGAATACGGCTGACGTAAAATGAAATGCGTATATATGGAAAGTGAAACCCATGGGAAGACATTCAATTTGCAATTCCTATCTAGATATCTGATACCGTACCAAAGTGCAAAATCGAAATACTAATTCAAAAATACAAATCAAGAGCACTAATTAATATATATATATATATATATATATATATATATATATATATATATATATATATATATATATATATATATATATTACAATGAATCATTCATACAAAAAGTAAATTAGTAAAGTTAATGATATAAAATGGCGAAATCTCTTTGCTAACAAAATTTTAAAGATGCATTAACCTATGAATGTTATGATCGTTGTTTCTTTTTTAAATTATAAGTTGTATAAGGTCTTTCTTAAATACACAAGTACTTTCGACTGTAGATTCAGTCATCAGCTCCAAAATTTTGTATCCGTTATCAATAACACATTTAAAAAAACATATCGATTCGCATTATACTTTTTCGTCTCGTATGTTACCTGAACTTTACCAAAAACAAAATAATTTCCATGCCTGAAGATGACTGAATGTACAGTCGAAAGAAACTTGCGTATTAAAGAAATACCTTATACAGCTTATAAGTTTAAAAAACAAGGATCATAACATTCATCGACTGATTAATAGGTTAATGCATCTTTAAAATTTTGTTAGCAAAGGGATTTCGCCATTTTATATCATTAATTTCACTAATTTACTTATTGTATGAATGATTAATTGTAATGTAATATAAATTGAACTGTACCACAATTATATATATATATATATATATATATATATATATATATATATATATATATATATATATATATTGAATTCCTCAATACATTCCATTCAAATCCAGAACCTCACTTTAACTCTGATTTGGGCTATAAGTCAAATTCCGTTGAAAAGACGGATTTGGACCGAAACTCCGATTTGGGACGAAATTCCAATTCAGGCGGAAAAATGAGTTCTTCAAATCGCAAACTCCGTGGAACATCAATTGAGTTCAGTTCTTCAAATCACAAACTCTGTGGACCATTAAAACATCACGTCACGAAACCTCTCACTTTAACTCTGATTCCTTGGCATTCTAACGAAATAAAATTCACAAAGTTTTGGAGATATTTGAAACTGAATTTAAAACAAAAAAATTAATAAATTCACAAAGTTGTGTTACTTTAATCAATATAAATTAAACACTTTTAAAATCACTAAACTTTTTCAGTTACTTTAAAATTTGAAATTTTAACTGTTCCCTTCTCATCCAGAGAACAAATTCCCACTGCTGAATGTTCAAGTAGCAGATGAAGGGCAAATTGTCAATCCTGAGATCATCCTGATTCCAAAAAGGTATAATATGTCTATGTAGAGCACGTGTGGTCCGAGTTAGAGAGGTTCTAGCCACACGGACGGACAGACAGAATTTGCCGTTTATTTATTGAGATTATCCAATAAAATTTAATGACGTTGAAGAAACAAAGCACGGCTACAAAATAACATATTAGAAATAGAAGAGGATGCCTTGATTAAAGGAAGAAGATGGTTACGTGGAAGGACGAAAATGAAAAGGGTCGTGAGAAAAAGGGAAAAGAAAACAAAAGAATTCGAGAAAGTAATGACAAAAAAGATAAGGAAAGAAAACAAAAAAGAGAAAAATCAATGTTAATACGTTGTTCAAAATCTTATGTCCGTGTACAACAACAAAAACAATAATAATCCTCTACAATTTTTTGAACCTCAATAAACAGTTATTTTTGTGTGCATAACTAAAATATTTAGGTATGCTCTATTAAGAAATACCATTCAGGGTATGCCTGTTAAGCTTTTAGCTGAATATCACATCGTGTCGAATAAGTCCTTTAACGTCGTCGGGGAACTTATAAAGGAACTTGTCGAAATTTGTGTAATGTTCTGAGTACTTTCGTCCATACTTGGTGGTTTACAAGGAATAAAAATAAAATGTAGATTGACAAAAAGCGTAGCTTTTATATTATATTGCTAACGGTGCAACGTTTAAAATGAACGTTGGTTTACGTGCTATGACTGGGAAATAGATTTTAGGCGCGAACATTTAAAATGCCTTTGAATTTTGTGGTCTCTTTAGCTACGTGACACTAAAATGTATTTTAGAATCATAACATGTGATCCAACGTTCATTTCAAACCTTTGAAAGCAAAAAAGATAACCAGAGAACATTTATGCTTTTTTTAACAGCCCAAAGTTTACATGATCGCTGGTTCATAGGCTATAATTCAGGAATAATCTTTAGCTTCATGCGGCTAAAATAAGCTGACTGCTCAAAGACATTTATCTCGTCGCAGAGAGACTGAAACAAAATCGACAACGTGTTGCTCTTTTTTGATGAGAAAGACTTCCAAAAGTTGTAATCGTTTTTTGAATTTAGATTGCCGAGGAACTATTGTATTGTTAACTCACCATAATATGAACGCTACGATACTTTCTATCGGCTTAACTTGAAAGCAACCAACGTGGGCCGAAAGTACTCGAAACATTGCACGCAATTTATGCTAAATCGTTTACAAGTTTTCACATGATATCAAACGACTGGACTTGACCGCTATTTCGAGTACTGTACATGTGTACAGTGTTTTTGTCAACAATTTTCAGATAACTTTAATGCCACTGTACCATTTGTAACGTCTCTAATTTATTTTACAACGTCTTACTCGACACCAGGATAAACTCACAAAATGGTTTAACGGACATTCTTTGTCTGTTCTATTGAATAAAACAAGTTTGAAGGAAGGATTGTTATCTAAATATTCTGTTCAAATAAAATATTTACACAAAATTTCTATTCTGAAAAACAATTATTTCTTATATAAAGTTATGGTTTATTCATAAGTTTCAAGAGCAGATAGCAGTGATTTCTTTTCCAATTAAAAAATAAAGCTTTCTATGAATAAATATTATTATTAGTGGTAGATATCTTTTTAAGTACTATTTCCGTTCTAGAGCCGTTGTTGTATTTAGTATAAGACATGCGTTTGTCCCTACAAATATCAGTGATTTTTTTTAATAAAAAATAAAGCTTTTTATGAATAAATATTTTATTTCTTATTAATGGGATATATATTTTAAAAATACTATTTCTGTCCTATGGCCATTGTTGCGTTTAGTGTATTAAATATGTATGACAATTTAACAATTATTTTGGGAGATTATTGTAATGCTGCCAATATTTTTTATTAAAAACGATATTTACTCCCCTAACCATTACTTTTCTTCAGTTACAATCTAAATAAAATGACGTAAAAGTAAGATTTAATATATAGACGGACACACGACTTGGATTTTCATCTTACAGAAGACCTCGGTCTTACTGAGTGGCTGCAAAATACATAACGGATCAAAAATAAGTATGTTTTAAAATCAAAATTATTTTTCAATGATTTTGGATTCACTGCACAACCCCGTCGCAAAAAAAGAATATTTAAAGAGAGCAAGGACAATATGTCCAATCTTTTTTGTGGCTTCACGAATGCTTGGTCTCACGCTGTCCACTGACACGAGGTGGAATAAATACATTGAATAAATAGCTTCATCTACCGCAAGGAAGTTTGGTTCTCTGTGTCGTGCCGGAAAGTTTTTCTCGTCTGAGTCCATCCTTCAAATCTATAAATCAACCATCCGTCCTTGCATGGAATACTGCTGTCATATATAGTCTGACGCTCACGCTGCACGTCTCGAGGTCCTCGACAAACTCCAGAGACGAATATGCAAGATAATAGGTCCTGATCTGGCATCTAGTCTACAATCGCTTTCCTACAGACGTGCCTCCCTCTGTCTCTTCTAAAAGTATTTTCACGGCAACTGTTCCGACGAGCTACTTTATCTGGTTCCCGGACTACACGAATTTAAGCGAGCTACCAGACTGTCATCTCGGTCCCACCCTTTCACTGTCAAAACGGTTAAATATAAATTTTACTCAAACAGCTTCTTCTCCCGCATTTCCCGTCTGTGGAAATTCCTTCCCCTTACTTGCTTCCCCGATGACCATAATCTTCAAATATTCAAGTGTAATGTCAATCGACATCTGACACCCTGAGCTTGTTCCCTGTCCTTCTCTGTATCCTTTCTTCAAATACGCCTCTTTACTCTTGTTCTCAATCCTCTGTAACCCCTTGCGTGCTAGTGGCACCCCCGCCTTGCCTAGGGTGAATAGCCTTAAAAAAAAGAAAAAAAAAAGATGACAGATATCATCTAATGAAAGACATCAATTAAGAAATGTTCCGAAGAATTTAAACCAAATGTAGGAAGTTCTGGATAGTACATCAAGCAAATATTTTTCATTATTTGGGAGCATTATTTATAAAACACATTAGCGATTAGTAATGGTAAAACTTCGAAGTATATTGAGCCTGCTTCAACTAATTTGGAGTGCTGATGCTGAAACATGCTGTCGAAGGATCAAGTGTTGAAACATGCTCTCCTAAAATCAGGTGTTGAAACATGATATCCAAGGATCAGGTGTTGAAATGTGTTGACCTAGGATCAGGTGTTGAAAAGTGCTGTCCCAGGATCAGGTGTTGAAACATGATGTCCAAGGATCAGGTGTTGAAAGGTGCTATCCCAGGATCAGGTGTTGAAGCATGCTGTCCAAGGATCAGGTGTTGAAAGGTGCTATCCCAGGATCAGGTGTTGAAGCATGCTGTCAAAGGATCAGGTGTTGAAAGGTGCTATCCCAGGATCAGGTGTTGAAGCATGCTGTCCAAGGATCAGGTGTTGAAAGGTGCTATCCCAGGATCAGGTGTTGAAGCATGCTGTCCAAGGATCAGGTATTGAAATGTGCTGTACTAGGATCAGATTTTGAACTAAAACTAATTTCCAAATAAATATTCTCTTTCTTCTCAAAATGCAAAAGACATAATTTTAAATGTTTATTTTAAAGGCAAGTAGGAAGCTTCATCTGTAAGATATGTTTCTTCCCATTGGTATTGAAATATATGTAGCTACATTTAGGTATTATAACGAAGGATGTTTCTGGTTGAGAAAGACATTTTAAAATCTGTCTGCCTAGAAAAATACGAAAACTTTAATTATTTCGAACTATTCTTATCATCTTGTTTGTTAGAAATGTCATTATAGACACAACGTTTCAACCAAATATCCTCTGGCTATCATCAGGTGTTCATTATTTTGACTGACAAAATATATGTTGATTATCGTGTTTTTCTGTTCCTGTAATGTCAGTTATAGCATCATTTTGTGTATACCTCAAATTTTAACGATTCCATATTATGCACTTCAAAGATCTCTCATTTTTTGGCTGGCATTTATGTGAGAAAAAAAAACCCTTAATTTCTTCACCACCCTTTTAATTTCAAGTGAAAATAATAAATAAATTCAACCGCTTTATAATAATGTCAGATGTCGGCAAATACTTAAAAGTGATGTCTAGCATTTCCGATTTGGGTATCGTTTAAAAAAAAAACTGGTCAATGAAGGTCGCTCTTGCAATTCACGGACTCACACGGACCAGTATCCTGATGTTTGTGGTTTGTAGCCAACACTTCCCTGAAATTCATAACATTAGTAAAATTTTGAAAATTATAGACATACATGTATAAAAAGAAAATAAATATTCTAACATACATGTAATAAAAGAACGACAAAATACAAGAATATAAATTGATAAAAGATAATTGAAGATATCTAAGAAAGACGAAGTTTTTCATGTTTTTAAAGCTATTATTTATTAAAAACTAGCAATGATACCCGGCGTTGCTCAGAGCACATTTCCTTTGTTCCGCTACGTATTTGTTTCTTTCTTTGGGAGATTTTCGCTGCTGTAAAATGGTATTAGCGAAATTAATGTGATTAAAGCGAGTAGTAGTTGTTTATTTCTTACGAGGTATGTTAAAATATTATAATTTATAAAATTTGTTAGATTTTCCAAATTTTTCTAGAAATGTCAAACGTGTTTACATACCTTTATACATTGTTTACTTCCGTTTATACCTCAGCTGTGATCTAAATGCTAGAAGTGTCAGAAAATGGCTTTTAGAAATTTCCGAAAATATCTTTACTTGAATAATGAATGAATTTAATTATAAATGCTAATAGTGAGATTAGGAGTTTCTATACTAGAAATATTCAGCATTGGTTAACCGAACGGTATTACGGTAGGTTGGAATGTATAAAATCTTTATCTTCAAAGAATTTTTTAATCAATGAGACTTCTCATTTTCATTCACATTTTCTAATAATGCTGGGAGTTTTTCGTAGTGTGAAATGTTAACATCTTGATTCTATCATTATTTTATCTTCCAGTTATATACGCTAGCCATTATTATTGAAAATATCATAGGATTTAAATACCACATTGCGATTAAAATCTTTGTAATAATTCAACGTAAACTCTTGAAATTGCCATAAATGAAAAAAATATGAATTAAAATCAATTTGAGTAAGTCTTATGAAATAACCGAACTCTCTGAAATATTAATGCACTAAAATATTTGACCGTACAGTTCGTGTTACTCTCCATTGAAATTTAAAAAAAACCTTTTTTTTTTTATTTAAACAGCTTTTTCCCGGAAATTAGAATTTTCAAGTCCACTAAATGTTATAGCTCTTTCTAGTATTGTTGGGAATTTCCTTTCAAACCTTTTGATTTTGGTTGTGTGGAAAGTTAACATCTTCAATATATCATTATTTTCTCTTTCATCTCTATGCGTTCGCCATTTTTATTGTTTCTGCTGTTGCAATTATTAAAGTGGTGTGGTTTCTGCTATTTTTATAAAACTCTTTGTTCAGGATGTTGTCTCACCAATCTGTAGTATCTGGCAAAGGATCGCCATCTTGACTTTTTATAGGATTTAAATACCCCATTACAGTTTAAAACTTTGTACTAATTCAACACGACCTCTTGAAATTGTTGTCATAAATGTTATAGCCATTTCTAGTATTGTTAGGAATTTCCTTCCAAACCTTTTGTTTTTAGTAGTGTGAATTTACTTGAATAATGAATGAATTTAATTATAAATGCTAATAGTGAGATTAGACGTTTCTATACTAGAAATGTTCAGCATTGTTTAATCGAACAGTCAGTGTTATGGTTGGTTGGAATTTGTAAAATCTTTATCTTAAAAGAAGTTTTCAAGAACTGAGACTTCTCATTTTCACTCACACTTTCTAATATTCCTGGGAGTTTTTGGTGAAATTTTAACATCTTGATTCTATTATTATTTTATCTTCCACTTATGTGCGATAGCCATTTCTGTTGTTGCTACTGTTGAAGTATTCAAGTGAGGTATTCTTTTGAGGTTTTGGTAGTTATTTATTTATTATATGGCTTATAGGCATCGTTGTTTTCATATACAGCTTGTAGGCATCGTTGATTTCATATACAGCTTGTAGGCATCGTTGATTTCATATACAGTTTGTAGGCATCGTTGATTTCATATACAGCTTTTAGGCATTTTTTATTTCATATAGAGCATGTAGGCATCGTTAATTTCATATACAGCTTATGGGCATCGTTAATTTCATATACAGCTTGTAGGCATCGTTTATTTCAAATACAGCTTGTAGGCATCGTTGATTTCATATACGGCTTGTAGGCATCGTTGATTTCATATACAGCTTGTAGGTATCGTTTATTTCATATATAGCTTATAGGCATCGTTGATTTCATATACAGCTTATAGGTATCGTTGATTTCATATACAGCTTGTAGGCATCGTTGATTTCATATACAGCTTGTAGGCATCGTTGATTTCATATACGGCTTGAAACATCGTTTATTTCATATGCTACTTGAAGGTATCGATTATTTCATCTACGCTTGTAGTTATCACTTATTTCATATATACTGCATGTCGGGATCGTTTATCTCCTATACGGCTTGGAGGCATCATTTACTTCATATACGGCTTGAATACATATATTTTATTATTTTTTGATTATCGTAAATGAATTTGTTAGAGAGCTCCTCTTTGCGACTACTCGGCCTCACATTGACTGCTGACCTAAGATGGAACAAATACATTGAATCAATAGCTTCGTCCACCGTAAGGAAACTCCCTGAATTTTCTCAAGTAATAGATTTTTACTTATCAATACTTATATGATAAAAAATATGTCGAATTGATAAATAAAAACCCATTACTTTGGACAATTATTTTGATTACGTTTGGATACGAAACTAAGCAGATATGAAAATTTTAAGGAAATTATGACGTGAAAGATTTCGCTCAAAGACACTGTTCGAACTTGATCGACAAAGCTGCTCCGTGGCCGAATCTGTTAACGACGTGTTCCATCTGCCTAGAGGGACGCAAGCTCAAACCCTATTTAACATATAGATAAAGCTCGAACACTATTTAACATATATATATAAATTATAGGCTCGAACCCTATTTAACATATATATATAAATTATAGGCTCGAACACTATTTAACATATATATAAATTATAACCATGGAATATTAGTGCTGGATCCTTATATATATATATATATATATATATATATATATATATTTATATATATATATATATATATATACATATACATATATATATATATATATATATATATATTAAGGTCATAACGTTAATATCGGGGTTGAATCTATTGAGCCTCTTCCCTTCCGTGATCTCCTTACCACCGACTCGGGCATTTTGTCTGGCGGAGGCGTCGATTTGGGTAGGTTCGGTATCAATTTTTCGATTGCTAAGTTAAATTCAAAATCTTTGATCCCAAAACGAATACAATGCATCCGCTGGGGTTGAATAAAACCAACGCACTTAGCGTTGGCTGAAATAAATTTATATCCACATGAGGTAATTTTGGATTTTTTGACTCTGTAATTTATATGGTCTCTTATAATAAATACATTTGGCTCTCTTTGTCGATCCGTTTTAATATTTGATATTATGAGGATCCACCTGGATTATATACTAACATATCTATTACCTGTACTATATATATATATATATATATATATATATGTGTGTGTGTGTGTGTGTGCGTGTATGAGTGTGTGTGTGTGTGTGTGTGTGACTTTGTATAAACAGAAAATATAGTAGCTGAAATGTTGTAATTTAAGTAACAAAAGTTAGTTTGTCAATATGAAACTGTTGTAACTGAGTTATCAAAACCAACAGTAGAAAAGCGAAATTGGTTTAATAACAAGTTTATTACATTTTGGTAAAGTGAAACATAATGTAGAACAGAAACTAGAGAAGGGAATGTTTAGCCGTGAATGATTAAATGTTTTCAGCAAAAGCTACTGCTGCTACTGCTCCTCCTGCTACTCCTCTTGATGTAGGAATATTTTTATGTCTTTCACCCGACGGCCGAGTCCAAACTTGTCGGGAAATATTCTCCCTCACGAGAGAAACAAATTAGAAAATGTACCGAAAGATTTTCAAAAATAATGAAGATAAACTTTACGAAGAAATTTATTTCTACAAATATCATGTTAGAGTTGTTATTTATGTTCACTGATTTTAATAAAAGTAAAATAAAGCCCCCCCGCCTTTTTTTTTTTAAATGCCGTTTAGATAAACAAACCAGAAAAAGAGATGCATACTTACTCCAGAGGAAGATAAGAGCGGCTATAAGAACACAAAGAAGAATAGGTGCGACTATTAAACCGACTGGTGGGCCAGATCCTGCAAAAGGAAAGAAAAATGCATTTATTAAAAAACTGACAATATATATATATATATATATATATATATATATATATATATATATATATATATATATATATACTAAATGTTAATAAATTAATGCTCGATACAATATAATAAAGTCATAAACTATTGTTGTGTTCTGTGTCGTCTCTGGAATCCCACGCTGCTACATAAAATGGTATCAACGAAAAGGACAATTTCTTTTTCTTCGTTTTTATTAGGAGAGATTAGTGGCAGCTTGGATTTTAAGAGGCAGCGGGAGGAATGACGTCACAGGAACGCATTTCGCACGGCTCAGCGTCCCTCTGCGCGCGGGTAGTCTTAGCCGGTCACTAACCTGTCTATGATAGGCGTATCGAGTCTTTAGAATTTGTGCCGACTTTTGTTGACTTCGACCGTTTTGGACATAACTTGAACCCAGACAAAGACAATACATCATTATCAGAATACCACGCCCACGAGCCACTCTGACGAATCGCTGACCATTTTGGCCCTGGCCTTCGTAATCTGTAACATTATATATTTATAAAAAATTTTACTCACCGGTAGCATGACTTGGAGTTTCATGTACAACGCAATCTTCAATTTAGCACCTGAAGTTTGCGTTGTGAATGAAACTCCGACTCGTGCTGCCGGTAAAGAAAAAAGGTATATATATATATATATATATATATATATATATATATATATATATATATTGTGGGGCTATTTTTTGACCATGAGATCCGTGTTCTAATCTCATCATGGCCAGTTTGTCAGAAAGGTGACTTGTTCATGTTATCGATCTGGGGAAGCGATCAGAGCGTTTGGCACTTTTGGAAAGTGCCTGAAAACCATACCAGGTTTGACTCAAGCCTTGTGAGTGAAATTTGGTGGAGAGAACTCTGTGTGGAGCCATCGATATGTGTACTAGCACGAAATCACAAGTCATCGAGTGTTTGAGTGTGCTGGTCTTGTTCAGACACGCTAGACTGAGTTATCTCTCTCAGAAACTGTAACTAAGTTCCGCTCAGCATAGTTGCAGTATAAACCAAAAGTGGGCTCTGTGGGTGTTGAACAAAAACAAATGTGCCTCAGCAACCGTCTGAAACAAGGATTGGCTAGCCACCTTAATATATATATATATATATATATATATATATATATATATATATATATATATATATATATATATATATAATGGACTTTCCTGTCGATTTCGACGTATGAGGATCTGACAACTTAAACAATTGATTCAATTATGAAGTGGCACCCGCAAGTGATTTGCAAAAGAGGTCGCATATGGATCAAGAGTGAGGATTGTGGGATGAAGTCACTGTTAGATTGGCTGACTTTTTAGATCATGCTCTGGCCTTTTGAAAACGATTCAAACTAGCGGATTGAAAATATATAATATGTTGTTACATATGATCGTTCGCTTTTTCTGATTTTCTACGAATTATCTCGAAGAATAATCATTCGTAGCATTTTTTGTTTCTTAGTAACTCTGGTCATCTTGTTATTGAAGTTTTGTTTCTTTTTTTTTTCTTTGAGATGGAAGGCTAAGTCGACAAGAATGGGCATGTTCGACATCATATCATTTCGTTTAGTGAAGGTAAAAAACCACCAAAGCTTCGTGTGATATTTTTGCTGTGTACGGATGTCAAAGGCTTCCAAACAACCAAACGGTCGGTGTTAAGGTATATGTTGAACAAATCAACAGAGGCTCAAAGAGGCAGTTCACCTGAAAAGGCATGATCTGCGATACAGTGTATTTATTCGACATGACAATGCTCGGCACCACTTAACTAACATGACCAAATATGCAATTAAAGAGCTTCATTTGAAATACCCACCATCTTTTTCTGATCAACATTCTTAAGATTATCGTTTGTTCTAACTATTGAGAGATGTTTAAAACATGGCCTGAGGAATTTTTCGAGTTAAAACCAAATGATTTCTATCGTTGAAGCATTGAACAATTAGTGGACTATTAGCAGGAGGTCGAAAACAATGAAGGGAAATGCATTGTTGAATGATTCATCAGAACAATTAATAAATAATAAGTATTAATATGAATAAAAAACAAACGAATTTATGTCACAACCTACTCTCTCTCTCTCTTTTTTTTCTCTCTCTCTTTTCTCTCTCTCTCTCTCTCTATATATATATATATATATATACAGATTTCATTGAATACGACAGTCAAGGAGCTTTTATTTAGTTTTTTATACAATTTCTCATGCGATCTAAAAAACCTTTCTTTTCAGATGATAACTTATATAAAATTTCAATTATATATATAATATATAAAATATATATAAAATAGCTCAATTCGATCTCATTTAAATATTCATGGAGACCTACCGGAAACTATTCGGAACATACTTGTTGACAACACTAATATAATAGCATCATCTACATGCAAAAAAGACTAAAAATAATGGAAGCCTTATTAATAAAAACAAAACAAAAAAAACACTTATTAATATTAACTATGAACATGGGCACAATATCTTGACTGTATTTTGAAAAATGAAAATATTTTATGAAACATACATGCAACAAACTGTTTCTTATTTAACAGTAAAAATATTTAATCCTTAAAAATGGCTAAAATGGAAAGCGCTCGAATGAAAAGAACATTGAGACAGTTTTTATATAATTTATCATCTGAAAAGAAAAAAAAATATTAAATCGCATGAGAGATTGTATAAAGGACTAAATAAAAGCTCCTTGACTGTCGTATTCAATGAAATATGCATGAAAATAGGATTGCTGCCTAAATACACTGTATTAGAAGTCCTTACACCGAAAAATTCAACTTATTTATTGAATGACCCTCGTAAATTATTTACATTGTTCAGACACTTGTCCTCAACTTCACGACGTTTCGGCCGTTGTACGCCCCGATCTTCTTCAGGATCTGTCTATATTTCTGGGATGAGGTATTGTAATTAAAAAAGTAAGCTTCTATCTGTATTAGAAGTCCTTATACCGAAAAATTCATCTTATTTATTGAATGACCCTCGTGTACATATATATATATATATATATATATATATATATATATATATATACACGTTTCATTGAATACGACAAACAAGGTACTTTGATTTAGTTTTTTTATATTATTTCTCCTGTGATCGTATAAGTTTTTTCTTTTCGGAAGATAAATTATATAAAAATTAAGGCCAGTTTTATTGGCGGAACCAGAATTTTTATTTACTGCTTTCACCCTTCACAAAGCTCGAGTTAGATGTTACTGAAGGCGGTTGTTGTGTGAACGGTAAGTGTAAGAGGCTCGCTTTATGACGATATGTGTGAACGATAACGGTTAAACCTAGAATTAAAGATGTTGAGATTGTAGTGGTCAGGAAAGCACCCCATCTGGGATTCTGTTCCACAAAGCAACAGTTATTGGGAAGGATCTATCCGAATTGAATTTACTCCTTACTACTAGAATACGAAAAGAATGAGGGGGTTCATCTCAATATACATGGCGTGGCGGGTTTTAGCTGGGAGGTTTAGAGTTGGGGGAACTAACGAATGTAGCTCGTCTGAAGATTTTCCACGGAAATAGTGATGGCGTAGAGCGATACTTGCAACGTTTCGTCTGTGGGAAAGAAGTTTAACATGGTAAACAATTCATCACCGACAAGTCTGCGTATACAGGAACGGTACACGAAATCTACCATTTTCCTGAATATTTAGCAATGGCTTGTATATATTAGTTCCACTACGCCGTCGATAGTTTGGGTGACACGTCCGAATTTTCTTGTTTCCGTTTTTGTGTAGAAAATTCTAAGTGCATAAAGAGAGACGACACAAAACAGATTTTATTTAAAGATTCATGTTACGCCTACTCTGGAATAAGACTTGGAGACCACCTCAGTTTCTGCTGATAATAAAAAAAAGAAAGAACATTTTTTATTTGTGTTTGGAAATGAAATTAATATGGACAGATCTAAAAACCATAGCAACATTTTCTATTGTCTTTCTATAAAAATAATGGATGAAAAATAAAATCAGAAAGAGCTCGCTTATCTCAGTCAGTGTCCAAAATTGGAGTTGTAACACATGAATCTGAGATACCAATCTCTCCTTTAATCAGAGGACGAAAATGCTATAGGTAAACATTAAAAAAATGACTCCAACAGTTTAAGCAATGATCTACAACTATTCTCTAATATTAAATCAATCTTTAAAATAACAGTTATCTTATGAATAATCTCATTTATATATGGAATGCAAGGATGAGCCATATATCATTAGGAAGCAACATGTTTAGCAGTTGGATATGACTGGTGTTATATTATCTGAGACAATGTCTGATATCATAAACTATCAGTGATTTATAGAAGGTGCAATAATCTGATTGTTTTGCTTACAGATAAATTTGAATCTTGGTGTACTGGTACTGATCAGATTATGGCGTCTAGACACTGTGTGGCCCGCTCGAATATTTCTGTTGCTATTTGGGTTGAAAATTATGTCGTAGAAAATCTGTAGTGAAATATTGGATACAGAGCAATACAGATTTTATTTCTAAAGAAATAATCATGTTAAGTTACGTCTAGTTTGGAATAAAAAAAACTTGGAAACCGGGACAAAAGTGAACTCGCCAGAATTTCCGCTCTATTTGTATTGAAGAATTATGATATTTCAAAATAAAATAAAGGAAAGTTCTTGATTTTGGAAATGCAATGAGTATGGACGGAACCAAAAATTATATCAACGATGACTATTTGTCTTCTATCTATCTATCTATCTATCTATCTATCTATCTATTTGCAAAATTCTATGACTTTCGTTAGTATGTCCGTCCGTCCGTCAGTCACTAAAGTAGCCATACATTGACCGACCGAAACTAAATTTTGGAGAGAAGTGCAAACAAGTAAAGGGGTACAAAGTACAGATGGTTTTACTAGGGTGCGCAGCTTAGTACAATAAATTTTCATTTATGTTTTTGGAAAAATTAAGTTTTATTATTTAACATACAAAATACTTCCACTGTTAAAAAAGAAATTAATAATTAAAATAACAAATACTTATATGCAATATTGTTTTTTGCATACCTTTTCTTTAAGTTTTTATATATACAAGATTCCAGTTTCAAATTCACCCTGCGTTTGAGAGAACTAATTAACAAATCACAAGGCCAAACGCCTAAAAATTTGAAATAAATATTTATGCATAGCCAGTTGTATGTTGCATGCTCAAGAGTAAGAAATCCTAAGAATTTATTCTTCGTTGTTAAAAAGGAAAAAAGAACAAGATTTTTCTTAAAAAGTATTGTTTATCATTAAGTCCTATAAAGTTAAATTAAATTAAATTAATTATTAAGCTGTGAAGTATATTGTTATCAAAGTATTTTCCAAACAAATCAGTTTATTCAAATTTCATCGATTGGTTTGTGAAATTGAATGAAACATAAGAGTTTGTAAATCTCGACAAAAATATTAGCGGTAAATTCAACTATACTAAATACTGTGTGTTTTATAGGAATGAAGTGAAGCTGCCGACACTTGAGTTTGATCGCCAGTGAGCAAACACAGACGATCTCATTACTGAATTAAGTGGATCACGTGACCATGGGAGAAACACATAAGTAGGAAGTCGTGTAACGTCTAAATGATCACTATTTCTACTCTATTCTCTATTACTATTCGGATCTGCGTTTCTACTCTATCTTCTATTACTATACTAGTTGCTATTCTCTAGTCTTTTCATTATACTATTTCTCTATACCAATTACTATTCTCGCGACTATTCTCGCGCAAGTACTATTGTTCAACGGCGTACTATTGTTTTATCTGTGATTACAAAGTCTCTGCTACAACGAGCATTACGACAGTGACCACGATATTCGTTGACATCACAGAAGTTGCAACGAGTGTTCGTTGATATCACAAACCTCTGTGGATTTCAACACGATGACGTGTGTTGCAAAAACATTCGAATAATGAACACAACCAAATAATTGAAAATAGATCGATTATCTTAATATTCCTTTAGAAATAGGAGCGGTAAAATATAAATCTGAGCTACCAATCCCTTCATCGCCTTTTAACACATCCTTCACCATCTACGCGTCGTGTCCCTTCAGGACGTAGGAGATTATGCCTCTCCACAAATTTCCGTCCTTTTTAACCGTTAGTAACAGTGGTATTTTTATCTCTCTCCTAATATAGGTTCTGTCAACCATTTACACATGTTCGTTAGGTAGATTATTCGTCGGTTTCCTCCGTTTCTCTTGAGTTCAATATGTCCTCAGAGTGTCAAATTTACCAAGCCCTCTTTTCTCATCCTTTGCACCGGAAATTTCAACTGTCTCTTTCTGATGCTAAGTATAAGTGTCCTTTATGTTTCCATTTTTAAAAACTTCCTCGTTGCACACCTGTTAAATCCATGGTATTCTCAGAATCCTTCTGTAGAACGACATATTTGTTGCCTCAAGATTATTCTTCATCTGTGAGGAGACTGTGCAGCATTCCCTGCCATATCTGATATTACATGGCATTTCAGTCTTCTTTTCTTTGTTTTTAACAGAATTTTCATGCTTCTTAATACTTTTATTAGCAGTGCGAAAGCATCTTTAGCTATACTGAAGGAAAATGCTGCAGAGAAACAATTTTGCTCAGAGTTACAGATATTTTCTCAGGGTGATAATAATAGAGAGGCCTCGGTTTCCCAAAGAAGAGCTCTTATTA
Source organism: Acanthosepion esculentum (assembly GCA_964036315.1). Lineage (NCBI taxonomy): Eukaryota > Metazoa > Mollusca > Cephalopoda > Sepiida > Sepiidae > Acanthosepion > Acanthosepion esculentum. The sequence continues at coordinate 48,873,974 of OZ038503.1, forward strand.
AAAGAAGAGAAAAAAGCTTATCATAAGCATGAAAACCTTTCGCTTGGTACTGAAATTTATATGCAAATAATCAAATATATACAAATGTTTGCTTTATGTATTTATTTAAATAAAGATATTGGAAAAATATTTTCGAGAGGAATGAAAATCAATTTATATTCAATTAAATTTATTATTTGTATACTTTTATTAATTTATTCTGTTTCTAAAGTTTCTGTTAAAATGTGATGAGATGAAGAAATGTTCAAAATTAAATCACATTCAGATATGTAAAAGATTTAATGACTTTAATTTTTTTGACCTTTGTTATAATTACATCAATTACTATCTATCTCAGTCGGTTCATCTATCAAGTCTGTTAATATCTATCTATCTATCTATCTATCTATCTATCTATCTATCTATCTATCTATTTATTGCAGCCATTTTATCTATCTATCTATCTATCTATCTATCTATCTATCTATCTATCTGTCTATTCATTTCTCGCTCTTAATCTGTTAATATCTATCTATTTATCTGTTAATCTCTGTCTTTATATTAATCTGTTAATATATATCCATCTATCAAGTCTGTTAATATCTATCTATCTATCTATCTATCTATCTATTTATTGCAGCCATTTTATCTATCTATCTATCTATCTATCTATCTATCTATCTATCTATCTGTCTATTCATTTCTCGCTCTTAATCTGTTAATATCTATCTATTTATCTGTTAATCTCTGTCTTTATATTAGTCTGTTAATATATATCCATCTATCTCAGTCTGTTGATATCTCTATATTTCTGAGATGATGCATTGTAATTATTTACATTGTTCGGACTGTTGTCCTCATCTTTATTGCCATATTCACGACGTTTTGGTTGTTGTACGCTCCGGCATTCTTCAGGTGATTGGAATTTCGAGCTGAACCCGTTATTTCGTTGTTATATACCGTACCTATGAATACTAATGGGCATGTCCCAATCCTCATAAATATCTTGAGCAGTATTATAACTGGGGGTAATATGCTGTCTAAGTCGTCCACCACTAGCAGTGGTTTATCTACTTCACGTCGCTGGCGAGTATTGTATTTTGTTGATGTTATAAAGATTACCATTTCATTTCCAACCCCCGTTTTGGCTTCTCATTCGTAACTTTTTCTAGGTTACAACATTCATCCACCGAGGCAGATTGTGAAACTAGAACAATCTACCTCGGTGGACGAAATAATCGGCTCAGTTCGAAATTCTAGTCACCTGAAGAAGACAGGAGCATACAATGGTCGAAACGTCGTGAATATGGCAATAAAGATTAGAACAATTCGAACAGTGTAATATAAATAACTGTTAATATCTATCTATCTATCTATCTATCTATCTATCTATCTATCTATCTATCTATCTATCTATCTATTAATCTAAACATATATACACACACAAAAGACTAATACCGATATAAATACCGTAAATATTTTCGCACACCTAATATACTCGCTTGTAATTTCTAGGACGCTTTCATGGGACGTAAAGGAGAAGAGAAAATATCGTTAAGTTTAAATTCACCAATAAGACTAATCGAATAAAAAAGAAGCGTCCAACCTTACGAGCAGAATCATGGGAGAGTAAATCTCCATGTTGAATAAATGGTTGAGGCAGACGATTCATCAGCGAAATGAAAATTACTGGTAAGTGACGTGTTTTAAGTGAAATTAACTTCACCTTTCTCTGGTTAATGGAAAAGCAAGTTTTTAGAACTGCTTGAAACCAGTGGAGTTTAAACTGAAGAGAGTGCCTAATGTATTTTCAATGGAAAATCCATAATTAACTAACACGCTTTCTATGAGATGACTTTGTTGGTATTTTTGTGCGGACAGACGTTTCTACAATGCATGGTTATGTTTAGCTGAGACTGGCACAAGGCAAGAAAATGGGATAGAAGATAATGCTGCGCCAGTATTAAAATGGACGAAGCTTGTGTATTGAAATGGCAGTGTCGGCAAAATGATAACAAGTGTACTAGAAAATAACACGAGGTTTTATCTTTCATCGTGAATTTGATGACATAATTGATGTGAGTTCAATCCCTGGGCCGGGCAATGTGTACTTGAACTCAGTGAAAACAAGACAATAACTGGTCTAGGGATATCTCGTCTACTTCTCATTTTTAGTACTGCTCAGTTATTGCTTCAACTGAGTCCAAGTACATACTGCCCGGCCCAGGAATTGAACTCACAACAACTATGTCACCACATTCTCGCTGATTAAAGAGTTGGTTCGTGTATTTGTTGACATAGTAATTGTGAGTTCAATCCCAGACCCGGGCAGTGTGTAATTGAACTCAGTGAAAATAAGGCGAGCAAGAACTCAGTAGTACCAAAAATAAAAACTCGACGAGATATACTTGGACATGAGCAGTGGAACAAGAACAGTCTACCCCAGTAGATTAAAGAAAAAGGATTCAGTTTGGAATTCCCTTTAGGTTACTCGGATCAACATACATATGAATAAGGCTGATTGGGGGCCCAACGGGCGAAACGCCGTGATAAAAAACAACAAAGATGGGGACAATAGTCCGTATGTAAATAATTGAAACTTTCTTACTTAACTTTTCATTTTACCTCACTTTAGTATTTCGTCAGTGATTCTCGGCCAGTCTGTGTGGCGCGTCCCCACAAATTCCGTTGGCGGGTAGGAGGCATTGCACTCTTAACTGTGATGTATAAGAACCTATCCAACTCCTCTCTGGGGCGGTTGTTTATATATATAACAAATCTTTCCTTCACTGGCGACATCGGGTGTATGTGTGAAGTCATGTGCTTCGGCATTCGGCGGTCGGGAGTAACCTCAAATCAAATATGCACTTGGCTTCCTTGGAAAAGCTAATTTTAGAATGACACTATGTTAAAAGAAAGGAAATAGTGGTAGAATGATTGTGCCGTGGAAAAGATTTTCTTTTAATTTTTATTTAAAAACCATGTTCTTTTCAGATAGTGAGTGATGAAAGCTATTTCCTTTCTTTAATATCTGCAAATTTTGAACCAGCATGATGGTTTTTGTAGAAATATTCTCAAGTAGTTTCTTGTTGCCTCCTCCACTGTTTTGTATTCACAGTAGTTCTTTACGACCATTTTGTCCCATCAATGCTACAGATCCCAGTTTGCCCTACTATTATTTTTTTTACTAACAGCGAAACTGAGAGTCTACTTAACTTTTTTTAAATCATTTCACCCCAAACAAGGCGATAATATCACTAATATATATATATATATATATATATATATATATATATATATATATATATATATATATATATATATATATATATATATATATATAAAAGTGAACATTAAAGTTGACACTCAGAGGCGACAGGCGGTTTCATGTTGGACGTAATCGAAAGGCGTCTTTTAATATTTGGATGCTCGTTCGGATTTCAGTGCTACATTTCTTGTTGTCTTTGAAAGCATTTCTCAGTTATATTCTTTCTACTGCTTTGATTCTGATGTTTCTGAATAGTAACTCGCGTTTATGGCTCTCCATTTTTGCTAACAATATACATTCTATCTGGCTAGGCTTTTCGATTTCGTTTGATGTTTTGAAGTATTCAGTTTTCATTCTGTATTCCATATGAGGTTCTTCTTCTTCTATGTATCGTGTCCCTTCAGGACGTGGACGATTATGGATCTTGACAACTTCCTCTCCTTTCTCTTTCTGATTATAAGTTTAAGCAACCTTTTTGCTTCCATTTTCCCTAAAACTTTCCTTCTAACTCCCATGTTCAATCCATAGTATTCTCAGCCTCCTTCTGTAGAACAACATTTCTATTGCTTCCCTTTCCTCTCTTCATCTGTCTCCATAGAGGTGGTCTATTATTATACTAGAGTTCAGCACATTTTTCGTTGCTTCTATAGAAATCTACCTGTTTCTTAATATTTTAATTAGCTTTTAGAAAGCATCTTTCGTTGTTCAAACGCGACTTCGAATTTCAATGTCACACCTTCCATTGTCTGATGAAAGAATTTCCCAGATACTTAAATACCTGTACTTGCATGATTCGGATGTCTCCGACTCTTATTTCGGACCGACCATTTTGCTAACAACATATATTATTTCTGGTTAGTACTTTCGTTTTCCTTTTTTTTTGTTGATGGTCTCCATTTTCTTTCTGGCTTCCATATGAGATTACCGATGTGATAAAGTGATAATATGGCGGAAGATCTCAGTAGATTAATAATCGTAGCGTTGTTAAACAAACAAGGTGAGATTAAATTCGAACACGTCAGGTAATCAGTTTAATGAGCCCTATAAAAAACCTAATCATTCGCAATCTAATGAATAGAGTTTGTAGCATAAGTATTAAACCGGAAATAGGGAACGACCAATATGGCATTGTTCAAGTCAGTAAAACAAGAAATTAAATATTTATTATCAGAATGAACAATAAAGTGACGAAAGAACCATAGACGAGTAACATGCCAGTCCTACAAACAGAGAAAGGGTTTCCTCGAAAATTTCTTTTTAAACCATATTGCCGGAGATTTTCTTTAATGAGATTTCTCGAACATTCAGACTGGTAGACAAAAATAAATAAAATTTGTGCATTTAGGCAACAAATTTTCTGTTAGACATGTCTGATTGAATAAATTACAGACATTATGTCTGCTAATTTTTAACAAAATCCGTTCATACTCACGGATAAAGTGCCGTGTATTGATCTTAAAGAACGAGAAAAATATATTATAGCTGTTTAAATTTCTTTTATTTTCATTTCCCAAGTACTCCTGTCCACATTCACAATATAAAAAATTACTCATCGACAACATAACAATCCTACACCAAGAAAACAACAAATTCAGACTACATATACTAGAAGCAATTTATATTTAAAAAAAATTAAAGCTGGCACTGAATCAACTATGAATACTGCAGTAATCTTCTGAAATACCTGCAAAAGAACAGTTTTTTTGATGTTTTAATGCGCGCATGACCATGACATTATAACAGGAAAAACTCCATTATGGATAATTCAGTAAATTTTATAATTTTTCCTTTTTAAATAATTCGGTATACGTTCAAGAAAAAATAATAAGCGAATTATTTTGACATTCAGAAGATTCTATAAATTTCGTTTTCAGCTCTATTCGACAAATGTATAACAATGCGAAATAACAGGCGATGACAATGCTTATGATGAACGCTGTAGGTGTTCTAACTTACGAAAAGGCAGATATAAACTATTCCTATATAGAGACGATGAATTTAAAAATAAAACTTTACCAACTGAAACATTTCTTTTATGTGGCAATTTTTAAAACTTGAATTAAAAATAAATAACACAAAAGAAATATTTATTGAAATATGTTTTTTAAAATTGTTATGCAAATTAAATATTAACACAGCTGTAAATGTTATTTGTTAGTAATATAAATAAGAGGTTGGTGGGCGCTCTGTCACCAATGCTGCCTGTTCTACTGTTTTGATTTAGTTTATTTTTCTGTCAATGTTAATTTAGCTTGGGTAATGTATGCTCATTTGCCCCCTTTTTTGTTGCTCCTCTCTCGTTAGTTTAATTTGATACTTACCTGGCACAGGGCTCCGTCCCCGTGCTGGTGGTATCATGGCTACGACTAGCTTGGATCGGCTCTGACCAACTTGGGCCAGCTATGATAAGCCAAGACCAGCTATGACTAGCTTAGACGAGCTCTGACCAGCTTGGAAAAGCTATGACCAGCTCGGACCAGCGGCCTGAGTGAAAACACTCGGGTTCCCACGTCAAAAACTGACCTTGTGTCACAACCTGACTCAGTTGGTGGGGTCAGGTAAAATATCTTCTTTAGTTTAATTTCTTCTGTCGTCTCCTGTTAGGTGGAGTAAGGGATAGCGGCTCGGTTTGAGGAATCGGAGAGCCGAATTCGAATTCCAGTCGAATCTATTACATTCACGTACGTACTAATACTTTCGGGAAAGGTATGAATCCTCCTCTTCTCCACCACCCTAGCTATTGGTAAATAGCAGGACAGACCGGGTTTTATAGCCTTGGATTGCAACTGGTCTACCGCAGAAAGAAATGATAAACTACTGCGGGAAAAAAATCTGCCTCGTCAGTCATGTATCGATAGATACATGATCGCCTAATTGTGTATCACGCATAGCGCATAACTGACTGATGTTAGGTAGTCAGAGGGGTCGGTTCTCTGGTGAATGCGGCACGCGTTTCGATTTTCGGGTGTGTTTTTCGTTTTTGTTGTGTTTGAATGAGTGCAGCGTTGTGTGAGTGTATGGTTGAATGTGTGATCGCATTCTCTCAGGTCCAGCCTCAATTTTGTCCATTTAGCGGATGTTTCTGCCGCATTTAAGCATTATTGGAATGTCTATTACTAATACTATTTTGCTTTCGTTCTGCATATAAATTTGTTTTCATTGTAAATATCTATCGGGGTCAAAATTTGTTATTTACCCCCCCCCCCCAACATAGACAAAGTGTACATATGGGGACTAGTTAGGTTTTCACACAGTCAATACGGTATTGTGGTGGATGCAGTAAGAATGGTATGGAAGAATGTGGGGTTTTGGTGCAAGGATCAGATGAAGACCAATCATCACCATTTTAGGCCATGCGCCACTTTTGTAAATTGTACAAAAAATATTTGGATCTGTTCTATTGGTGTTAAGTAGGGACACTGACTAAATTAAACATTAACAGTGTTTATAAAATATAAAACACAGGCATTTGATGAATTTTGTCACGAAGTGAAGTTTGTGCAACACAGGAAATTTATTCAAATCATCCATAAACCTCTACTGGAAAAAATTTGCATGCGGATAGAGAAAAGGTTAAATGAATTCTCCCAAAATGCCTGACAAGAATGTGTTTTCTCACAACGTTCATTTAATCTATACATCGAGATTACTTTAAGTGACTAGAAGTTCAACTAGTATGTATTATCGACGAGCATAACAAGATATGCTAAGGATTCGACACAGTATTGGTAACAAATTCAGAAGAACACCTGAAAGAACTATGAGACAAGGTAGTTGAAGAAAGCAACAAGCAATGATTAATCATTAACTTTGAGAAGACAGAACTCACAATTGCTAACAAAAGGGACAACCCAAGATGCGAGTTACGCATTGGCGACGTCAAAATCAAATAAGTATAGAAATTTAACTACTTCGTCGCTTTTTATATATTATCCTCAATAAATGTTAGTAGAATAGGATATTTCTTCCTCTAGGACGGAATTGTCCAGCGTTCACTCCAACAAAAGAGTTTCGACCTTACGCAGCATATCTTAGTTGTGTTTGTTTCTAAGTACGTTTTTCAAACCAACCAGAATTGGCTCATTTTCGCTACAAAAGCGAGCAGTAGAGAGGGAAACTGGATTAGGAGGTCACAACAGGAAGAGGAATTATCAGTTCAACTTAATCCATAAGACGCTTGGTACGTGAGAGAAGAGTTTCAGCTATGATAGTCCAAAACAGCAGTGAAAAAAAGACTTGAAAATGAAATCGTACGTGAAAAGTGGGTGGCTCCTTGTTACTCCAGGACAGAAAGTTAGGATGTTAGAGCGGGCGAAGATTATCTTGAATTCGTTGCAAAACTATCCTGCAACAATACATATATCCGTTCATCCCATAAGTTCTGTCCGAATTTTGAATAAAGAAAACAAGTGACCAAATGTTACATTTAATTACAGATTCAATCAACAATGTATTTTCCCTGATTATCTATGACTTCCTTCCATCTATTAACAAGCTTACTAATTCCATTACTGTAAAATTCTTCTGGCTTTGATTCGAAGAACTCACAAATGTCAGTTTTAACCGCTTCCTGTGTTACAAAAGCTGTTTCTTCAAAATAATTCTGTAAGCTACGAAACAAATGGTAGTTTGAAGGAGCAAGGTCGGGAGAATAAGGTGGATAAGGAATTTTCTCCCAACCAAGTTCTTCGATCTTTTGTGACGTGATTTTTGCTGTGTGTGGTCGCGCATTGTCCTGATGAAACATCACTCGTTTTCGATTCACTAGAGCAGGTCTTTTTTCCTCAAAGCTTGGGTCAAACGCTCTAATTGCTGACAGTGTATTTGAGCATTAATTGTTGCATTAGGTGGTAAGAATTCAAAGTGGATTATTCCTTGGCAATCCCAACAGATTGAAAGAAGAACATTTTGCCCATGAAGTTCCCTTCTCGGCTGTGGCTGGGGTCCTTCCCCTTTACCAAGCCACTGTCTACGATGCTTAACATTTCGATAAAAGATCCATTTTTCGTCTCCAGTCACAAGTCTATCCAAAAAAGGTGAAACAAGTTGACTAGAATGGAGAGAAAAGCAGATGTCAACTCGGGATTTGAGGTTGTTTTCAGACAATCCATGAGGCACCCATTTTCCAAGTTTAGGAACTTTTCCAAGTTGTTGAAGATGACGATGAACAGTTGTATGGTTTGAACTGAGAACCACTGCCAATTCCTCAACTGATAAAGCAGGATTTTCTTCAAGGGCTGCTTCAAGAAGCTTTTCATCAAACTCAACTGGACGTCCGGTTCGATCTTCATTTTCAAGTGTGAAATCACCACCTCTGAATTTTGAAAACCATCTTCTGCAAGTTCTTTCATTCACACATTCCTCTCCATAAACTGAGTGAATGTTTCTAGCCGCTTCGGCTGCTGAGTTTCCTTTCTTGAACTCATAAAGCATTATGTGCCTCAAATGATTCTTGGGTCCTTCCATGTTAGCAGGGTTTTAATCAAACAAAATTTAATTTTATTGTTCTCTGAAATAAAATTTGATCAGTTTAAATGCATCTAAACATAAAAATAATGTTCAGCTCCATTAGACATTATAAAATACGCTTTAAATTTCGTTCATTTTAAAAAAAGTTAAAATTCGGACAGAACTGATGGGATGACCTAATATATATATATATATATATATATATATATATATATATATATATATATATATATATATATATATATATATATATGTATGTATATATATGTAAACTTTATTTCAATCTTTCATGTTGCCGAAGAAGCTGAAAATGTCTAGTTTATACAGATGACAAAATAAACAAAAACTAGTGACTACTGACATGGGAAAACAGTAAATCGGTAAGTTCGTTGCCTAATGCTGAAACACCATACGTGACATCTATATTATTACAGACAAACCTCTCATCACCTGAATAATAGGGGTGATGGGTGGTCCATTAAAGCCGATTGTCCGAATAAACATGTATGTATGGCATAAATAAATACATACTTAATAGATACATTAATCAAAATAACAAAAATAATCGATTTCCCAAAGCTACTTTCTCACGCACGCGCTAATATATCGTACTTTATATACTGTACACCCGTCTTTGTTTACAGTTGACCTGGTATTATCCTCTAGGATAAAGGCGTTGGTTAAAACCAGTGACTAAATTCAAACAGTTGTAAAGTTCAGTACCAGGCCACAGCAGTGGTGAACCAAACTTGGAGAGTTGAGTTAAAGGGAAATAACGGAGACACCCGAAAGAGGCATAGCACGTGGAACTAGAACAATCTACCCCTCTGGATGAAATAAAGGGTTCGGTTTGAAATTCCAATCACCTGAAGAAGGCCTGAGGGTACAACAGCCGAAATGTTGTGAATATGGCAATGAAGATGAGATTAACAGTCTGAATAATGAAACTACATTTACCTATATTCAGAACCAAGGCAATGATAACAGACTCTAATATAAACCCCAAATATTCACCTATTTCCAAACTAAGGAAATTATTATAGTCTTAAATAGAAGCAATTAATATTTACCCATTCTCGAATTAAGTAAGTTTTCATAGATTCAAGTATAATAATTAAAAAAATTATTTCGACATTAAACTGCGTAACAAGTATTGGCGTGTCGTAAACTCAATCAATTCAGACTGATTTCTCCATGTTCCTTCCTGTCGTCTCTGACTTAACCTATCATTTTGCCGCCTGTCAATCGACACATTTCCAAACACATTTCATTGCAATAAATATTTATATTTGTATCCGCTGATTTATTTCTCGTTCAATACAACAATTGGAAAAGACTTAATTTCCTATGAGACATGCTTGGCTAATTTGTATCATCAATCAAAAAGCGTGGAAACATTGAAAAAAAATTGACGACCTAATTTTTCTAACAGATATTCTGAAGTACGGGTGATTAAAAAAAGGAATAGGAAAAATAGTATATATATATATATATATATATATATATATATATATATATATATATATATATATATGATAAAAATATATTTTTATGGTATGCTATATTTATGGGTTCGTTGGATGAGTTTGTTTCTCGGTACATCAACTTCCATGGGTCATTTAACGCCGAAATCTAAATATTTTGAACACAGTTGTATGCCTTCAACTACAGATAAAATGTATTGTTGGTAATTTTGATTGAAATATGTATTGTTGGTCATTTTTCTATAAATAGTTATCGTTGGTTGGTTGATTTTATTCAGCGGCATATCAACTTCCATGGTTCATTTAATGCTGAAACCTAAATATTTTGAACGTAGCGGTATGCCATCAACTAGAGATAAAATGTATTGTTGGTGATTTTGCTTTAAATACATATTGTAGTTTGGTTGATTTGGTTTAGCCTGTATTGAAATCTACTATATATATATATATATATATATATATATATATATATATATATATATATATATATATGTATGTGTGTGTGTGTGTGTGTGTGTGTGTGTGTGTGTGACGACCAAAGGCGAAAATCTTCTATTTTTTAATATGTTCTGATTCTTGCAGAGGTGAATGGGAAGGCATTTTAATATGATGAATGTGTTTGCACCTTTGATTAAAGGAGATACTCTGTTTTTCTCCTTGGAGACATTAACACACGTTGGATAAAGGGACAACGTCGTTTGGAAGAGAACGTGACAATCACAATTACAAAGGAGGCAATGAAACAACAGATGAAGCCATGGAAAGAGAAATGGTGAAGAGAGAGAGAGAAACACGAAAAGAAAGAATAGGACGTGTAATAGAGAGGACAAAGGCCTCACAATAAAGTGTAAAGGCACAAAGTAGAAAAGAAAGAGAAAACCGTGTCGAGGAGAGACTATCGAAGCGAGAGAGAGAGAGAGAGAGAGAGAGAGAGAGAGAATGCGTGAGCGTTCGTTATTTATCAAACCTCAAATTTCAGTTAGTTCCTTGTAATGAACGAGAATGACATTTTTCTTGTTTACACACTCAACCAGTCGATTAAGACAAGCCTCAAGCAAGGAAAACAAATGATTAACAATTTCGTGTCAAATCTATCTCCGTCTATTCATATCTATCTATCTATCTATCTATCTATCTATCTATCTATCTATCTATCTATCTATCACAGTCTATTTATTTATATCTATCTATCTATCTATCTATCTATCTATCTATCTATCTATCTATCTATCTCAGTCTATTTATATCTATCTATCTCAGTCTATTCATATCTATCTATCTATCTATCTCAGTCTGTTCATATCTATCTATCTATCTATCTATCTATCTATCTATCTATCTATCTATCTATCTATCTATCTCAGTCTATTTATATCTATCTGTCTATCTATCTATCTATCTATCTATCTATCTATCTCAGTCTATTTATATCTATCTGTCTATCTATCTATCTATCTATCTATCTCAGTCTATTCATATCTATCTATCTATCTATCTATCTATCTATCTATCTCAGTTTATTCATATCTATCTATCTATCTCAGTCTCTTTATATCAATTTATTTATCTATTTTAGTCTATTCATATCTATCTATCTATCTATCTATCTATCTATCTATCTATCTCAGTCTATTCATATCTATCTATCTATCTATCTATCTATCTCAGTCTATTCATATCTCTCTATCTATCTATCTATCTATCTCACTCTATTCATATCTATCTATCTATCTATCTATCTATCTATCTATCTATCTATCTATCTATCTATCTATCTATCTATCTATCTCAGTCTATTCATATCTATCTATCTATCTATCTATCTATCTATCTATCTATCTATCTATCTATCTATCTCAGTCTATTTATATCTATTTATTTATCTATTTTAGTCTATTCATATCTATCTATCTATCTCAGTCTATTTCTATCTATCTATCTATCTATCTATCTATCTATCTATCTATCTATCTATCTATCTATCTATCTATCTCAGTCTATTCATATCTATCTATTTATCTATCTATCTCAGTCTATTCATATCTATCTATCTATCTATCTATCTATCTATCTATCTATCTATCTATCTATCTATCTATCTATCTATCTATCTATCATTTGAATGATCTCCACCCGCTATTCGAGTGAAGGTACGATGCTCATTTAAGTGATAATTAACTCATTTACGAAGTTTGGTCGATAATGTATCCATGAAGCAATCTTGCTTAATATTTAGAATATTTATCGTGAACGACAGGTTGGTTTACAATGCTTTCACTCATCACCGATACTCTTGGCTATTTACCCGCCACAAAATTAAACAATCTTCAAAACTAAATGTGCTTTCTAATACTGGTAAAATAATTGATCTAGGATTAGCATATGAAGCGATGTGCCTTAAAAAGTTTATGGTTTACAAAAATGTGTACAAGCGTGTCCAGGCCTGTCGTCAGGGTGTTTTCAGATGAGGGCGGCTTTTATCTTAGCAAGGCATTGGAGAAAGAAGTTGCTTACTAAAATACCCATCATTCTCACTTAGTTGGGTACAAATGGCTTTCTGAGATCTCCCTCTCAAGTCTCTGCGTTGGCGATATGATTGAGCTTGTCTAAGACTGAAATTTCTTATTGCTTGCATAGACATATGTGAACAACATATATTGTTAACGGCATTAGCCTTTGCCTCCTAAGGAAAAACGTCCTGCGTAAGACGATAAAATACGTTCAACAACAATGCCTCTGATCAGGAGGTTTTGAGGAGCGTGGAACCACCTCTTAATTGCTGGTTTTCCCAGGTTCCCACTGACTCTCGGTGGTAGTACCTGTTAGGGTTCCAGCTATGGGCAAATAGTTAACACTCAAACTTGGGTTAAAATACTATGAAAGTGTAAAAATAGGTTTTAATACCAGAGATACTTTGTAAAAAATTATTACCAGCAATACATTTTTGAAAAACAAATATTACCAGCAATACATTTTTTGAAAAAAAAAAAAAATTATAAGCGGAGGAAAATTCTTACCAGAAATAGATTTTTGAAGGAAAAAATATTAACAGAAATAGATTTTTGGAAAAAAAAATATTACCAACAATGAAAGTTTTGTTGGCATTAAATAACCCATTGAAGTTGATATGCCGTCAACAAAAACAAATAATAAGCAATTATAAGGAAAGATTGGACATTCATTGACCGAGCAGTTAATGTAAGTTGAAATTTCTAAGAAAAATTATTGAAATAAACTTTCAGGAAAATAGGTTTCTCAAGTCCACTGTTATTATTTCCACTATTGATTGATGGGAGCTTCCTTCCCAGCTTTATGTCTGAAGTCGTGTGGAACATCAGCATCTTGATTATGCCATTATTCTCTCTCCATCTTACATGTGCTATCTATTTTAGTTGTTTCTGATATTGAAGATCCGCAAGCAATGTGGCTTGTATTATTTGATACAGTTCCTTGTTAGCGATTCTGTAGCGCCAGTCGACGTGGTTCGAAGAAGGATCGCCCTAGCTAAGACCCACAGGCTTCATTCCCTCAAAGCCATGTTTAATAATTGATATAAGAAAACGGTTGCATACAGTTGACAATTTAGATATTCCTGAACGGGTTGGATGCCATACATAACATCCACGTGAAAGTCTCGAACTGACGAGGCTATTTACGAACACGACTGGAGTTTTTTGCTTAAAGTTTTTGTTTTGTAACATCGTGCGGTACTGTTCCAACCTATTTTTAGAGCTGCCTATTCTATGTTCAATTTCCTTTTCTCCTATACTAAATTTGTTATAACTGATCCACATACCGAAGTATTTTAAATATTTAGTATTTATCAACTCTACACCCTGAATTTTTATGATGGATTCAGTGTAGGTGCCATCACTGATTTCTTTCCAATTCTAGGTCATTGATTCTCTTTTAGAAAGGTTTATCTTGAGTTTATATTTCTTGGAACAATTGGTAGAAGATGTTCCGTATGCAAATTACAATGCACATTATTTACTGAATATGACACGTTTGAGCTTGTCCCCAGGCCTCGTGAATTTAAACGCCCCACCAGGCTGGCATCCCGCTCCCACCCCTACACCGTGGAAACTGTTAGATGTAGACGTCTCTTCTCTACTCCAATAGCTTCATGTCTCGCACATCTCGCCTATGGAACTCCCTTCCCTATTCCTGTTTCCCTGACAAATACAATCTCCAACGGTTTAAGTGTAGCGTCAATCGACATCTCCAGATGCCTTGATCTATCTACTTCCCTTCTCCACATCCTTTCATTTTTCATTCCTATCTGCTCTCGCTCCGGATCTTTTGTAGCCCCGTTGCCTTGATCGACCCACTGTCTTTCTCTTTCTCCACATCCCCTCCCTTGCCACTCCTATCTGCTCTTCCTCCAACCCTTCTTTAACTCCTTGCGTGTTAGTGGCCTCCGGCCTTGCTTGGGGTGATATGATTAAAAAAAAAAAAAAATGGAATTAGAATAATTGTATTGGTCAATCTCTGAAGTGACTGAGCTTGCGTACGTTGAAAAACCAACATTTTTTAAAATATTTCTTTGGGTCTATATGGATAATCGAAGGGCATTTTCTTTCTTTTTATGTGCCGTGTCCTTTCAGGACGTAGGCGATCCTGGATCTTCACCTCCTTCTATCACTTGCAGCTCTCAGCAAGCTCCTTCCCTCTGCTCTCTCACCCAGACCACGTTCTGTCATCGACATGCTCAAGCTCGTCAGATATGTCACGCGCTGTTTTCCCTTGTCTCGCTTTCCCTCTATTCGACCCGTGAGTATCAGATTCTCCAGGCCCTCCTTCCTCATTATGTGTCTCAGAAACTTCAGCTGCCTCTTTCTGATGTTAAGTATAAACCTTCTACTTGTTTGTAACCTCGAACACCTCATCGTTGTTCACATGAACGGTTTATAATATCCTTAGCATTCTTCTGTAGAAGGGCACAAATATTTTAGCGACGAGACAGGCAATATACAAGTTATAATAATTATGTGTCTTCAGAAGATAAAATGAATTTCTGTTCTTCCTTGAATGAATCTAACATTTAGGAACGAGTGTTAGCGGCGTGTATTCTGAGTTAGACGTTTGATGTTGGAAGTAATTGTTACTCAGAGTTATAGATCTGTTTTTATGTGAGATAAATCATTAATGGATTTGTGGGTAACAAGATAAGTTATGACAGCGTATTCTGAGGCAGTTTAAGAAAGCTGAAATTATTATTATTACCGTATTTTCCGGCTTACAGGATACAGCGCCTTGGAAGACGCGCTCATATATTGGAAAGAAATTTTTAAGAAAAATTCATTCTCATAAAACAACACATTCACCATGCGTCCCTCACATACTGGCGCCACGTATTGTTTACATTAATAACTCGTCCAATTTTGTTTGTATGGCAATGACATACTAGTCAAGAGCAGAAAGGATCTCGCCGTTGCTAGTAAACAGAGCTAAGTACTGAGGTTACATTATATTAAAAGCTGAATTAGATAGCTAGCTAACATTATAGTTTAATGACTCAACATACCTATCAGTCAAGCCAATTAGGTGACCGTCCAAGCTTACTTGAACCTCAGCTTTGCCTTTCATTCGTCTTGGAATTTCGTATTTTAAGGGTATTTTTGTTGGAAAAAAGTGCGTTTTGTAAGTCGGAAAATACGGTATATAGTGTTTAGTTTTATATAGTTAAATCGGCAATGCCTGGTAATGTGATGTATTAATTAAACAGAACGAATAGTTCCGAGTGTACAGAAGGCACTTTCTAGAGGTACAGGCGTTGTCGAGAAAAAGGTTCGTATAATACGTGTCAACCAAGAGTGAGAGAAAATGAGAGAAAGAAGAGAAAGATAAAAGAGAGAAGAAGAAGAGAGAGCGAGGGAAAAAGAAGGCGCGAAAGAAAGAAAGAAAGTGATGAGAAAATGAGAGCGACATACTGTGCGAGACAGAGAGAGAGAGAGAGAGAGACAGAGAGACAGAGAGTCAGGGCTAGAGGGAGGAAGAGAGAGAAAAGAAGACGAGAGAAAGATAGTGAATAAACAGAGTTCGAGAAAAGAAGAGAGAAAGAGAAGCAGAAAGAGGGGAAAGAACGAAAGAATATAGAAAGGAAAGAGGAAGGGAGTAGAACGAAAGAGATAGCTAGAGAAAGAAAGAGCAAGATGGAGGAAAGAGTAGAGTGAGATAAGAGATCGACTGAGAGAGCGAGAGAGTGCAAAAGGAAAGGGTAGAGACAAAGAAAAAGCGTCATAGTGAGCGTGAGGGAGAACGGAGAGAGAGTTAGAGCAGAGAGAGAGAGAGAGAGAGAGAGAGAGAAGACTGAACATAGAAATAGGAAGTAGAAATGCTAAGAAATCGAAAAGGAGCGACATACTGTCTGAGAGAGAGAGAGAGAGAGAGAGAGAGAAAGAGAAAAGTGAGATAAAGAGAGAGAAAGGGGGAGGAAGAGAGAAAAAAGATCACGTGAGAAAGAAAGATAGAAAATAAAGAGACAGTCGAGGTAGGAAGAGAGAAAGAGAAGCAGAAAGAGGTGAGAGAATGAAAGGGATGGAGAATATAGAAAGGAAAGAGAAAGCGAGTAGAGTGAAAGACATAGCGAGGGAAAGAAAGAGCAAGATGGAGGAAAGAGACAGAGTGAGATGGGAGATCTAGAAACAAGAGAGTGCGAAAGGAGAGAATAGTGACAAAGAAAGAGCGTAAGAGGGAACGCGGTAGACAGAGAGAGAGAGAGAGAGAGAGAGAGAGACAGACAGACAGACAGACAGACAGAGAGAGTGAAAGAGAGAGTAAGAGAGAGAGAGTAAGAGAGAGAGAGTAAAAGAACGAACAGAGCAATAAAAAGTAAAAATCATGAGTAAGAAATCGAAAAAGAAGAGAGAGAGAGAGAGAGATAGATAGATAGATAGATAGATAGAGAGAGAGAGAGAGAGAGAGAGAGAGAGAGAGAGAGAGAGAGAGAGAGATTATATTTAAGCAATGAATCCTTGCTGGAGCGAAGAGCTATAAATAGAAAACTTATGTATTATGTGAATCGCATCTGGAAATACCAGAACCGAAGTTAATATCCACCAGGAAAATTAGATCAAAGAAGAGTTGATCTGTGGTGTCCCCAATATGTGCTGGGTTAACCTTAAGAGATATTAAAGTAAGATTTGCACACATCAGAACGACAAAAGACCTAGGAACATAGTCGACCTAGAAAGTAGCCACAAATACAAGTGCAGAATTGGGCCTCAAAGGATGTCGGTAGTCCATCAACATAAACAGGATATGAGGGGGGAGGGCTAACCAAACTTATGGGGATAGAAGGACGAAGAAAGACCCGAAACCATATACCACTTGATTTCATCAACGTTAATTCAACGGAGTCCGGAAATCAGTTAACAGTTATTTTACACACGAATAATCTAATTTCTTGTTCTTATAAGACGTTACTAAAAAAAAAACATTACACTTAGTCATGAGACTCTGGATGTGGCTCTGAGCCTCTCCGTCTTTCCTCTTTACCCTTTCACTTGGTCTGCTCAAATTAGTAACATTTTATCTTTGACTAGTCCGACATAATTATTTACTATATTTACTTATTATCTCAATGTTTCGGCCGTTGTACCCTCTGGGCTTCCTCTGATAGCATTAAGATAGCTTGTCCACAATCCGCAGACCATGTCTACGTTTACCCCGTCTAGTTCTTTTGTTATCGCTTGCTCTGCTTCTATGGTGTTTAAATCTCCAATCCCTGACCAAGGGATGGAATTCACAATTACCATATCACCAAATTCACGGACCGACTAATGCACTGAGCTATTGTCCTGTGGGACAATTCTGAGTATCGAACTTGGAATCTTAAATCTCCTTTGTCTGCTGCTGAGATTGCTGTTGCTACTTGTCACGCTTGTTTGCTTTTACAGAGGCTTCTCGTTTCTTACTGCTGTAGAAGTTTGGCTGCCATTTCGGTTTATTTATTAATGGCTTCCTCATTGTGCTTATTTCTATGCTATGTCTACTAAGGAGGTTTACATAGCTTAGCATATGCTCTGATTATTTCACACATCTGACTCCACAGCTGTCTTCCCCGTCTTGTATTTGCGCATGATGGATATAATTATACCCCCACTTCCCAGACATTTGATAACGAAAGACACCCTTGCTTTAGCTTCTAACTGTGATCACGACCAGAAGACAGTACTTGGCATTATTTTTCCAGCTGACGATTTCTCGTAAAAGGATTATGCATCGTGCCTGAGAAATAACAATGCGGTCTTTAGAGACAATTTGCTAGGCAACTTTCCAACATGATTTTCAGCCTGATTGTACTTGGTTGGACCCATTAATTATTCGCTGTGTCGGGGTGGCTTACAAAACAAACTTTGTAGGTTCCGCAGATTATTTATCGCATTTTGGGCGCGAAATCGATTCGTGGAATTTCCGGTTCTTTTCTAAGGCGTCAATATTTTTCTTTGGATATCCGGCTTGTTTTACATCGCATTTGATAGCGTCCGACTTCTAAGCCAGGAAATAACAATGACAGAAATTAATTTGGAAAGATCCGAGAAGAAAAGGAATAAAAGAAACATGACTATTTTGGTTCTCTTTGAATGTTTTCGGTTTTTCGTTATTGTTTTGCCTGCAGAATAGGGGAGAGCTCCGAGAAGAACTTATTGACACGACATTGGAAAGGATGGGGGGGGGGGAAGGGAAAGATAATCAAACTACGATAGGTAGCAATGAAATTCTGGGAAATTAAAAAAAAAAAAGAAACTAGACCAGAGAGAAACGCAGAAAAAGAGGCGGAGAGAGATACAGGAGAAAAATTACGAGAAATGAAGACGTATGGGTAGAAAGACGTTGAAAGGTAAAGAGACAAAGACGAGACAAGGAGACGGGGAGATATGAAGAGATAAGGGAGAAAGAATGAGGAATAAAGAGATAGGGAGAGAAAGACGTTGGAACCGAAGAGAAGGGGAAAGTGAAAAACAAGTCGAGAGATAAAGAAGAAAATACGATGAATAAAAAGTGGAATAAAGACAGACGTTGAATGATCAAGAAAAAAAAAAAAGCCCCAAGGAATGAAGCCAGAGTGATGTTGAAAGATAAAGAACAAAAGGCAGATGAAGAATGAGTGATTGACAGGGAGTGTGTGTGTGTGTGTGTGTGTGTGTGTGTGTGTGTGTGTGTGTGTGTGTGTGTGTGTGAGATAGAAAGAGATTGAAAAATGTTTAAAAATAATTTTTTTTTTAGAAAAGTGGAAGAGGCAAAGGTACGTTCAGAGATAATGAAGAAGATATCAGTAATGAAGAGGTGGATGCAGAGAGTCGTAGAAAGAGGATAAAAAGAAAAGAAAAAGAGTGAGACAATGGTGGATGAAGAGAAAACAAGAGACGGGGAGACGTTGAGGGAGATGAAGAAATAAAAACCGAAAATGAAAAATGAGTAGGAGGATGAAGAGAGACGATAAAAGGTGAAAAGTATGAAATAAAAGAGACCGAAAGATGCTGCGAGAGAAAGAAAAGAATAAGGAATAGAGGCGAATAGGAATAAAGACGCTGAGGCAGATGAAGAAACGAAAAACGAGAAAAAGAGACAGAGAGTCTTTGGGAAACGAAGAAAAAAACGATCAATGGAATAGAGAATGAAGAGACATTAAACGATGAAGAGAAGAATAAGAAAAGAAAACAAGATGTTGAGATATTCATCAAAGACGAAGAATTAAATATATGGTGAAGAGAGACATCCAAAAAATCGAGAAAAAAAAGGGACGAAGGTTCAGAGATAAAGAAGAAGAAGGAGAAATGAAGAGTAAAATCAAGAGAGACGTTGAAAAGGCAAAAAACGGGAACGGAGATACGTTGAAAGATAAAGGCGAAAACGAGAAAGAGAATGACGAGGAGAGGCATTGAAAGGTGAAGAGAAAGAAAACGAGAAAAGAGATAGAGAGACGTTGAGAGATAAAGGAGAAAAACTTAGAATTAGTCACCCAGTTATGTGCCATGCGTGATACGCACGCTTAGGCAATCATGTATCTCTCGACTGACGAGGCAGATTTTTCCCGCAGTCGGTTGCCATTTCTTGCTCAGCTAGTTTCAACGTGCCGTGGCCGTAAGCATATATATATATATATATATATATATATATATATATATATTAGTCAAACCTAATGAGCCGACCCTGACGATCTGCCTAAGTGAAACCATGGTAGGTTTGTCTGGCTCATTAGGTTTGACTAGGTTTGCTCTACGTTTGTATCGAGCTCTTTAGTTAGTTGTTTACTCGTATCGGGGTTTTTTCTTTGGGCCTTGAACCTGTATCTGTGCGATTATTTTCGACAGACTTCCATGTTCCTGGCTCTTTCTTTTTTAAAACCTTTTTTTCCCTTCGTGATTGATTTGGCTATTGTTAAATCAAGAGTTCGAAGGTTTTTCGACACGAGTATAGTTACCTATATATATATATATATATATATATATATATATATATATATATATACTCCTGAAAAATTATTTCGGTTGAAGACCCACTGCAAAAGTCTCTGCAGTGCTGGTATTGGGCGCCCATGTCTATAAGTCATCACCGACAGAACATAGTCATTTAACAACTTTCTCTTGGTTTTGATTGTTCAATTAGGACTTCTCATGATGCAATAAACTTTTCCAAACACCGGCCAGCCAATCACAAACCTTCTTTTGTCCTCCTGTAGTCGGTCACCATCTCTTGCAATCTTCTTTCCGAGGGACACATAACTGTCGACTTCCCCGATGATCTTTCCATCTACAATAACAGGTGATGGTCTAGTGTGGCAGTTAAACATGACCTCGGAATCTCAAGATGCATGTTCAGGCCTACTGGTTGGCACCCAATGTGCATCTCTTCCAATTCTTTTGGTGTATCGGCTATTAGGATGATGTTATCAGTGAAGTCTAGGTGGCAGAATAGTTTACCATTTATGTTGATCCCGTTATATATATATATATATATATATATATATATATATATATATGAGTGAACATTGACGTCAACACTAAGAGACGACAGGCTGTTTCAGACCTGACGATTCTGTCTAGAATGAAACAGCCTGTCGCTTCTAAGTGTTGAATCTATGTTCACTTTTATATTTACACACGCTCTATCTCTGATATTGAGCACTTTATCCCATGAATATAGTACACATTAAAAGCATATTTCTTTACATATGTATATATATCACAGCAATAAACGTATGAAGCTTGATATTACTAGGAAATGTGGAGGTGGAGGGAAAAATAAATTAAAAAAAACTCCACATTTCCTTTTCATTGTACATTTTCTGTGCTTTTTAATTTAAATTAAATCTCCCGTTGTAAGCCTGACGAGCGGGAGCGAAACCGGTTGCTTCGCCCGTTTTTAATATGTCTAGTAATATCAAGCTTCATACGTTTATTGCTTTGATAAAATTTTGTACCTTCACAAATATCTTTAAATACGCAGTACATATATATATATATATATATATATATATATATATATATATATATATATATATATATATATATATATATATATATATATATATATATATATAATTAAAACTCCTCCATGGTCTTTTGAAAAGGAATAAAGTATTATCCCTGGTTTCCGGTTCCTTCAGTTTTGTACTCTTAACGTCTGCACCTGAAATCTGATATTTTATTCATTAACTATTTATTTATTTTTATCTCCTCCACCAATAGTATCTAGCTTTGCTTATCATCCGTTTTACACACATCTCTTGTCTTTTGAACAGGAGTAGAGATTTTTCACGTATTTCCGCTTTAGGATCGGGTTTCCGGTTCCTTTTAAAGTTTGCTTCAGCTCTGAACTCCTAACGTCAGCGCCTGAAATCATTTCATTCACTTTTTATTCATTTAATTTTTCTCTTCTCCACCAATAAGAGGAGACAGGTTCGCGTATCGTCCGGTTCACACTTCTCACTGGTCTTTTGAAAAGGAGTAGATGTTTATCCCTTGTTTTCTGTTTAGGATTCGGTTTCCGCTTCCTTCTAAATTCTGCTCCAACTTTATACCCCTAAGGCTTTCTTCTTTCCTAAGCTAATACATGTCCACAGAGTAACCCTCTAACTTTAGTGACTCTTGGGCCTTGTATTGGGTGAACATTAGTATACATATATATATATATATATATATATATATATATATATATATGAAGAAATATAGTCTTAAAGTGTGCTATATTTATGGGATATAGTGCTCATTATCAGAGAATGGGCGTGTTTAAATATAAAAGTGAACATAGAAGTCAACACTTAGAGGCGACAGTCTGTTTCATGCTAGATGCAATGGTCAGGCCTGACGATTGCATCTAGCATGAAACAGACTGTCGCCTCTAAGTGTTGACTTCTATGTTCACTTATATATATATATATATATATATATATATATATATATATATATATATATATATATATGAGTAAGCGTCTGCAATAGGGATTGGCTAGACGCACTAGTTAACGGGTATCCTCGAATACGAGTGGCCAGCTATTAAATATACATATATATAAATATATATATATATATATATATATATATATATATATATATATATATATATATATATATATGCAATCGTCAGGCCTATATATATATATATATATATATATATATATATAGGCCTGACGATTGCATCTAGCATGAAACAGACTGTCGCCTCTAAGTGTTGACTTCTATGTTCACTTATATATATATATATATATATATATATATATATATATATATATATATATATATATATATATATATATATGGGGTGTAACAGTAAAAGTGTCCAAAACGTGTAATGGCAAAATTGGCCAACTGTCAGATTAAGCTTTGAACCGTGTTATTTTAGAATTGATTAATGATATCTTATTGGAATTAACAATAAAAATGCATTTAGTTCTAAGTTGAAATGATGATACCTCTTGTTGTTGGGAGCTCCTGATCCAGTTTTTCTCTCTACTGCTCCCTTTTTTAAACTTATTCATCGTTCTCTTGATGGTTGTTGAATGGACTTTGAAGATGGAAGCCAGAGTATGAATGTTGGCACCATTACAGAATGCCTGAATATTTTACCAGCGTTAGGAAGACATAGTGGGGATGACATAAAAGGATTGTCATCTGTTCTCTTTCTATCTGAACACCTCAAAGGGTTTTTCAATGATTCTTACAGCAAATGGTGTCAGGATGGCTAAACGTTTTATCTGAAAGCCTGGACAAAAGAAACTCCGTTAGTTCAGTGGGTTTTTAGATTTTAAACATTATGCTCTTACGCGATTTGGACAATTTTGCTCTTACACCCGATATATATGTATATAAGTGTGAGCGAGAATTTGAATACATTTGAACAGATGGTGGAAATTGTAGGAACGAAAGAACAGGCAAAAGGTCAATCGAAAAAAACATACTATTAGATGGAAGGCCTCACTCTCGAATTTCATTGTCTCTTATCGTTTTTTGACTTGTTTTGAACGCAACTTACATTCAGGAAATTAAAATAAAAACACAAACTTTGGTTGGAATCTCGGAGAGAAAAGACAGAAAATAATGGATGTGAAGTGACATAAGAAGACGACAAATAGAATTGTAACAAACATGGCCGCTATCACTGCAAGAAGCAGCAACCGAAGCCCGCTAAAAAAATATTCCGTACAATACTTTACTGCAGAACCTAAAATCAAAATAGAAGGAATATTTCTGAACGGAAATTAAACTGAATGTAAAACACCATGAAAAAAAAAACTTGTCCATTGATTATACGTACGACAACATTTGACTTCACTTCAAAAGATTAGGTTGGTTTAGTACTCACTGAGTTATTCCATATCGAATTCTGCATGGGGCATCTGGTGTGGATCGAATTCATTACATAGCAGAAATGGACAACAACACTAGAAGCGCTAGCGGTGCCCCTATTTGAGAAACGTATGCAACTCCAAGAAGCGTCAAGTCGTGGTTTAATGGTTAGCATGCTTATTTTCCTGATCATAACACGTGAAAGTGAGCGACACTTATAGTCTGATCGAAGAATTAAAACTTATATAAACCCAGTAAATAACTTTATAACAACTACTTTAACTATAAAGGTAATTTTGGAATATCCCCCTCTCTCTCTCTCTCTCTCTATATATATATATATATATATATATATACACACACATATACCTACGTTTGTAGCACAGCTCAGAGTTTCATGGTTACCCAAATCATCCTGCACAAATGGTAAATTAACTGTGTATTAAATAGTTCATTTACCATTTGTGCCTGATGATTTGGAAAACCATGAAACTCTGATTTGCAATACAAACGTAGGTATATGTGTCATTATTAATGTATATTTTATAGCTCCGTTTAACTACATTGAGCACTGTTTTGTATACACCTTAAATTAGATAAATATTTATTTGCATATCTGCATATGTACGTTATCAATCGAATATGTAGTTATCTATCTATCTATCTTTATATATATATATATATATATATATATATATATATATATATTTGGGGAGAGATCTTTATTTCAAACATGTTTCGCTGAATAAGATAGACAAGGAAAAGTTTATAAAATTTGAGATTTCTAGTATTCTTAAGTTTTTGTCCGTTTAATGGCGGTAAGAGAGTGTAAAATTGTGCGTAGCGCTTTCGGACACTTCATGAGCCATATTTCCAGGGGTCTTGTTGCTGCTATTAAGTTCTTTTCACGGTTGCCTTATGAGATATCATTTTGTGATACTTGTTGTTTGTTAATTAGCGATTGTCTTTTAAGATGTATTGCGTGATGCATATTGTTTGTTAATTAGCGATTGTCTTTTAAGATGTATTGCGTGATGTATATTGTTTGTTAATTAGCGATTGACTTTTAAGATGTATTGTGTGATACTTGTTGATTGTTAATTAGCGATTGCCTTTTAAGATGTTTTGTGTGATGCATATTGTTAATTAGCGATTGTCTTTTAAGATGTATTGCGTGATGCATATTGTTTGTTAATTAGCGATTGACTTTTAAGATGTATTGAGTGATGCATATTGTTTGTTAATTAGCGATTGACTTTTAAGATGTATTGTGTGATACTTGTTGATTGTTAATTAGTGATTGCCTTTTAAGATGTTTTGTGTGATGCATATTGTTTGTTAATTAGCGATTGACTTTTAAGATGTATTGTGTGATACTTGTTGATTGTTAATTAGCGATTGTCTTTTAAGATGTATTGTGTGAAGCATATCGTTTGTTAATTAGCGATTGTCTTTTAAGATGTTTTGTGTGATGCATATCGTTTGTTAATTAGCGATTGTCTTTTAAGATGTATTGCGTGATACATGTTGTTTGTTAATTAGCGATGGTCTTTTAAGATGTTTTGTGTGATGCATATTGTTTGTTAATTAGCGATTGTTTTTTAAGATGTATTGTGTGAAGCATATTGTTTGTTAATTAGCGATTGTCTTTTAAGATGTTTTGTGTGATGCATATCGTTTGTTAATTAGCGATTGTCTTTTAAGATGTATTGTGTGAAGCATATTGTTTGTTAATTAGCGATTGTCTTTTAAGATGTATTGTGTGATACATATTGTTTGTAAATTTGCGATTGTGTGATGCATATTGTTTGTTAATTAGCGATTGTCTTTTAAGATGTATTGTGTGATGCATATCGTTTGTTAATTAGCGATTGTCTTTTAAGATGTATTGTGTGATACTTGTTGATTGTTAATTAGCGATTGTCTTTTAAGATGTATTGGGTGATACATGTTGTTTGTTAATTAGCGATTGTCTTGTAGGGTGAATTGTGTGATACATATTGTTTTTTAATTAGCGATTGTCCTTTAAGCTGTATTGTGTGATACATATTGAATATCATTTAGCGATTGTCTTTAAGATGTATTCTGTGTTACATATTGTTTTTTTAATTAGCGATTGTTTTTTAAGATGTATTGTGTCGGTTGATATTAATTTCATTGGCACGTGGTTTGTTCTACGTTCGCACAACCACGGCGTTCCTGGATCAACTCCCTGTTTAATATTCCAATAAGCACCTCTCGATGAGGAAATGATCTCTCGGGTCAACCTGCTTATGCACCAGGCTTCTCTGATAGACACTGAGTGTAAAGTCTCTGTTGGCACCATCAGGTGAATCTCATACTACCCATTCATATAGTTAAACTTCGCACTCACGCTGTTAATTTTTAATACAGAATCACAAACTAGAGACAAAACAATTACAACTTTCGATATCAGTAATAGCTTTTGTTAGTTAAAAACGCAAATCAATCTTATGTCGCCTGTTTGGATATGATTCTTTCCAAACTATATCTATGTCTTATGTAAGGTCTTAAATACTGAATTCATTAAATAGTTGGCTGTTGTTTGGTTGATTTTTCTTTAACGGCATATCAACACCTCTATGGGTTCTTTAATGCCGAAGTCTAAATATTTTGTTTTATTTCTTTTTTTAGATAATAATAATAATAATGACGCCATCAATGAATGAAAACGTCACAGAGTGAACTGGAAGATCCTTCAGAGACTCAGACATTGCGATACAAAATGGAAGTAGGTGGTCATGTATCCAGCTGCACAGCGACCTTACGACCACACCCACTCATGGGGCTAATGAAGATTAAGATTACAACGTGTGACTTCCATAGTAGAATGGATAAATTAATATTTTTCGGTGTCACTTTTTTTTAATGATTGATTGATTGATTCGTTTTCTACGCCTTATCAACCCTTTTCAGATTATTGAAAGCCTGAAATTATTCTTAGATTTTAAGTTTTTTTGGGGTAAAATGGTTTCGTGATGGGCTTGAATAAATGGATGGTAGAACAGGGTTTGGGAGTAATAGTAAGAATATAAATCTTTTTAAGAGTTACAAGGAACGAGAAGATGTAGAGGGCTATGATCGCCTATGTTCTCAAGGGATACGGCACATTAAGAAGAATGAAATACAAGTCTCATTAATAAATTCATAGGTGGGGAGATGAGAGGGATTCATATCTTTCCCAAGGGTATTTGGGCGTAAGTGATTATAATTATCCAACTGGAATTGGAACTTGACAATATCTCAGAATTCAGAAATTGATAAACAAGAAATCATAAAGTGGGGGATCAAGTCTATATTACAATTAATATATAAACTTATCCCTCACTTTGTGGTCACGGTAGTTTCTATACATTTATATTAGAATTTAAATAAATCTAAAAGACGTGTCTGGGTAGCTAATCAGTATTTGAATGATTGATTCGTTTTCTACGGCTTATCAACCCTTTGCAGACTATTCAAAGCCTGCAAATATTTTTATATTGCCACATTCTTTTGAGATTATAAAAGTTTTTAATAATACAAGATTTACTTATTAACCCATAGATGGGGAGAAGAAATGGATTCATCATTTTCCCAGGGGTATTTGCGCGAAAATGATTATACCGAACTCAGCCAGAACTGGAACTCGGCGCTCCGATTAACATTACAGAACCCGCACAGCCAAACTTACAGCACCTGGTCTTCCCGAGCGTTCACCCATCTAGGTACTGACCAGGCTCGACGTTGCTTAACTTCGGTGATCGTATGAGAACCAGTTTTATGAATGATGACCTGTTTTCAACTCTGCAACATTTTTCTTACAAAGGCAACGTTGAAAATCTGTTGCTATTCTGTCGCCATTTCCAACGTTCAGATGAGCTCCATTCCCCGACTCAGACCTTCGAAGAAATTGAACCGTCCTTAATTCCTCAGTATTCTAAATGTAATCAGATAGTTCTACTCAGATTTTCCAAAGAAGTGCCAACTCATGGGATAGACCCCCGCGTGGTTGCTTCCTTGAAAACATTAATACTAATCTCTTCAAATCAAGGGTCAATCGTCATGTTTTCCTCTCAGTTTGTATTTTTTACCAGCTTCTCTTCTATTCATATCTCGCACTACAGTCAATATCACCATTCTGTTGACTGTAACCCTTGAATGTGATCTGGGTTGAATTTAATTAAAAATATTGAACTATGACGTACATTAAAGTGATAGGGGATGAGGAGGGCGTGGCGGTCGGCAGCCCCTCACAAAATAATCAGCAAAAGGAAACCGAGGTTCGACTGAATTTTTACTTCACACTAATATTTCTTCAAGGAAAAGGTCTGAATCTGCTTCTGTCTGCTATCTGTTCCATCACCGTATATTTAAACATTGGCATGTCATGATTGCTAACGTTTAAAAAGTGGGTGGACAACAGTAGCGGCAAGAAGCTGTTGCCGACATAATCAACCTTGACTGAAGCCAATATATGTGAAAATCTGTGCTGACCGATGCTTTACGTAACTAAGCTAGAAAATTCTCATCATCGCCGAGCTAATTCTAAATTCTAACTCGTCACAATGAAAAATTTCGATTCGAAGAGGATCTATTTTTTGAGTGTTTATTGGGAGTCAAGTCCAATATCCCAGAGATCAAGTCCACCCCAGCTGCCTTCTGGAACAATCTTGATCTCTTGGGTCTAGGGTCAACCGATATCTATCCTGCATATGTATCCTACACGTACGCACAATCAACAAACCTTATGCCCTTAACCCTTTTGAGCTCTGACCACCGCTTTATCGGTGGTAGAAAAAAATAACGTAATGCTCAGACACCGGTTGAACAGTGGCAGAGAAAAATGACAATGCTCAGCTACCGGTTGAACGTTGGATAAATACTTTAGTTTTTATATATACCGTGAAATATTACACACAAATTATTTGCGAATTTTGACCCAGGAGCTCAGGCAGAAGGGTTAAAATTGTTCAGGCTCAAAGGGTTCAGGCTCAAAGGTTCATGGCTCAAAGGGTTAAAACAACATCATTCAGTCATCTTCTACCTTGAATGGTTCTTAGGCCTTGAATTGGGCGAAAACCTTTTAACAAGAAAACCTGCTCAGTCGTGGGCGTGACCATCCTGATTCGGAATTTCTGTGTTGTCGTTGATAGCGAATCAAATTGGAAAGGAAGCGAACGCAATTATTTCTTCGCGCCAAAAGTCAAGCCAGCTTAGTGAGAACTATTTAAACACAAACGTTCGGACTCCCTAATGATTAGGGTACCTTTCAATAAACCGCTTTGATCAGACTTTCACTGATAGTGTGTGAGTGTATACGAAAGAGAGAAAAAGTAAGTGGAAAAAGTGAGTGGAAATGAGAAAGAAGCAAACAAGGAATGGAGAGAGAAAGAGAGAGAGAGAGAGAGAAAGAGAGAGAGAGAGAGAGAGAGAGAGAGAGAGAGAAGCAAGAGAAAAGTAGAGGGAGAGAGTGGTAGGGAGATTTTAGTGGAGTAAGACAATTATTTTTCATGGCAAAAAAGAAACGTCGTGTACTTTGACCGCTTTTGGTGGATGTAATTAATAATGCAGAATTCACCTCAAAAGTATAAAAAGAAAAGACAGAGCATAAAAAGGGTCAGCATTCACACTAAATACACGAGAAAAACTTTCATGAGAATAAGAGTCGATAAGTAAATGTGTACTTGCCATTTCCATCTCCCTTCGGCGTAGTCCTGAAAAGAGAAAAGGAAAGAAAATTACTGTAAAAACAAATTTAGGTAACAAGGAATAGTGATAATTCTACCAATCTGAGTATGTTTTATCTATCTATCTATCTATCTATCTATCTATATATATATATATATATATATATATATATATATATATATATATATATGCATATATGTCTGTGTGTGTATAATGTGTGTGTGCATATATATATATATGCAATTTTTATATATATTATTTATATATTATATATGCGCGGTACTTATTGAAAAGCGCTCAATATCAGCGGTAGAGCTAACATGTTTAGTTGCGTTGATGTGAGATTGTGACCCTGGCAGCTAAAAGACAGAAACATTACATCAAGAACAAGCTGGGAAATATTGAAAAACGCACCTGCCTACAACAGCATAACAAAGAAATGCCTAATTTTGCCTACATGAAAAGGTAGCAATAATTTCCCACACTCAACAAAAGAAATTACTAAAAATAAGATCAGAAATAATTTCTAAATGCAGACATGAAAACAAATACCTATTATCCCAATTTATACCAACCGGATAAAAAAACAACAACCAACACTGCTACTTAAACCACTATTGGCCCTATGAACATGAAAAGAGAAACCACTGACACCATAACATTACCATCATCCGCCCCTCTCACTACGACCGCATCAATACCACCCCCACAAACTGTCACCACTTTAATTACAGTTCGCCAACGTCATTGCTCCCAATATTGTAAATATTGTAATCATTATTTCAGTCTTACTATTAATTTATTTATTATTGTAATTATCATATTTTTCTTACCATTTATTCCCACTTATCTCAACATTTCATCCATTATTTCATTACTACTATTCCACTACACAATTACCATTGCTGCATTAGTCGCATTATAATCCCCGCCCCCAGCAAAATTAATACCACCGTATAAATACCAATAAGTATTGTAAATTAGAATTTCTACAATTTAAATAAGCGCAATCGCCAAGCAAATAAACAAGCAAATAACCAGCATTAAAAATAATAACAAGACAACAATAAAAAGTAAAAAAATAATAACAAATTTACCTGCAATAGTCTTACACAGACCCCATCTTAAGTAATGCAAAAAAATAAATAAATAAAAAAAATAAATAAATAAACTGACGGATAGAAGGTGTGTGAACGCGTGTGCATACGTATATGTGTGTTCGAGAAAACATTATTTCGTGGACAAAATAGACGAACAATCTATAAGTTGACACCGTCACTTGGGAAAGAAATCGCTACAGCAACGATGTATGGATGCGCATATACGCCTAGTCCCACACTGTTAATATATGTTTATGTTTGTGTGAGCTGCAATGAGTGAACGTGCGTGCATGCGTGTCTGCGTACGTATGAGTGGCGTTCCGATGACAATTTCCCCCCAACTACCATAAAACACCGATATACGCAACCATAAATAAATCCAAAATTTCAAAATTAATCAGTTTGTCTCACGATCGCAAAGGGCGTGAAACCCAGGGTCACAAACTCACATTGACCCAACAGAAAAGGGATATTTTTCGGCTTCTTATTTATTTAATTTTCGTATTATTTCCATTCTGTTTCTATGTACACTTTTATAAGCATTTTAATATTCGTTTTTCTCCCGTTTTGATTACTTTCTTAAAAACAGTTATTAAAATAAAGATGAACTCTCCCTGGACACATTTTTAATCTCTTTAAATCAAGACTCAATCGATATCCTCCTCATCTGTATTTCACTTTCTAGCACCCACTTCATTCATATCACACCATATTAATCATTACCATTTTAACAGCAACCATACAGTTATACTTTGAAATTATGTACCTATGATTCCTCAAAAGGTATCCTGAATTTCCAAACGTAAAAGAAATTAAAATAGAAGCGAGTCAAATACTATTTTTAATGCCGTCGGCAATCATAGATTTCCAAAGATTCTTTCTTTATTATCTGAGAATTGCCATGAATTCTTCTATAAGACTGGTTATTTTTTGCCTTCTCCACGGTTTGTCATTCAGAATAGTCCTTCGAGACTGGGTATTACCTAATATTTTCTTTAATGCCATGTTCTTTCAGGACGCAGGCGATCATGGCTCTCCACATGTTCCTTATCTATGTATTACCATGACTTCTTGGGAAAGATAGTAAAATAGTCTCC
This sequence comes from Acanthosepion esculentum, assembly GCA_964036315.1. Taxonomy (NCBI): domain Eukaryota; kingdom Metazoa; phylum Mollusca; class Cephalopoda; order Sepiida; family Sepiidae; genus Acanthosepion; species Acanthosepion esculentum. The sequence continues at coordinate 48,905,855 of OZ038503.1, forward strand.
TCGTTGCTTTCTAAACGGTTTGGAATCCAGAATAGTGCTTCGAAGCTATTTTTTCTTATATGCCGTGTCTCTTCAGGACGCAGGCGGTTATGGATCTCCACATTTATTTGTGAATTACCATGACTTTTTGCGAAAGACGGTAGAGTGGTTTCTCGTTGCTTTCGCCACCGTTTGAATTCAGAATAGTTCTTCGTGACTGGTTTTCACCTGATTATTTTTTTTCTTAAATATCATGTCCATCGAGGACGTAGGCGGTCATGGCTGCCCACAGATTCCTTACCATAACGTCTTGGGAAATAGAGTAGAGTGTCTTACCGTTGCCTTCTCCACGGTTTTGAATTCAGAGTTGCGATTTATTCACGAGCTGGAGGCGAAGGAATATATCCATGCCTTTACAAAGAGCGAAAGTGGTCGCAACAGATTAAACCTGATTTGAACTCGGTATGCTGATTCTACTTTTCGCTTTGATAGTTGATTATGGCTTTCCACAGGTTATAGCTGATAGCTATCCTGCAGCGAATGTATATAAACAACGCCGGTAATGGCTGCCCGCGACGCGAATGAATCCGAACTGTCACTGTCGATAACTCCAAAACGGTAGATTTTATCAAATTTATCAAGCCAGATTCGAATGGAGCATTGTACAATTACACATAAATGTAAGTATTCTGGACATTTTTTTAATGCGAACTGAGAGCGGGTGTTACATTGCAAATTAACCAAAAACAAAACAAACAAAAACAAATAAAAACACCCAGTATACCATCAATATCAAGGACTGGTTGAAGGTCGCCATCGTGGAATTGATGGTCAACATAACGAGAACCACCTGGTATAGGTTTGCAGTTCCTTTCATGAACCTCGTCAAAGCTGAGGCCGCTTTTATCATACACATATTTTTCTTCTTATTTCAGTATGTATGCTAATTTTTAAAACGTTTTTGAAATCGTTAGTCGAATAAGTGGATTATTTGTTTTTTCATTTCTCAACGCATTTAGACAGAGAAAAATACTGACAGTTAATTGTTACACATTTATTTAAAGAATAAAGTATTAAAAATAAACAAAAACAATTATTTCTCTTTGGTTCCCCCTCCCCATTTGTAAGCGGAAGAAGCTCTTAGCAGGTAATCTGGTGAGAAAAAAAAGCTTTCAAATAAGGAAGATACCAAGAAAATGAAAGTGAACAAAAGTGACCAGAAAAGATGAAAATCCCTGGTAATGAAAGAAACATCAGGAAAACAAAATTGAAAGCATTGAACCGAAATGAGAAAGAAACGGTGAAAAATCAAAGTCGAGAGAGAAAAAAAAGATAAAGATATGATTGGAGGGGAAGAAAAAATTTAAATAAAAGGCTGGTGGGTGGAGAAAAGAAAGAGATAAAATAACGAAAACGAGCGAAGGGGAGAGAGAGAGAGAGAGAGAGAGGAATTAAAAATAAGGGGAAAGGCTAAGGCGAGATAGAATGCGAAAGAAATTAGCAAGATACGTGTAACAGAGAGAGAGAGAGAGAGAGAGAGAGAGAGAGAGAGAGAGAGAGAGAGAGACGATAAGTGGGAAATTAATATATCAGAAAAGAGAGAGAGAAGATAAGTCGAAACAATGAACATTTCAGGAGAGAGAGGGAGAGAGAGAGAGATAAATTAAAAGAGCAAGGCGAGAAAGAATGACAGCGAGACAAAAAAATGAAGTAAAATAAAATTGAGAGAAAGAGATAAAGGAATTAAAGATAAGAAAGCAGGAGAGTGAGAGAAAAAAAAGATTGAACAAAAGATGGAAGAAGGAAAATAAATGCTCGAAACGGATAAGTGGGAAAATGCGCAGAAAAGTGCGGAGAGAGAGAGAGAGAGAGAGAGAGAGAGAGAGAGAGAGAGAGAGAGAGAGAGAGAGAGAGAGAGAGGGAGGGAGAGTGAGAGAGAGTGAGAGAGAGAGGGAGAGAGAGAGAGTGAGAGAGAGAATGAGGGAGAGAGAGAGGGAGAGAGAAAGTGAGAGAGAGAAAGTGAGAGAGAGAGTGAGGGAGAGAGAGAAAGAGAGAGGGAGAGAGAGCGGGAGAGGGAGAGGGAGAGAGAGAGGGAGAGAGAGGGAGAGAGAAAGTGAGAGAGAGAAAGTGAGAGAGAGAGTGAGGGAGAGAGAGAGAGAAAGAGAGAGGGAGAGAGAGCGGGAGAGGGAGAGGGAGAGAGAGAGGGAGAGAGAGAGGGAGAGAAAGTGAGAGAGAGAGAGAGGGAGAGAGAGAGAGTGAGAGAGAGAAAGAGAGAGAGAGAGAGATGATAAGTCGAAACAATGAGCAATTCAGAAGAGAGAGATAGAGAGAGAATGCGAAAGGATGTAAAGGAGAAAAAAAACAGGCGAATGAAAGACAAAATAAAAATAGCACAAGATCGAATAAGCAGGTAAAAGCTAGAAAAGGATAAAAGACAACTAAAAATAAGGAAAAAGCAAGAAGAAAAATGATGAAAATAGAAGTGGAAGAGAGAGAAGAAATATAAGACGGTAAGGGAAACTAGCGTAAGAAATTCCAATTTATCACAAAGTATTGCTAAAATGTTCAATTTACTGTGTGTAATCTGAGGGCGACTCTCACAAAAATCTACAAGATATCAGTTGTTAAATGGAAACAAATAAGAAACGAAAACGTTTATTATATTCACAAATATGTTTATTATTTGGATTAGGATTACCAGCGGCACTTGAACGGGATTAATTGCTTTAGTTCTCATTTTTTGTTTTGCGCAGATATGAACTTTCTTTTTTGTGTAGCGTTAACTTTTGTCGGCTAGGATTATCGAGATTAATCCGATCAAAGGGATTAGATGCTAAGCTGAGTAAAGATTGGCATTCTCGCTTTGGGTAAAAAAGAAAAACAAAAGGAGAAAAATATATCGGAAGGAAAACAGAACTGTTAAATGAAAAGATAAATAGTTGAAAAATCGTGTACAATACTTTTGGTATAAGGGATTCCCAATAAGAAATTAACTATTTAAATAGACTGATGCCAACTGATATTGTGACAAAAATAGGTTGATATATATTATTTATTATGAGTTAAAGATCAAATGCAGATCAAATATGGATCGAAATCCGACAGGATGTTGACATACAGAACAAATAGGTAACGTATCTATAATTTTGGAATTTTGACTAATGCCTATATAAAATATTATATATATAACCTATCTATCTAACCTATTTCACTTTTATTAAAGCTTCGTCAGAGATTGAGCGAAAACAGACAAAATGACAGAAACATTGGAATTTTGACTAATGCCTATATAAAATATTATATATATAACCTATCTATCTAAAGTATTTCACTTTTATTAAAGCTTCCTCAGAGATTGAGCGAAAACAGACAAAAAGACAGAGAGATTGGAATTTTGACTAATGCCTATATAAAATATTATATATTAAAGTTATGATATTAGGATTATGATATTTATGTAACCCTATGTTCCTATGTCATAAATCGGCGAACTTTTGTCCAAAACTAATGAAAAGGCACTAATTTGTTTTAATTCTTGAAAAAGGTCACCTTAAAACCAAAAATTCAATTTTATCATATACGCAGCAAGGGTAAAAAATAAAAAAAAAATTTCAGAAGCTTTACTTTTCAATTTACTAATGATGTAAATATTTATTACTGTGAAAAACAATAACTGTGGCACATGGCCGAAAAAGTGGGGAGTGAGTGGAGTCTGGTCATCATTCACTATCCTATACCTAGCTTATCTGATGCACGACCCGTTCATCCATTGCAATTAACATATACCAAAAGAAGACATCCATCGCCCTTTACTCCTACATGTACCACAATACCACATACATAAAGGGAACCTGCAAAATAAACCTCATCATTTAAAAATGTCATATGTATAAAATTCCTTTGTACAAATTCTCGTAATATATATATATATATATATATATATATATATATATATATAAATCTGGTGATATGAAATGAGGGGTGTATGAATCCCAATAACCAACAAATAAAACAAATGTAAAACAGAAAATAACAAATGTTAGTAGGAAGCATCCCCCCCCCCAAAAAAAAATAAGTGTTGTCGCTGTATTCTATCATCAGACAGAATCAAGAAGCTAACACTCTAACGGAATGGGTAGGGTAAAATAAACGTGGACGGGGAGAAATCAAAAACTGAACCAGTCGAGATGAAAAGGAGGCCAAAAAAAAAACAAACTGGGGATGTTGAGAATCTCAACTTGGTTCATAACAGAAGTAAAGAGCAGAGAACAAACCGGGGACGACACTCATTCGCATTAACTAGGTACACAAAAGAGACGTTGTGACGAAGAGGACTTAAAAAAGGAAATCAAGAATACTCCTTTCACACAAACCATGCTCGCTACTTTCACCCACCTTTCGTAGAAATGTGTCGACACTAAACGCTTTCTAAGAGTTCTGATCTTCACTTTCAGCTGATGCTGAAAGAATCGGATCAGAGCCTGATAAAGAATAGCTTTCCTGCTTGCGTCATCCAGATTACCATTCTTGCCACGGCTAGCAACGTTAGAAACCTTTCGTTTCACCCCAGAATACGGAGGCGACACATTGTCGCACGCGTATGCGAGATCGATGAGCACAAGTTGATCCAAAATTTTCTAATGGTATAATTGGATAGTACTTACGTATTTTTAACGCATTTAACTGTTTATAGCTATAGCATAACATGGAAACTTACAAATAAAGAAAGACTTGTTCTAGAAGATTCCAGAAGGTTCTAGAAAGCTCCAGAAAGTCATAGTACTACAAATATACGATTTTAGAAATTTCATATTGGTGGTGGTGACATATAAAAAAAAACTGAATTAAACCCTTCTTCATTATTTTTTAACAAAAGTTAACAAATTATTTTACAAAAATGATAATTCTAATCGATTTCTTAATGTTGCTAGTAAATTGATTAAGGACGGCGCCGTAGTTCTTTTTCTTTTCTTTTCATTTTTATTTTCCAAAGTACTTTCAATATCATCCGAGATCATCTTCCCGATTGAATTAGTAAGACAAAATATAATGTAACTGATAGTTGTGATTTTTTAGTAAACATGCAAGAACGCGCTCTGTTATGACTAATTTGAAATTAACTGTTAAAGTTAAGACGTTTTTTTTTCATGCCCTTGATCTAAGGGAGGTAACTCTAATTTCTATAATTGTCATTTTAAACATATTTAAAAAACATTGCTATTATGAACATTTTAAAATTATCAGTTATATTAATTTTCTGTTTTAGTAATTCAACCGTGAAGATAATCTACGACATCTTCCTTGACGAATTTACTATCAAAATTAAGAAATCGATCAAAGAATTCGAGAGCATTACAATAAAATAAATAGACATATCTAGATTATTCAAC
>OZ038503.1:48913723-48916223 GCA_964036315.1 Acanthosepion esculentum
CTACATGTTTAAAAGAAAAGTTGCTGCCAAATTACACACACACACACACACACACACACACATACACACACACACACACAAACATATATATATATATATATATATATATATATATATCTCAGAGATGGCCCCATACCATCCCACTATACTGTGCAGTCGACAAAATCAAGAAACAAAACACATGCGCGAAATTAATATATTATATGGCGACAATTTATCCATCGCACTATGTGTATGTATGTGTGTGTGTGTGTGTGTGTGTGTGTGTGTGTGTGTTTTGAACAATAAAAAAATGTTCAAAATTAAAATTTTCATACACACTGCGTTGTATATTAATATATATTCCATGCTGATGGAAGGCAAACAAGATTCTTTATGATGATTACAAGATAGCAGTTTCGTTTTGGAGGCCTTATAATTTACAAGCTATTTTTTGCTCCAGTTAACAACTGATTGTAGGTCATTTTCGAGAGCAGCTGTCAGTTCTACTTTGTATGACCTATCGGATTTACTATTAGCACAGGAGTAAGTAGTTGTGTCATCAGCATACATACCAAGTTGAAAACTCATGACACCTGGAAGGTCGTTGATGAGAATTAGGAATCTTTTGAAATTGCTAGATGTAACTGTAAGTTCTATTCTAATAGTTTATTTTTTCACTCCTCCCGATTGTTTGCTTCCTTGTCTCCTATGTTCTTCAAAAATTAAAATGCAACGTCCATCACCATCTTCTGTTTTCTTAAAATTGTTCTTTTTATTGTTCTTCCTCCTCACTAAAGTCTTCTCATTCGCTTTTGTTCCTATGTGTTAGTAGCATTTTCGCTTGGCTTTGGGTGAAATGATTGAAAAAACTGAACTAAAAGAATATCGCACGGACACAAGAGAAAGAAAACAAATTAAAAGTCTAGCAACAATAAAAACAGGAAATTGTGCAGAAAACAAGAATAAGCTGGTGCGAAGGCGATAAAAAACGTTACTTCACCCGATAACTCGTCTCATTCTGATTCCGAGACGTGATTTTAATTTCTATGGTTATATTAGAATATTAATGAAATTTGAAATGCCACTAAAAATTGCATACGGCAATAAATGAATAAAGCTGATGAGAAATAGAAAACAAAATCCTTGGTTGTAATGATATTTTGGAGACAGCAAAAGTAATTAACAAAATAAGAACATATTTTGCACAAATACTTTTGGCAGTGGAATTTGTATAATGAAATCTCACGGGAACGATGCGTAGACAGCAGGAAAATGGCGTCGTCACTCGATATTGATATCGAATGATTAGTATGCGTGCGGGTTTATTTTTCCTGAAATTTAAAATATTGATTTCTGAAATTATTTTATTATACATATAAATGCTTTTAAGAAATTTGACAAATGTAAAACGTTTCATTAAATATAGATTTGATTGCGCGTTTCGCCTTTCAAGGGTTCATCATATCACCGCTTCAAAAAAAAAAAAAAGAAAAAACGAAAAAAAGAAATATGTGTTTATTTGTGTGCATGCTTAAATAATGAATCATTAGTACTCTTTCAGTACACACACACACACACAAACACACACACACACACACACACACATATATATATATATAGCACTATTTGGGAAATTATATGACACATTGAAAAAAGATTACTTGTGACGAGTTCCGTATATATATATATATATATATATATATATATATATATATATATATATATATAGAGAGAGAGAGAGAGAGAGAGAGAGAATGAGAGAGTTGTTCAATAATACTGATATAGAAAATAGATAAACGTTTATGTCTATTATTTTTATAGTCTTTATATATATATATATATATATATATATATATATATATATATATATATATATATATTGCACCTGACGATTGCACTAGCATGAAACAGACTGTCGCCTCTGAGTGTTGACTTCCATGTCCACTTTTATATTTATATTTACACACGCTCTGTCTGTGATATTGAGCACTTTATCCCATAAATATAGCACACTTTAAGACTATATTTCTTCATATATATATATATATATATATATATATATATATATATATGTATATATAAAGAATGATAGTTCATTTGCCAACAAATTAGGAACCCCACACCAGAAAATTACACCTTAGCCAACATATAGAGGAATGTGGAGGACAAAATCTGCCAAATGTTAATGTCTTCCCATTCTACAGAACCACTAAACAAAGGCGGATTAATAAGGAAATATTTTTCATCAATAAGTTCAAACCCATACTTAATTCATTGCATAAATAGATTCTACCAAATTCTCCTTACCATAAACGACATATATTGCCAGTTACGCCCCTTGATTTTTCATTTTTTTTATTGGTACAAAACATAAGCATCAACACGTGGAGATAGAAACAGTTAAAACTTTTTGAAAAGCTAAGCAAAACAGTTAAAGTAAAAAAGTTAAAAAAAAAAGGAAAACAACAAATTATTTTTCTAAGAAAAAAAAAACGCACTGAAAATCCAATTGTAAGCA
>OZ038503.1:48921223-48923723 GCA_964036315.1 Acanthosepion esculentum
TCCGAATAATATAAATAATACAAGTATTTTTACTCTCTCTCTCTCTCTCTCTCTCTCTCTCTCTCTCTCTCTCTATATATATATATATATATATATATATATATATATATATATATATATCCAAAGCGTATTTGCACATAAGTGAATAAATTTAACTGTAATTTGAAATCAGCTCTTGGATTTCTTATCCCGAGTCGCTATCCATTACACACATACACATAGTCATATATATATATATATATATATATATATGTGTGTGTGTGTGTGTGTATTGTTTAAAATTTGCTATATTTATGGTGGAATTGTGCTGAATATCGGACATAGAATGCTTATACGTACATATAGACATTGTAGACATAGAGATCAATGGTGCATGGTGAGTGTCGGTTTACACCATGTGCTGAAAATCGTTTGAGGCGTTAAACTGACAGTCACTATGCAATGTTTAATCCTATCTATCTAAGTCTAGTTGCATCTGGCATGAGGCAACAACATTGGAGCATTTATATTGACTTGGACTCACAACATTGGTCAATGATTTAAGGAGAGTAGTTTATTTGAAACTCTCACATAATCTATGAGACGAAGAGTAAGTAAATAGTTCATTTCAGTGATGGCTGGATGGCATATTCGATCGATATGAAAAGATCACCTGTTGTTAGCGAACAAAACATGCGGCTCTTTTCCAGCGTATACTCATTAATTATTGATGGGCAATCAGGAAAATGCGTTCGATTTTCTATGCGAACGTCAAGATGGACACGGTAAACCACCGTTCAGTGCGGTGTGTTTGATGCAATTTTGCTGAGGCGATGATGGTCGACCGACCACCAACAACGTTCACTCTTGCATGGCAGGTAAGAATAAAACATTTACATATAAAAAAAAACAACATAAAAACTAATAAAGAAATAAAAGAAATACGAAAAAGAATACGTTCTAAAATAAGAACATCTTTGGTGCCTGCAGATCATAAATAAAACGAACGAAAAACCCCTAAAACAGAAAACAAACTACATTGAATGCTCGAATTGTATATGTCTGTTAGTTCGTTAGGGACAAACTTCAAAATTAATAATGATATTTTTTTTAATAATTTCACAAATATATATATATATTTATTTAAAGACATTTTTTATGATATGTTTAACGTTCTTTTTATAGATACAAGTATTTAAGCAAATGCTCTGTTTTATAATAAACAGTATTAAATAACATTTACCGGCCTGAATGTCCGAGAAATTTTCATTCTCCGACAGGAATCGAACCTGTATCCTATACGGAACCGTCATTTCGCGCGACGTGCCTTAACCGTTCGGCCACAGTCGATTTTACAATCCTTAAACTTAAATCTTCCATGAATCTCTTCTATTCATATCTGCTCTAGCGTAGCAAATGTAAACAAATGACGTCATATATTTTTGAATTGGACAAGGTCCGACAATTTATTTAAAGACATTTTTTTTATGATATGCTTAACGTTCTTTTTATAGATACAAGTATTTAAGCAAATGCTCTGTTTTATAATAAACAGTATTAAATAACATTTACATTTTCATAGAAAATTTTCGTTCTCCGACATTTCATTCAGGCCGGTAAATGTTATTTAATACTGTTTATTATAAAACAGAGCATTTGCTTAAATACTTGTATCTATAAAAAGAACGTTAAACATATCATAAAAAAATTGTCTTTAAATAAATTGTAGGACCTTGTCCAATTCAAATATATATATATATATATATATATATATATATATATATATATATATATATATATATATATTTAATAGCTGGCCACTCGTATTCGAGGATACCCGTTAAATAGTGCGTCTAGCCAATCCCTATTGCAGACGCTTACTCATATATATATATATATATATATATATATATATATATATATATATATATATATAAATAAAAGTGAACATAGAAGTCAACACTTAGAGGCGACAGTCTGTTTCATGCTAGATGCAATCGTCAGGCCTTTAGTTATTTGGTGACATTTTGAAAATAAAATGCATTGTAAAATTGATATTTACATTAGGAAAGAAATAAAAATGTCTACTTCAGGTAAAGCAACAAGAAACCGCCAATTAGAAAAAAAAATACCTTTGAAAGCGTTGTTTCCGTTGAATCAAAACAAAGTTCAAGCGCGTGAGATGTTCTGTTCATATAATTTTCATATCAGTAGGTTTTTCACTAGAATATGTGTTATGAATAATCAAGAGTGGTCTCCCCTTGTTTTGTAACTCTCCTTTTTGAGAGAGTCATTTCTGTTTACTGGGACTATAAAAGAACACTATACGCGAACCTTGTATTATCAATTGAATAAAGCTTTTTTAAAGCCTACACCTGCGTACTTTTGTCATTACAATATATATGAAACGGTACAAGCCAAGAGTTCGTTAAGGGAGAAAAATTCCAATAATGTTCATAATCAATGCTAAACAATGTTACTATTCCATTTTGAAAGTTACTATTCTCAAGCTGAAAGTGAC
>OZ038503.1:48928723-48943723 GCA_964036315.1 Acanthosepion esculentum
CGCCCTATCAACTAAAATGAAATGGTGAAATCGGAAAAAATAGAGTGATTCAAAATAGGCAGAAGACAGAAAAAGTGGGAATAAAAATAAAAAGTAAAAGAAGAAAAATGAAAAAGAGACAGACAAAAAAAAAATAACAACAAAAGAATAACTATTCAAAGCGGGGGACTTTATTCTGTAGTCCTTTTATTTTCGTACAAAGTAATTTCGCGAAGAATAAACATTTTCCAGTGATGATGTCTTCGAATACCGCAAAGACTTATCGGGATATTGCCTCAGCAATTTACTGAAATTAATCCCCAAGAAATTTAGAGATGCAAACAGATAGTATCTATCCATCTCATTATCTATCTATCTATCTATCTATCTATCTATCTATTATGTCTGTTTCTATATACTTATCTGTCTTTCCATCTCTCTCTCTTTCTCTTGCTCTCCCCATCTAACTCTCTCTTTTTATCTAGTTACTGAAGCAGCAAGGAGTTTCATTCAAGCACCAAAAGTTAATGTGTTATTTTCTTTGTCAGTATTTGTCTATACACTGTATCAAAGCAACAGCTATAAATATTTATAAATGACAATTTATTCAGACATTTCTGACTAAAAACAGATCCGTAAATCATGTTTATGCTCAACACTGATGATGAAAATGTGTGTGGGATTTCATTAATATTCCCACCTTTATTCAAATCCTTTTTATACCTCTATTCAAATCTGTGCCTATCCGTTTTCTATTTCAACGTTTCGATACAGGCTTGATGAATACAGTTTTTAGCGGAATTTTGATCTGATATTTCCACTATATAATGTTTGATAAATGTACAAATTCTGCATTCAAAAGGATGCAATATTGAAAATAAAATGCTTTTTTTTTTCTTTTTAAGGCTACGGATGTACCTTCGGACAGAAATTAACTCCTGCATAATGTAAATAAGGATAGAGAGAAGAAAGAGCTAAACACCAATTTTAAGAAGACAGGATGTATGGATTGTCAGCAAATAAAAGAGACCGACATGTAAATGTGGATTCCGGGAATGGAATCCTGCACAAATAAATAAACAACGCCAGTAATTGAGATAGAAAAATAGGTGTATTAAACGTAAGAATACAGATTTGAAGTGAAGATTAGTAGTCCAGGAATGCGGGTTAGTATAAAAGTATATGTACAAGTCTCTGTAAGTGAAGCCGTAATTATCTCTCTCGCTGGACTCTCGTATAACTCTCTGTGAATACTGTCTCCGGATCTTTCACCCTGACTCAACGTATCTCAACCTGCAGGTATTCTCTCTGTCAGTATAAGTATACTTTGGACGAGTCCATCATGTGTAAAAAGGGTCTGCCCCACAACAGTAAATTACATAGTCAAGATACTGAACTCTGGCAAATACACAAATTTAAAGGCGGTGGCGAAGCTTCCCAAATTCACTTTTAGCTTTGGCGTTCCGATTTGTTATTTCGTTATCAAGGGTGCATTCACATCTGTCTTGCTTCCTAAATATGTAAATGACTTCTTACCAGTCTGTATAGGTGTGTCTGTAAATTGATGAACTTGTGGAGGTTGTCTGACATCTAGAATCTGCTTTGGGCGAGGAGGTAGCTGGTGGATTTGAACATTTCGATACGTACAAGCGTTGATGAAACGGTCCATTGTCCAACACAGTCTTTAGTAGAAGTTAGTATGAGGCGCATTGACAGAGGTTACACTTTAGCTTGTCTTTAGCCTGAGCCACGACCGTCCAAAACTCCTTTGTCCACTATCAAGGTGGCTAACTTAAGAACCTTAGGTATTCTGTCGCCATTGATCCCTGCAACCTGACCAGCCCAGCGACTGTATCGGGAAAGTCTCAATTCCACCAATGTTTCATATTGCGGGAAGGTCAGCAATGACCACCCTATCATCAAAGCCATAGATCACGGGGAGATAACTTTTGTGAAAGACATCCATCCTTTTGATATGGGACCTATATGGAGGTCCATGATTCTGAGCCGTATAACAGTGTGGCTGCTCCATAAACCCGCATTTTGGTGTCCAGCTTGATATACCTCTCTCATTTCGTAGGCCGTAGCGAAGCTTCTCATATGCACTTTTTAGCTTTGGCGTTCTGATTTGTTATTTCGTTATCAAGGGTTCATTCACATCTATCTTGCTTCCTAAATATGTAAATAACCTGACGTACTTCAAGTTCTTCCTACCAATCTGTATAAGTGTGTCTGTAAATTGATGAACTTGTGGGTGTTGTCTGACACCTCGAATCTGCTTTGGGCCGGGAGGCAGCTTGTGGATTACCCCCGTTTTCTTTATGCTAATGGTAAGGTCAAAAGCTTTGCATATAACAGAGAAACGATTGACGTCTTCTTGTGCTTCATCTAAGCATATTGCTACAAGAGTATCATCATCATCAGCATCATCAAACAGCTGATAACAAATGGCGTTAGGCCGAAGAAGTGTTCCAGCTTTGAACCACTAATGGTTGGTCCTGGGTATAACAATAAACTACAGCCGGCAGTAAGGCCTCAGATCGAGAGATTGGAGGTTTTGAAGAGCGTGGAACCACCTCTAAATTGCTATTGTTCCCAGGGCCACTCTGACTCGGGGTGGTAGCACCTATTAGGGTAGGGTTGCAGCTATGGGCAAAAGTAAAACCCCAAACAATGTAAACACACACACACACACACACACACACACACACACACACACACACACACACACACACACACACTCATATATTAATATATTTATTGTTTATACACTATTTTTGTAGATACAAATATTTAAGTAAATGCTCTGTTTATAATAAGCAGTATAACAACATTTACTGGCCTGAATGTCCAAAACAATTCATAGAAATTATGTGTTCTCCGACAGGAACCCTACACGGAAGCGTCATATAGCCTAACGTGCTATACCATTTAGCTACAGAGGAAGCGTCTGGTTAGCAAGGTCGAATTACTGCTTTTATAGCACGTCAGGCGATATGACGGTTCCATGTAGGATTCAGGGTCGATTCCTGCCGCAGGGCACATATTTTCTATGAAATTTCTCGGGTATTCACGCCGGTAAATATTGTTAATACTGTTTATTATAAAGAGAGCATAGAAAAGAACGTATAAACATAAAAAAAATGTCTTAAAATAATTGTTGGACTTTGTCCATTTTTTAATGTGTGACGTCATTTGTTTACATTTGGATACGCTTTGAGCAGATATGAATGTATGAAAGAAAATCATGGAGAATTGTAGTTTAAAAACGGTAAAATCGACCTTGCTAACCGAAACGCTCCTCTGTGGCTCAATCGGTAAAAAGCACGTCAGGCTATATGACGGTTCCGTATAGGATACAGGTTTGATTCCTGTCGGAGGACGCATATTTTCTATGACAATTTCTCGGACATTCAGGCCGGTAAATGTCGTTAATACTGTTTATTATAAACAGAGTATTTACTTAAATATTTGTATCTATAAAAAAAACGTATAAACATGAAAATTGTCTTAAAATAATTGTCGGACCTTGTCCATTTCTTAATGTATATATATATATATCTAGAGAGAGAGAGAGAGGGGGGGAGAGAGAGAGTAAAATAACCAATTTACTTGCGAAAGAGGAGGATGGATAGAGGTAGAGATATAGTTCTTTCATTAATTGATTCATTTTCTACGGATTATCAACCTTTGCAGGTTATTTAAAGCCAGGAAATATTTTTAGATTGTAAATGTTGTTTTTTTAGATAATAATGATTTAGTAATACAGGTCTTACTAATTAATCCATAACTGGGGGGTAGAAGAGGTTTATTCGTACTTTTCCCAAGTGTGTTTCCGCGTAAGTGAATATAACGAACCAAACGGGAATTGGAACTCGGCTTTCCGATTAACAATTCCCAGCCATTATCCATTACACCACTCGCATATCCAGGCTTACAGCATCTCGTATTCACAAGCGGTCACCCGTCTTGGCATTGACCAGGTTCAACTTTGCTTAACTCCAGTGATCTTACGGGAACCGGTGTTTCAACGTGATGCGACCGTAAGCCGAGAGAGATAGAAAGAAAGAGATAAAATAGAAACTGGGAGAGGCAGTCTAATTGAGAGGGGGTGATAGAGAAAGCGGGAGATAGAGAAGGAGTGAGTAAAAGAGAAAGAGAAAGTGAGAGAAAGACTAAGAAAGGATGAAAGAAAGGAAGAAAACCAAAAATTTAACCCCAATATTTTTCTGTTGTCGGTTAATCTATGCTGTTTTATTTGAATTCATTATGTTGTTCTCTTGACTTTTTATTCCTCCTGCCGAACGACTTTCAGTAAATTATACGCAAATGCATGCGCGAAGCAAATTTAATTCCGATCTTTTCTCGTCTGCTGAGCTCGGCCAAGAAGGTATTTTTTGTATTGTAGGTATCATGAACATCATTTGCCGAGTCATTTCAAGATGTCCAGGTTTATGGGTCAAAGTATGGTTTTGCTTTCGAAACTTAGATATTGATGGGGTAAATTAACGAATTGATTGAATATAATGATTATGAAAAACGGTCGGAATGATGACGCAATTTAACACCCACCTCTACAAAAAAGTATTTGAGAGAGAGAGAGAGAGAGAGAGAGAGAGAGAGAGAGAGAGAGAGAGAGAGAGAGAGAGAGAGAGAGACTGAGACAGAGAGAGAGACATACATACATACATACAGACAGACAGACAGACGGCTATAAAGCAAAGAGTGAGAGAGAGTGGCAGACAGACAGAGAGCCATAAAGCGAAGAGAGATAGACAGATATAAAGCAGAGAGAGAGAGAGAGAGAGAGAGAGAGAGACATACATACATACATACAGACAGACAGACAGCTATAAAGCAAAGAGAGAGAGAGTGGCAGACAGACAGAGAGCCATAAAGCGAAGAGAGACAGACAGTTATAAAGCAAATAGAGAGAGAGAGAGTGGCAGACAGAGAACTATAAAGAAAAGAGAGACAGACAGCTATAAAGCAAAGAGATCTATAAAGCAGAGAGAGAGAGAGAGAGAGAAAGAGAGAGAGAACGATAAAGCAAATTAACACTCACCTCTACAAAAAGTATGTGTGTGTGTGTGTGTGTGTGTGAGAGAGAGAGAGAGAGAGAGAGAGAGAGAGAGAACCATGGTATACTTAGGTGTTGCTTTTAGCGGCTCTTTGGATGTGTACGTAATGTTGCCGTTATTGGCGTTGGAAGTGCGAAATGTTCAAATTCCAGCCGAGAGCGTTGGGCCTACTTTCGCTCAAATACCAGAGCAATTAATCTATTCTCCTCACAGCTAGGAGCTACTAGTAGACTATACTGGTCTCTCTAGTAGAGTTGACTAACAGTCTTGGAGAAGAACAAATTTACAACGAAAAAACCCTACTTGCTACAGGAACCATACCAACAACGCCTAGCGTGTTGAGGCAGTTTTTATCCGATTGACAACACTCTATGGGTTATGTAAAGCTAGGTACCGCCACAAGATCGTTAAAAAAAAGAGCATAGCATGATGAAAAAGACGCCAAACTTGACGAAAACAAAGTTTTATCGTTTAAATATTTATGTTATTATTAAGAGGAAAGATCAAAGTTTATTTTAATTATTTAAAAAAATTTTTTCCTTCTTTTTAGAACAATCTGAATTTTCATTTAAATATCATTGTTTCTCTTTGTATCACCGGAACTAGTAAAATAACATATACAATTTTTAGCTCGTTTTTTTTTTGTATGACACACATTAATTTGGAAAATCTTGCAAAAATAAAAATAATTGTCGGATGTTAATAAAACTTTCAGAAACTATTCACAGATGATCGAAATTATTATAAATATATGTTTTCTTTTATTAAAGTCATGGCAGAAATATTTTTTTATAATTATTAGCCCCCCCCCCCAACTAATTTTATGAAAATGCTAGAAATTCGATTGCATCAGGTTTAGTGATTACAATAGTTAAAAGCACAAGGCTTTGAGGAATGCAAATCATGTTTTTGTGTCTTTTTAATTGGATCCCCTCTATCTGAAAATCAGCCCTGAATTGTAACATACAAAACTCAATAAAACAAAGATATTATTTAATTTCAAATGCTTTTATTGGCTTTTAGTTGTTTTTATGAATATGGACAATATTTTCTGAAAGCAAAAAAAAATTTCGATGAAAAATGAATTTTTAATACAATTATTTGTTATTTCTTTAATTATAATAGATTTTTACATTTAAGTTGTTAAAATATTATAAAATTAGTTAAAAGCAGCATCAGGTTTTGTAAGTATCCTTATTAGATAGATCTTTTTTTAGCGCGTTGTAAATTGTATCGTTCTGACTAATCAGGAGACCCACAGTAATTAAGAAATGTAATTTTGTGTTTATAATCGGGCTCTAATTATAAAGTACGGAAGACCAACCAGAATACAATTAAGTTGCGTTATTTGAGTTAAGCATTGTTCTCGCTGTTAGGGCCTTTAATTTTGCGAAACACGTGTGGAGAAGTTTATTTGATTTTTCAATTTCAACTGAGAAGGGTACCTTCAAGTATCAGTATCATCTTGTGAAATTTATATGATCTTATTTTTATATTAATTTCATCAAACGGAACTGTATCGATACGATGATCATATTGAGTTCACATGGTCCAGTAGTATATATATATATATATATATATATATATATATATATATATATATATATATATATATATATGTAAGCAGATGCTAGAATGTTCTCAGCTTAACCCGCTTCCCAAGATCTGACAAAATTGCTAAAGAATATATATATATATATATATATATATATATATATAAAGAAAGAACAGTAAGATATATAATCCGGTGTTCTTATAGATATTTTTATTTTTACACAATAGTGCTCAATGTAAATTTACAGAGCATTAATATTATAAATTAACAGATTTAAAATATGTTTTTTTCGCTACACAGTAATAACAAAATTAAATTCGAAGCTTTTAGCTTCCATTTTTTGAAACATGGTTATTACTGTGTAGCGAAAAAAACATATTTTAAATCAGTTAATTTATAATATATATAAAGGGTGGAGATTTCCAAATTAAAAATAATTAATTTTTTCTTTATGTTTTTCAATGTTAAATAAAACAGAGAATGTCTCGTATCGATAATATTTAACATTGAAAAACATAAAGAAAAAAATAATTATTTTTTAATAATATGTGGACATCTCCACCCTTTACCTGAAGACGGTCGCGAAACCAGAAACACGTGTTGTAAAATTATGAAAAATAAAGGATAATATTTAAAAAAAAAATCCACATTACAACCCAAAAGTTTGCGACAACTCTCTTCTTTTTAATATACACACTTTTCTCTCGTTGGCACCATTATAACCTCTTTATATGTATATATATATATATATATATATATATATATATATATATATATATGGGGGGGTAATCGTTATAGTTAAATTTCCCAGAATAATTTTATATATATATATATATATATATATATATATATATATATATATATATATATATATATATATATATATATAGATGGGGTAGTCGTTATATATATATATATATATATATATATATATGGCGGGGGTAATCGTGATAGTTAAATTTCCCAGAATAATTTTATGTATATATATATATATATATATATATATATATATATATAGAGAGAGAGAGAGAGAGAGATGGGGTAGTCGTTATATATATATGGGGGGTAATCGTGATAGTTAAATTTCCCAGAATAATTTTATATATATATATATATATATATAGATGGGGTAGTCGTTATATATATATGGGGGGTAATCGTTATAGTTAAATTTCCCAGAATAATTTTATATATATATATATATATATATATATATATATATATATGTGTGTGTGTGTGTGTGTGTGTGTGTGTGTGTGTGTGTGTGTGTGTGTGTGTGTGTGTAAATAACACAAAATATGTTAAACGGCCGGAAAATTGTCAAACCAAAAAACGGACGTATAATAAAGCGCTCGATGCAGCCGCTTTGAAAAAAAAAGCAGACATGCAGAGCAAGTAATATATATATGTAGTTAAATCTTTATTTTTGATGAGTTCATGCAAGCATTGTGTATTTATCTCAATACATTATTTTTTATCAGTAATTCTAACGCCTTTCAGGTAATTTTACTTTCTTTATACATTCGTTTTTCTTACCATTTAAATCATTTCTTATTATTTTATGTCATCACGCACAAATCCATTTCTTTGTATTTCTCCTTCAGTCCAACGAAGGTATCCTAATTATCTTCTATTTCAAATGT
This sequence comes from Acanthosepion esculentum, assembly GCA_964036315.1. Classification (NCBI taxonomy): domain Eukaryota; kingdom Metazoa; phylum Mollusca; class Cephalopoda; order Sepiida; family Sepiidae; genus Acanthosepion; species Acanthosepion esculentum. The sequence continues at coordinate 48,936,982 of OZ038503.1, forward strand.
CTCTTATTCTCATCTCTGCTTTAATTACACCTGTTCATCCGACATGACACTAATCCTCCCTATGCCTTTAATCAGGGTTCTTCCTCTCGCCAAACCTTTTATTCGCATTCAAGTAATTAAATCGGGTTTCCCACTGACGAACACAACGAATTGCTTTCGTCACATATCGATCCATGTTGACAATTTCTTCACCCATTTCCAACCATCTTGCACACGTGGTTTTCTAAGCGTATGGGGCACCCAGTGAGGATTGAACTCACTACTCAGACGTAATTGATGTCGCTAGACAAGTTCGCTAGCCATTGCCCCAAACATTTTGGCACGTGTATGCAATCTCGATGCATTCAGAAGCAAATATATACGTTATTATTGTGGTGTCTCCCTCTAAGAGTCTATGTCAGACGCTTCCGCTTACTATAAGTTTAGTAGGAGAGAAGGTAAAAGGAACAGTGAACTATAAATAGATTGAGCGCTGGTTGATTCGATATACTCTTACTAGTCGGGTAATAGTCTTCTGGTGTACTTACTTTTTGATATACGATATATCTGCAAACCTGGTTTTTGTTATTACTTAACCATTTACTTGGTCACATCAGTTATCATATACAGTTGAAGAAAAGGTCGATTCTATATTTTTTACAATGATATTTACCCTGTAAAAGGCCCGACAGCCACTCGAGGTAGATGGTTACAGAGTGAAAGACACATATTAGGTGGATACGTGAGGAAGATAACAGTTAACCCTAGAGTAGCCGTCACTAGGTGCAACAATATTCGAAGTGATCGCTTTTGATTGAAGTGTGATAATCATAAAACTGTGTGCATTAAAAACTGTCAAATTGTAGCCATTCCATGAAGAGGTTAAACTGTCAAATTGTAGCCATTCCATGAAGAGGTTAAACTGTCAAACTGTAGCCATTCCATGAAGAGGTTAAACTGTCAAATTGTAGCCATTCCATGAAGAGGTTAAACTGTCAAACTGTAGCCATTCCATGAAGAGGTTAAACTGTCAAATTGTAGCCATTCCATGAAGAGGTTAAACTGTCAAATTGTAGCCATTCCATGAAGAGGTTAAACTGTCAAATTGTAGCCATTCCATGAAGAGGTTAAACTGTCAAATTGTAGCCATTCCATGAAGAGGTTAAACTGTCAAATTGTAGCCATTCCATGAAGAGGTTAAACTGTCAAACTGTAGCCATTCCATGAAGAGGTTAAACTGTCAAATTGTAGCCATTCCATGAAGAGGTTAAACTGTCAAATTGTAGCCATTCCATGAAGAGGTTAAACTGTCAAATTGTAGCCATTCCATGAAGAGGTTAAACTGTCAAACTGTAGCCATTCCATGAAGAGGTTAAACTGTCAAATTGTAGCCATTCCATGAAGAGGTTAAACTGTCAAATTGTAGCCATTCCATGAAGAGGTTAAACTGTCAAATTGTAGCCATTCCATGAAGAGGTTAAACTGTCAAATTGTAGCCATTCCATGAAGAGGTTAAACTGTCAAATTGTAGCCATTCCATGAAGAGGTTAAACTGTCAAATTGTAGCCATTCCATGAAGAGGTTAAACTGTCAAATTGTAGCCATTCCATGAAGAGGTTAAACTGTCAAATTGTAGCCATTCCATGAAGAGGTTAAACTGTCAAATTGTAGCCATTCCATGAAGAGGTTAAACTGTCAAATTGTAGCCATTCCATGAAGAGGTTTTACACTACAAACAGAAGCGATTTTAAAAAACCCAAAAAACAAAACAAAACAACACCATTGATTATAACTAAATATTCTTCATAATATCTTTCGGCAAAAATACAATGAAAGTTTTATTCCACGCTATATCTTAAATTTCTATAAGTCTACCATATATGCATTGAATATTGCTGCCACATATGGTCCGGTACTCCTATTATATATTTAATGATTCTTGATAAAATCCAAAGACGAATCCGCAGTATTATTGGTTCTGAACTGGTGTTTTATAAAATCCAAAGAATAATCCGCAAAGTTATTCGGCCTGACCTGACATCTCGGCTTCAGTAACATTCCCACTGCTGTAAAGTTACTTCCCTGTGACTTTTCTATAAATATTTTCATGGTAATTGTTCTGATGAACTTTCCCCTACGTAGCCTTTATGAATTTGAATCCAATTACCGTGTATACTCGCGTATCATGCGGCTTTTGAAGACCTAATTTTACAGCTAATTTTAAGAGTGTCGCATCATACACAAGATATAAAATTAGCGTATGTACTGATGGACCATACGCTAATTTTATATCTCGTGTACGAAGCGACCCCCTTACAATCAGCTTCAAAAATTAGGTCTTCAAAAGTCGTATGATACGCGGGTATATACGGTATTTAGATTTGAGTTGGCGAGATGTAACCTTAAGTTTTATGCTAACAGTTTCTTTTCCCGCTTGTGGAGCTCTCTTACGGCTGTATGCTTTCCAGCCAATTTTGATCTTCAAAAATTTAAATTCAGTGCTAATCGCTCGTTATCAACTGTCGTCCTGATTAGTCTTTTATTTGGTATTGCTTTTTAATATTTCTCTTTTTTATTTCTTTCACCCTCACTAACCCCCTTGTGCCTTAGTGACTTTGCTTGCTTGTATGGGGTGAATTTGATTACAAAAAATATGATAAAGTAAACGTTTTTCTCCCGAGTGGATTGACGTTGCATGTATGTGTAAAATGATTGGACATATATGAGAAAGATTGCCAGAGAACAGGATCAATACGTGATGAAGGCAGTTCGGTAAATGAGGCGATAGAAACTCACATTTAATTATTTGAAGGCGTATGAATGGTTTGGCGAAAGGAAGAACGCTGACAAACGCCGTGGTGGGGATTGGTGCCGTGTCAGAAGAACAGGTGTCATTAAAGCAAGGATGAGGATAAAAGACATTTGAAATAAAGGATAATTACGATATCGTTGTTGGATTTAATGAGAGATAGAAATAAAGAGCAATGGATGCCAGAAACAATATGAAAGTCAGAAACAATATGAAAGCCAGAAACAATATGAAACGATTTGGATATTAAGAGAGAGAAATTGAATGTAAAAACAGTAAAAATTAACTTCATGTGTACTTAGTTGATTTGTTTAACCTCATATCAACTCTTTATGGGTCATTTAATACCGAAATTTAATTTTCCTGGGAGACCATGAAGTAATAAAAATATGATATATGTTATTCTGCTTTCACAATTGCATACATGGTAAATGATACTCATGTTTTGTGCATATACATGTTTGTGTGGACATAATTACTTGTAGGATATTATATAGATTAAGATCATGTTCTTTGTTTTGTAGATTTTGTTTAGCGGTATATCAATCATATGTTTGTGTGGACATGATTACTAGAGGCAGTCATATGTGTGTTTTATGTTTTTAAGTTATTTTAGAATACTGTTTCATTTAAGAAATTGTAGGATATTATATAGATTAAGATCATGTTCTTTGTTTTGTAGATTTTGTTTAGCGGTATATCAATCATATGTTTGTGTGGACATGATTACTAGAGGCAGTCATATGTGTGTTTTATGTTTTTAAGTTATTTTAGAATACAGTTTGATTTAAGAAATTGTAGGATATTATATAGATTAAGATCATGTTCTTTGTTTTGTAGATTTTGTTTAGCGGTATATCAATCATATGTTTGTGTGGACATGATTACTAGAGACAGTCATATGTGTGTTTTATGTTTTTAAGTTATTTTAGAATACAGTTTGATTTAAGAAATTGTAGGATATTATATAGATTAAGATCATGTTCTTTGTTTTGTAGATTTTGTTTAGCGGTATATCAATCATATGTTTGTGTGGACATGATTACTAGAGGCAGTCATATGTGTGTTTTATGTTTTTAAGTTATTTTAGAATACAGTTTGATTTAAGAAATTGTAGGATATTATATAGATTAAGATCATGTTCTTTGTTTTGTAGATTTTGTTTAGCGGCATATCAACCTCTATGGGTCATTTAATGCCGAAATCTAAATAATTTGAACACAATTTTATGGCTTCAATATATTTTGAATGCAACTGCATACCTTGAACTACGTATAATATGTATTGCTGGTCATGCATTTTTCTTTTTTTACTATTGAAATGTATTTTTATATTTTCATCGTGTTTTTGTTTGGTGGGATGTCACTATTTTCCCGTAGATAGGACCCTAACAGGAGCTACCAGCCCCGGTCTGGGTGGACCTGGGAACAAGAGCAATTAAGAGGTGATTCCACGCCCTTCAAAAACTACAGTCTCCCGATCAGAATATTGTTTATAGTTATACCCTTGACTTTATTTGCGTAGATAATAACTGGTATATACATATATTAGTTGAGATATTTGGATATGGGATATTTAAATGTATGTATACAGATATAAAACGTGTGCATTAAAGATTATTATTAGACCGATTTATAATTAATTTTCGATTTTGCTTAATAAATTTATTCTTAAAAATAACGTACCATTATATTTTATTCAATTATATAAACGCCATTATTTACACTGGAAAAGTTTTCAATGAAATCTGGTGTGCCGTGCAGTAAGCACCATCAGTTACTTAAAGTAGATGGTGCGACAAAATTTGCATACGAACGATAGTGGGAAGAAAGAGAAGAAAGAAAGAAAGATGGTGCGGACAAAATTTGTATACGAACGATACTAGGCAGGTGTTAGCCAATACCGTAGGTCTGAGAAAGAAAGAAAGAAAGAAAGAAAGGAGGATGAAAGAAAGAAAGGAAAGCAGGATGAAAGAAAGAAAGAAAAGGAGGAAGAAAGAAAGAAAGAAAGAAAGAAAGAAAGAAAGAAAGAAAGAAAGAAAGAAAGAAAAAAATGGTGAGGAAAAAATTTGCATACGAACGATACTGGGCAGGTATTAGCGAATAGTCATCGTAGATCTGAGAAAGAAAGAAAGAAAGAAAGAAAGAAAAAGAAAGGAAGAAAGAAAGAAAAAGAAAGAAAGAGACGAAAGAACGATGGTGTGGACAAAATTTGCATACGAACGATACACTAGGCAGGTATTAGCCAACAGTCAGCATAGGTCTGAGAAAGAAAGAAAGAAAAGAGGATGAAAGAAAGAAAGAAAGAAAAGGAAGGAAGAAAGAAAGAAAGAAAGAAAGAAAGAAGATGGTGCGAAAAATATTTGCATACGAACGATACTGAGCAGGTATTAGCGAATAATCATCGTAGGTCTAAGAAAGAAAGAAAGAAAGAAAGAAAGAAAAAAGAAAGAAAGAAAGAAAGAAAAAAGAAAGAAAGAAAGAAAGAAAAGGAAGGTATAAAGAAACAAAAAATATGATGCGGTCAAAATCTGTATACAAGCAATACTATGCAGATATTAGCCCATAGTCATCGTAGGTCTGAGAAAGAAAGACAGAAAGAAAGAAAGAAAGAAAGAAAGAAAGAAAGAAAGAAAGGAGAGAAGAATGAAAGAAAGAAAGAAAAAGAAAGGAAGAATTAATGAAAGAAAGAAAAGATTGTCAAGGGAGGGTGACATATATATAGTAGCATAAGAGGGAGATATTTCCGATGAAGAACTTCCATAGAAACAAGTATTACTTTAATTAAACCAACTAAATTTCGGTCTGAATTTCTGTAATGAGGAGTTATCAGTATTTATACTATTTACATTCGGACTCTTGTCCTCATCTTTGTTGTTATCACAATGTTTAGGCCCTTGTGTCCTCTGAACTTCCACACTTATATATAGATCTGAGTAACCTACAGGACAATGACCTGCTGGCTTAAATCGTTGGTTTGTGAATCTGATGGCATAATTTTTGTGAGGTCAATCCCTGAGTCGGGCAGTGTGTACTTGCACTCAGTGGAAACAGTACAAAATAGAAATGAGAACTAGACGATATCGCTAGAACGGGAACAGTCTAAACCCGTAGATTAATTAAATCAATAGTAAGCAAAGTCGAGTCTGGTCAGTTTCTAGATGGGTGACCGCTTGAGATTACCAGGTACTGTAAGCTTGGATTTGCGGATGTTGTAATGAATGACAGCCCAGAATTTTTTATCGTACAGAAGAGTTCCAATTCCAGTTGGGTTTGTTATATTCACTTAGGCGCAAATACTCTTGGGAAAGTCATAAAACCATCTCTTCTTCCCAGATATGGGTTAATTAGTAAGACTTGTATCATTAAACCATTATAATCTTTAAAAAAATTAAAATTGCATAAAAATATTTAGGTTTCAGCATTGAATAACCCATAAAGGATGAGATGCCGCTAAACAAAAGCAACCAACAACCAACCAGATGACACTGTGTTTATAGCAAGAAAACTGCAGGAAGTTCTAAACAATGCAGGAAAGGAAAACATTATTATTCCGTTACCTCCCTACAAGGCGGAAAGTGTCACAAGGCCGGTTTTTTAAGTGGAGATTTCCGAGCCCGAAGGTCGGGCAAAAATTCTCTGTATTTCTCGCATACATGGGATCGAGTAACTGCCTAACTCCCCAGACGAGACTCTGCCCCTCGGCAGAGCATCGTCTGGGTTCCTCTCTGCCCAGAGGCAGAGAGGTTGACAAGCAGTTTTCGCAAACCCAGAGGTTTGGCAAACAGACAAAAAAACACGAAAAGAAAGCAAGAAGATTTGCTAAGCGTAGCTTAGTTGTGGCACAAGGCCGAAAGTATGGGACACCCCGTGAGGATCGAACTCACCGCTCAGTTGTAATTTATACAGCTTGATAACAATTACACCACGTCAAAGTGTCCAAAACGGGATTTAC
>OZ038503.1:48946223-48953723 GCA_964036315.1 Acanthosepion esculentum
AAGGTATCTTGAATTAATAAACATCTGTGTATAACAATTTCAGTATAGGAGATACGAAAATCAATCAGAGAACATGGTGCACTGGGGACAGTTTTGGCCTACATTGCAACATGCTACTGAAACTAAAAGATTCAAGTCATGTTCTTAAATAGTCTCGTCAGATTTAGGTTTTCATATGGATGTCACACTTGCTGTGCAACTCGTTGAGAAATCTCCAAGTAATCAGCTATATACAATCGTTTTATAAGATCAATTATCAAAAATGGCTTCAAGTAAATGAATCCTCTAAATCTTGAAAAAGGAAATCCTTCATCAGATTTCATAGACCGGCGCGATATAATCCCAACCAAATAACCGTGCCAAAATGACAACAAACTCATCACTTGAAATTTACCAACAGTTACGAAGTGTGGCAGTCCGTGGTACAAGGGTAGAGATAGTAGCGTCATGTTCATGGACGTTGTGCTTCACTACATACCAAAACCACGAGAAATTACTCATTCCACGCTGATGAGTACGGGATCTGTGTTAGCTTCTAAAGAAAAAGAAACGGTTGTTCCTCTTCATTCACATTGGAAAAAATGTGCAAAGGGTAACATTTTAACATTGTCTGGTACTTCTGCCATCATTAAAAAAAGAATCATTTCACCCCAAGCAAGGCGGAAACGCCACTAGTTCGTAGGGGGTTACAGGGAGTGAAAGTGAAAGAAAAAACTGAGTACAGGGAAGCTTGAGGAAGGGACAAAAGGGTTTCAATAAGACAGAAGATGGCGATTGACATTCCATTTAAATTTTTGAAGATTGTAGTTATCAGGGAAGGAATGGAGTTCCAAAGAAATGAGGTGCAAGAAAAGAAACTGTTGGAGTAGAAGTGTTGGTTGCTTTTAGCTATTTTCACAGTAAATCGGTGGGATCTATATGCCAATCTAGTAGCCCGCTTAAATTCATGTAGCCGTGGGAAAAGGGTAAAAGCTCGTCAGAGCAGTTGCCATGAAAATATTTGTAGACAGAGGGAAGTTACGCTGCGTCGGTGAGAAAGTGACTGATGTCGAGATGCCTATTCAGAATTGATTATATTACAGACCCTTTTCTTGAATTTTGTCAAGAATCTCGTGATGTACAACAGACCAAATATGGCAGCAGTATTCAATGCACGGAATGGTAGATTTGTAAATGTACAAGATGGATTCTGACGAGAAAAAATAAACGACGCAGTGACCCACCATTAGTATACTGCTCAAAATAAAACAGGTTTCATTAAAATCGACCAATAATTAATAAAGTTTCTTTCCACTACCCTGTATATATCTGTTCCCTCAAGTTTCCTCATCTTTTCTGATGAAATTGTCCAGTATTCAGCAATTTATAGAAGCATTGATATTACATGGCAGCTGAAAACATTTGTTTTTCTTTCAACGAAATTTCCCTGGCTTTGTTTCGGTGTTACTGTTATTATAATCAACTTCGATCGAAGTTAGGATCTTTTATTCAATGTAAGTGCATACTGTAGGTATTATCGTGTAAATAAGACGGCACTTGGTCTGCGTTCACCGAGATCCGGACAATGATACTTGCTGAGTTTCCAGTTGATACTTAGATCGATGAAGGACAAAGAGCGTAATGAGCCACGACCGTGGTTTATTGATACGAAATAATCTTTTCTTTTATTTTGAGACGAAAAGGGATTCGAGCAAGATTTACCTGAGATGATTAACTGATGTTGGCCATCTTGAAAAGGGCAGACTGATTGATTAGGTTCTGTCGCTGCTGCACAAAATATCGCGCCGATTTCTCTATTTCTGATTATATTGTGTCTGAATAAATGTTACCTTAGACTGGTGCAGTGACCAGAAAGCGATACTACTACTACTACTACTAGTGGTATTTTGAATGTCACACGCCTTCTGGACATAGGCAACCATTTCTCTTCGTAGATTGCTTTCTGTTATTATTAAAGAATTGGCATTCCTTCTTCCGTGGCACTTCAACGCTTCTCACTGTTCATCACCATTATCTATATATACCGTCTCTTCAGGACGTGCTGGATTATGACTCTCCACAACTTCCTATCCTCAGTAGCTCATCCCGTTCTGTCACCCATTTTTACAAATTTGTTAGTGAATTTACTCGTTGTTTCCCTCTGGCCCTCTTGTCTTTAATATGTTATATAAGTTTGAAATTCTCCAAGCCCGCTTTCCTCATTTTGTGTCCTACAAATGTCAACTCAATCTTTCTGATTCTGAATAAAAATATAATTTTACACTATTTACATTATTCGGACTATTGTCCTCATCTTTGTCGCCATATTTATTACAACGTTTCGGCCGTTGTACGCTCTGGCCTTCTTCAGGTGGTTGGAATGTCGAACTGAACCCTTTATTTCGCTCACTGGGGTAGAATGTTCTAGTTCCACGTGCCATGTTTAATGGATTTCAGTTATCTCCCGTTAATTCCCCTCTCCAAGTTCTCCCTTAACCAGGATAAGATAACTCGTAGTCGGCTCAAGATAACTTGTAGCCGGCCCAAGATAACTTGTAGTCGGCTAAAGATATCTCGTAGTCGGCTTAAGGTAACTCGTCGTCGGCTCAAGATAACTTGTAGTCGGCTCAAAATAACTTGTAGCCGACTCAGGATAACTCGTAGTCGGCTCAAGATAATTTGTAGTCGGCTAAACATAACTTATAGCCGGCCGAAGATAACTCGTAGTCGGCTTAAGATAACTCATAGCCGACTTAAGATAACTCGTCGTCGGCCCAAGATAACTTGTAGCCGGTCCAAGATAACTCGTAGTCGGCTCAAAATCCCTGTGTACATTAATTAAATTCGGACTATTTTCCTTTGTGGCAATTATCACGACGAACTTTACGAGCTATCCCTGGATATAGACAGCAGAACGAGAACATTTTACACCCGTAAATTAAATAAAGGGTTCTGTTCGACATTCTTTGAAGGTTATCCAGATCGACAAACACCTGATGAAGGCCAGCGAGCACAACGACCGAAACGTTATGATGATGACAACAAAGATCAGGACAGTCGTCAAATTGTAAATAATGTTAATAATGATGACTTCTCATTCCAAATATTCAGACAAAAAACTTCTATGCTGACGGCCAGAGTTCATCTCCACCTGGCAGCACCTCCCTTTATGTACTAAGAGAGAAAGAGTCCGAGTGATGATTGAAGTTGTCTCACTGGGGAAATAACGAGAGCACGTAGTAATTTTAGTTTTCGATCGTATGTATCCGTATGAGTTCATATTATATTTGTAATCATTTCACCCCAAGCAAAGCAATAAAGTCACTAAGATGACAAGGTTTAGTGAGTGTGAGAAAATATGATAAAAAGCACTATTAATGAGAAAAGAGCAATAAAAGAACAGGTATTAAGAAGACAGGAAATTAAATTTTTGAAGATGAAAGTTGTCTGGAAAGTAAGATAGCGGAAAAGAGTTCCACAAGCGAGAAGTGCTAGAGAAGACACTGTTACCATAGAACTTACGGTTACATCGCCATTTCAACTCTAAAATTATGAGACCTTGCCGCCAATCTAGTACTGCTCCCCAATTCATAAAATCTAGGTGCCTTAGTATGCTCAAGTGGGCGTGAGGTTAAATGCATTTTTTCTCTTTTGTTCTGTAGGGTAACGGTTATCGGCGCCGAAAGTGGAATCAGCAGGTCTGCTATAATGCATTCACTTTCGCCCAAATGCTCATACTCAAGATAACACAAAACACAAATCAATCGCTACTCCTTCCTAATTTGGGTTAAATAACTGGGTATTATGTTGATACAATAGTTTTCAGCGAAAATGAATACCCTAACGCCCCTTATTAAAATGATTGGTTTTCTTCATATCCATAGAAACTAATATTACGAATATATATGCTTATAAAGCACCGTAAATTTCAAAATTAGTTATTCCAAAATTCGCTTGAGAATGAAACAGAACTAGGTACTTTAATTTAATTTAATTTAATTTCTATAACTGAATTAACCAACGCCTTTATCCACTGTGCCATGTGTCCTTGAAGACATCTGTGTACGAATTATAAACCTAATGTCATCATAAACCATTTTTACCAGTGCTCATATTGCATTTTTTGCTGTTATCATTGCATGTGTTTACCAAAGCTCGTATTGCAATTTTTGTTATTATTTTGTTGATAATAACAACAAAAATCGTTACTCACATATTCAGTCTATGGTATTCTCAGCATCCTTCTGTATAACCACATTTCTGTTGCTAAAGTCTTTTTCTTCATCCGTGAAGAAATTGTCCAGTTTTCATTGCCATATTAAAAGGAGTGATATTGTATGAGAGTTCAGTGTTCCAACGAGCCGTAAGCAAGCGTCTTGTACAGCACGATGCTAATTTTAGGAGATGTCAAGCGACTGACAAAGAAAGATCATATTAAGCAATAAAATAGAGATAAATGATTGAGGTAATAAAAAAGAAGCTGAAAATTAGAAAAGATGTAGAAAAATAGAGGAGTACTAGCAGTAAAGCCAGGCGTTGCTCGGGGTTTTATGTAGTTAAATTACTTTGGGGTTTGAATTATTGAACTTACGCACGTATCCGCAGTTGTTGAGGTCACTGACAGGTCGGGAATCTCACTGGTAGCAAAATCAATGAGCTCAAGGGCAACCGGTTGCAATAGGTGGCTGCTGTGTTGCTGCTCCGTGCTTGCCCGAAGACTGCTACCCGTTCATAATCGGTCAAGATTTTTAATTCAGACAATATAAAATAGTGGTTGCGTTTTCACTGTAGGAGTCGCCCCTTCATTATTAAGGCCATAATTTTCCCCAGTTTTAAGCGGAATACGCGGGTGGTAATGTCATGCCTGTGAGTGTAATCCTGTCTGCGTAGGAGTTCACGCATTATCTCAACCCAAATGGGGTTGCAGATAAACGTTATAAATAAGTCTGGCCGCCCATATTGCCTAACGTATATCATAGCATCCTGTGTGCATTCATGCATGTAACGCGGCCTCCCAGTGTAGGTAGAGGGCAGAATGCACAGCTTCCCTCGGTCGCGGGGATTTAATTCATTTCGAAGGCTGTCGCGTAAATGTACGAAGGAGTCTGAGCGCAGCTGTTTCTGATGATTCCTTATAAAACAAAGGCTCTCCGATTCCATCTTAGCGGCCATGTCAACCGTAAACTGGTGGAAAAGCTCCCTGCATCTATGAAGCAGGTTGAAGTCTCCATCCCTAACCATGAAACGGTATGAGTAGAAGGCCTTGCACGATAAGGCTTTGGAAGACGTTGGAGGTTAGCCACCCGGAGTATGAAGGGGAATGCCGAAGTGGTAGCCATCGTCACCATAAAGGAAAAGTAAAGGGTACTGCAATGCGTCATATAATCGATGGGTCTCTGGAATCCTGCGAAGAGCGCCGCCTCTTGATTTGAGGACAATATCGCGAGTAGGAGAAATGATCAGTTGAAGGAGCCTATCGTACCAACCGGATGGCGGCGTAACAGGAGCAGAAGTGATACCTTCGTCCCACAGCTGTGCACAGTAGGTTCAAATGCGGAGTATTACTGGCCAATCGGTTGTGCCAATCAGTTGTGCCAATCAGCGAGCGTCCTAGGGTCTCGAACACCAATCAGCGACCGCATACTGCACTCAGCCAATGAGATACCGCTATGTGAAGCATGGTCACGCGTATGTGAATAACAATCAGCTGTAGAGTCTGTAGTGTAGACGTCTCAGTTGAACATACGTTTGATTAGTGTATTTGCAAATTCCCATGAAGACATAATTGTATCGACTTCGCTCAGGTATTAGTTGGTCACAAAGGAACTCACAGGGAAAATGTTTTTAATTGTCACGATTAAAGCTGATAAAGTTAATCAAAATCCCAAGCAAGTTGCGAAAAACTTCGACAAATTCAGGTAAATTCGATTTGAATAGGAAGTCAAAAGCTTTTTATCCAATAATTGAAACCGATATTGAAAAGTCAGCACCTCAATACTGTCGGTAAATATTATGCTCAACGGGAATTTTGCTGAAAATTCTTCGCCATTTGCAAAAAATCAACTAGACTGGACTTGAATCGGATGTCCCAAAGTGATCGATTGTATCGATTTTTTCCAGTAATTGATATCGATATTGAAAATGAATGTCAGCACCTCATAACTGTTGATAAAAACAATGCTCAATGTAATTTTGGTGGAAATTCTTCGCTATTTGCGAAAAATATAGCCAAAAATCAGCTTGACTGGATTTGAATTGGAAGTCAAAAGTGGCATGATGTTATCGATTTTTTCCGATAATTGATACCGATATTGAAGGAAAAGGTCAGCAACTAATAACTGTTGATAAAACTAATGCTCAACATGATTTTCGTGAAAATTCATTGCAATTTCCGAAAAACAGAGCCAAAAATCTGCTTCATTGGATTTGAATAGAATGTCCCAAAGTGATCGATTTTATCGATTTTTTCCGATAACTGATATCAATTTTAAAAAACAAAGAACAGCACCTCAAAACTATTAGTAAGGACTTTGCTCAACGTGAGTTTGGTGGATATCACTTGTAATTTGTCAAAACTATTACTGAAAAACTGATGCATTTTTTTCGAATCAATATTCGACCCCCTATAGGTTTTATCGATTTTTTCCAAAATTGGAGAAACAATCGAAAAATCCGAAGACGTCAAGTACGAATGCCGTAAAATTCCGATCTGTGTGTGAATTTTCATGCCAATCGGACAAACGGTTTGCTCAGGATGATGTAACATGTTGACAAACACACAGACATAGTAACAGAATGCCATTTATAGATACAGATGAAGTTGGAAAGAGAAAAAGTTGCAAAGTAAGTCTCGATAAGATCAAATTGGCATCTGTTTTAAAAAAATGACCTACAATCTGTTGTCAACTGGGGCTAGGAGTGGCTCGTTAATTTTAACACCTCCAAACCGAAACGTCTCTCTATTAGTCGTCTGGCAACCATCATATTCCCCAGATCTCGCCCCTTGATACTTTACTCTTCAAAAATCAAATTCCACTTGAAAGGAACAAGATTTCAAGATGTCGACGAAATCCAAGAGAATGTGACTTGGCAGCTGCTCACCATCCATAAAAGGACTTCCAGGAATGCTTCCATCAACAGAAACGACACTGGATAAAGTGCGTGACTTCAGAAGGAGACTACTTTGAAGGAAATTAAATGCTGAATTGATATGTACTGTAATTTTCGCTTTATAACACCAGTCCCCTATACTATTTGATCATACCCTTATATAATAAAAATATGTATATAAGGTATGAAGAAATATATTTCAAATATAGCACATCAATAAGTATATGAAGAATCTATCATAAAAAAACTATAGTATTATATATAATAAAAATACACCAATTATATATATTCTTTAATCGAGTTCACTCCAAACAAGGCAGTAAAGCCACTCAGACACATGGGGTTACTAGGTGTGGAAGATTTAGAAACAAGAATGTTGCTAAGGAGTGAGAACAGAGGAAGAGTAATCAT
>OZ038503.1:48958723-48973723 GCA_964036315.1 Acanthosepion esculentum
GAAATTCATACCCTCAAGGACACATGGCACAGTGGATAAAGGCGTTGGTTAGATCCAGTGATAGACCCAAAGAGTGTGAGTTCAATTCCCGGTTCAGGCAGTGGAGAACTTTCAGATGGAAAATTAGAAGGAGATAACTGATAACTGACATCCATCAAACATGGCTCGTGGAACTAGAACAGTCTAATCCCAGTGATCGAAATAAAGGGTTCGTATCGAAATTCCAACCACCTGAAGAAGGCCGGAGCCTACAACGGCCGAAACGTTGTGACAAATATGGCGACAAAGATGAGGACAATAGTCCGACTAATGTAAATACTATATATATATATATATATATATATATATATATGCAATTATATATATATATTATTTATATATTATATATGCGCGGTACTTATTGGAAAGCGCTCAGTATCAGTGATAGAGCTAACATATGTCTGACGATCGCAAATAGCGTGAAACCCAGGGTCACAAACTAACATCAATCCAACTATATATATATATATCAGGTCATCCCATAAGTTCGGTCCGAATTTTGAATAAAGAAAACAAGTGACCAAATGTTACATTTAATTACAGATTTAATCAACCATGTATTTTCCATGATTATCTATGATTCCTCCCATCTATTAACAAGCTTACTAATTCCATTACTGTAAAATTCTTTTGGCTTTGATTCGAAGAACTCACAAATGTCTGTTTTAACTTCTTCCTGTGTTACAAAAGCTGTTTCTTCCAAATGATTCTGTAAGCTACGAAACAAATGGTAGTCTGAAGGAGCAAGGTCGGGTGAATATGGTATGAGAAATTTTCTCCCAACCAAGTTCTTCGATCTTTTGTCACGTGATTCTTGCTGTGTGTGGTCGCGCATTGTCCTGATGAAACATCACCCGTTTTCGATTCACTAGAGCAGGTCTTTTTCTTCAAAGCTTGGTTCAAACGCTCTAATTGCTGACAGTATATTTGAGCATTAATTGTTGCATTAGGTGGTAAGAATTCAAAGTGGATTATTCCTTGGCAATCCCACCAGATTGAAAGAAGAACCTTTTGCCCATGAAGTTCCCTTCTCGGCTGTGGCTGGGGTCCTTCCCCTTTACCAAGCCACTGTCTACGACACTTAACATTTCGATAAAAGATCCATTTTTCGTCACCAGTCACAAGTCTATCCAAAAAAGGTGAAACAAGTTGGCGAGAATGGAGAGAAGAGCAGATGCCAACTCGGGATTTGAGGTTGTTTTCAGACAATTCATGAGGCACCCATTTTCCAAGTTTAGGAACTTTTCCAAGTTGTTGAAGATGACGATGAACAGTTGTATGGTTTGAACTGAGAACCACTGCCAATTCCTCAACTGATAAAGCAGGATTTTCTTCAAGGGCTGCTTCAAGAAGCTTTTCATCAAACTCAACTGGACGTCCGGTTCGATATTCATCTTCATTCTCCACCTCTGAATTTTGCAAACTATCTTCTGCAAGTTCTTTCATTCACACATTCCTCTTCATAAACTGAGTGAATGTTTCTAGCCGCTTCGGCTGCTGAGTTTCCTTTCTTGAACTCATAAAACATTATGTGCCTCAAATGATTCTTGGATACTTCCATGTTAGCAGGATTTTAATCAAACAAAATTTAATTTTATTGTTCTCTGAAATAATATTTGATCAGTTTAAATGCATCTAAACATAAAAATAATGTTCAGCTCCATTAGACATTATAAAATACTCTTTAAATTTCGTTCATTTTAACAAAAAGTTAAAATTCGGACAGAACTTATGGTATGACCTAATATATATATATATATATATATATATATATATATATATATTCAATAAATTAAATTGAATAGTATAACTAGTTATCTCCTGAGCGCTTTTTTGGCAGAAGTTCTGCTAACCTGGAAAAAAAACTGTAAAACAATCGTAATTTTCACGTATTTTCTCAGTTGTATTATTATTATTATTATTATTATTATAGCTAAAAAAGTAAGTTTAAAAAAGTAAAGGCCAAAACGTTAGAGAGCCAGTTAGAAAAAAAAGTAGAAATGAAGGAAGTAAGGAGTAAACAAGAATCATTTTTAGTAAGTTTAGAAGAAGAAAAAAGAATGGTAGAACTGCCTAATGGACAATCAACTATGTCGACTGGAATGGAATTAATGAGACCCAAGAATTCACCCACAATAAACCGGATTGAAACCTTTTTATAACTGGCATGTTGTTTAATGGAGGAAAGAAAGAAAAAGAAAAATTGTCTGAGAGTTAAATGACTGGATCATTTGCCTGCTAGCTAAGACGCCTTACACATCAAAGAATACAAAGAGAAGATTCGATATTTCAAAATTACTCACCGGTCTAATTGGAAATGGACGAATTCTATATCTTTTCATGATACAAAGTGTTAGATCTTAAAATCGAAGTTCTAAGTATTCGTAAAAAAATAAAATAAATATAAAGTTTGTGATAAAAAAAGCTACTTTGATGATTATAAGTTGTCGGATTTGGAGAGACGGCTTCGTGGTTAGCTTACATGTAACGTGGCTTATAGATAGCGAGTTTGATGGTCGTTCAGTAAATAAAACACGAATTAATAAGTACAGAAGGAAGGGTTTTAACAGGGAAATGGAAAAATGCGACACCGAAATTCGACAGTGTTTTGGCCTAGCAAAAGATGCCTCCCAAAGAAAGTATTAAGAAACAGGACAATTTCGTTAGAAACGGAAAAAGAAATTTAAAAAAAGAGTGATGAACCGTTATGCAATATCAATCCTCTTATATAGCAAAGAATGTTGCCCAATCACATCACAGATGAAGAAGTGACTTGAGGAAATAGAATTGTGCTTCTACAGAAGAATATTGGGAATATCTTAGACAGAGTGCGCAAGCAATGCAAATATATTAAAGTAAATGGCAACAAAATGAAAACTAATCTTCAGAATCATAAAGAGACAGCTGGGATTTTTTGGATACATAATGAGGAAAGAGTGTTTAGAGAATTTGATACTCATAGGACATATCGAAGCTAAAAAGGTTTGGAGAAGAAAGTGGGTCACATACGTGACGAGCTTGTGCGAATGGATGGCACAACGAGGAGTGGCGGTTTTCGCAAAAGGATAAACGCTGTTAAGAGCTACCGTATTTCCCCATGTATTATACGCCTTTATCCGTAATACGCACCCCCCTAAAATTGTGCTGAAAAATGTTGAAAAATGCTTCTACGCACGCATAATACGCACCCCTTGTTTTGTAATCAAACCCTATAAATTGTATCTCTTCGATTTCATTACGGCTACTCTTATTGAAAGAATGATTTTAAACCTAGAATAATATTATTCTAATTTCGTTTTTATGATAATTCTTATTTTATTTTACATTTGTAAGTATTGTTAGGTACATATGATTGTATTTGACATCCTTATGGGGTCGCAATCGCCGAATGTTAGTGTCAAATTGTCGTATGTTTGTGGTGAGTAGTCATTTCGCAACTGAAATCGTCCTATGAAACGGCAATTTTTAAAAGATTTTTTTTGCAGTTGTGCATAATACGCACCCCTAATTTTTCTTATTTTTTTAGAAAAAAATGCGTATTATACATGGGGAATTACGGTATATGTTGTTGATTTTGTTTAGCGGCAATCAACCTCTGTGGGTTATTTAATGCCGAAATCTAAATATTTGATACATCATCTAATACTTTCAGGGTAAAAGTTATGTTTTTTAAATATATAGTTTTTAGATCCTAAAATGTATTGCTAATAATTTCACTACAAAACTATATTGTTGGTAATTTATTTTATAAAAGAAAATGTATTGTCGGTCATTTTATTATAAAAATGTACTGTTTTTTGTTTGGGTGTTCCCTATTTTCCCATAGCTTTCGCTTTAAAAGGTGCTACCACCCCGGATCACGGTGAACCTGGGAACAGCAAATAAGTGGATCCACGCTCCTCAAAGCCTCCAGTCTACTAATCAGAGGCCTTGCTGCCGGATGTAGCTTAACGTCACACCCCAACAAAATGTAGAAATCCACTTGCATAAGTTATTAAAATTCTAACCATCGTCAAGGGAATAACCGTCCTGTTTTACAACTCATTTTTTTGCGGAACACGATGGTTAAACATTAACAAAATACCAACTGTAATATTTATAAGTCAGCTCACTCCATTGCTGTACCCAAACATTTCCAACACGTACACGAAAAGCTAGAAATTAAAGTAGTATTTTGTAATTAAATTAACCAGCGTCTTAGTGTGCATATATATATATATATATATATATATATATATATATATATATATATATATATATATATATATATATATATATATATATATATATACGAGGGTCATTAAATAAATAAGGTGAATTTTTCGGTATAAGGACTACTAATACAGATAGAAGCTTACTCTTTATTATTTTTTTTGTTTTACTTCTTTTTCACATGGATTTAATTTCTTTTGTAGATTAAAAAAAAACTTGATGATCAGTAGAGAGAGCAGTTCCCAGCCCAGCTCGTTGATGGTCTGCACCGTTTGGGCTGCTGTGTGACGCCTTGCGTTGTCATGATGCAAGATGACCCCTTCTGACTGATGACCCCTGATGATCAGTTTTGGCGATTTACAAAGATGGCTGACCAAGAAGCATGCTCCAGGATTGAACAGCGGTCAGTTATCAAGTTTTTGGTTGCTGAAGAGTGCAAACCAGTTGAAATTCAGAGGAGAATGTCAACTGTGTCTGGTGCCACATGTTTCAGCCAAAAAATGTCTACAAGTGGGCTAAATTGTTTAAAGAAGGACGGAGCAGTGTTGAGGATGTAGACAGGCCTGGGAGGCTTACAGAAGTGAGGTCTCCTGACGTGATCGAATCAGTCAATGACGTCATTCAGCCTGACAGAAGGGTGACAGTGGATGACATTGCAAGGACTTTGAGCTTATCTGTTGGGACAAACGCAGGGGTCATCAGTCAGAAGGAGTCATCTTGCATCATGACAACGCAAGTCCTCACACAGCAGCCCAAACGGTGCAGACCATCAACGAGCTGGGCTGGGAACTGCTCCCTCATCCCCCTTACAGCCCAGACCTTGCTACTTTAGAATTTCACCTGTTTGGTCCCCTGAAATCGTTCACGAGAGGCACGAAGTTTAAAAGTGACGATGAAGTCAAAAGTGTTGTGAGCGACTGGCTGAGACATCAGTCCAAAGATTTTTACGCTAAGGGAATGCGGAAGCTTGTGCACAGATGGGAAAAGTGTATAACAGTGCTGGGAGACTACGTTGAAAAAAAAGTAAGCTTCTATCTGTATTAGAAGTCCTTATACCGAAAAATTCACCTTATTTATTGAATGGCCCTCGTATATATATATATATATATATATATATATATATATATATATATAGTCAAACCTAATGAGCCAGACACACCTACCAAGGTTTCACTTAGGCAGATCGTCAGGGTCGGCTGGCTAAAGAGGCAACAGAAACTGGCATATATAGAGTAGTTTTAAAAATGAAAAAACTAAACATAGCACTACATTATCTAGCTATATATGGCAAATCAGACAAGGTAGCAAGGACCCCATCCTGAAATGGGAAATATTAAAAAGATGCACTAAGTATAAAGCGGGCCATAAGTTCTGTAAGCTATGCACCGAGGAAAAATTAGCTATAGCTTTATATAATACACCTGATGATCTACTAAATTCCAAAACCGAGATTCTTAACAAATGTAGACACAGAATTGCTTGGTTACTGAAATAAGCTTCTCTCTCCTGATTGTAGCGTTATCATTATTGTTTGTTTTTTTTTTTGTTTTTTTTTTTTAATTATCCCCTCTCCTTTTAGTTAGTTGAATAAATCTATACCCACCCCCCGTTGTCGCTTTTCTTTTTTTCTTTTTTCCCTTTTTTTTTTTTTTTTTTTTCTCTTCCTTGGTCACGTGGTGTTGTCTTGGTGGTCGTCTCCATATATATGCCAGTTTCTGTTGCCTCTTTAGCCAGCCGACCCTGACGATCTGCCTAAGTGAAACCTTGGTAGGTGTGTCTGGCTCATTAGGTTTGACTAGGTTTGCTCTACGCTTGTATTGAGCTCTTTAGTTAGTTGTTTACTCGTATCGGGTTTTTTTCTTTGGGCCTTGAACCTGTATCTGTGCGATTATTTTCGACAGACTTTCATGTTCCTGGCTCTTTCTTTTTTTAAAACCTTTTTTTCCTTCGTGATTGATTTGGCAGTTGTTAAATCAAGAGTTCGAAGGTTTTTCGACACGAGTATAGTTACCTATATTTATATATATATATATATATATATATATATGTAAATAAATATTTTGTTAGAAAGATTCTGTACAAAAACTTATTGTATAGACAATGAGGACTGGAGAAAATGGCACCTAATATTTAATATAGTTTTATTTATTCGTAATATGTGAAGTTTTACAGAGAAGAATTAAAACTTTGTTACTTACAATTGGATTTTCAGTGTTTGTTTCTTAGAAAAATAATTTGTTGTTTTCCTTTTCTTTTTTTTTTAATTTTTTACTTTAACCAGTTTTGCTTAGCTTTTCAAACCGACCACTTTGCGGGTTATGCAACTACCTATTAGAGGGCCATGAACTTCAGTTCGAAGAAGGGTCAAAATTCAAAATGATTTCTCGAGCGACTCAGAGAATTTAATATACATAATTACAAGCAAAGGTTGCCACGAGCATTACATTGGCCAAACCGACCAGTCACTCCGGAAAAGGATGACAGTTCATCGCTAATAAATTGGGAACCCACATGCCAGAAAAGTACCCATTAGCCAACATACTGAGGAAGGCCGAGGAGAAAATCTGCCAAATTTTAGTGTCTTCCCATTCTACCAGTGTGACTCTAGAACCACTGAACAAATAAATAACACTATATTAAATATTAGATGCCTCGTTTTCTCCAATCCTCATCTTAGTTTATATATATATATATATATATATATATATATATGTGTGTGTGTGTGTGTGTGTGTTGCGGACCACGATAGGGTTGCAGCGCTGGATTACGAAATTACCTTGTGCCAGACACTACACACACCACTACCGAATCCACAATCAAAGTAAGAATAAGTAAGCAGGAGGAATGACGAAGATAAGCCTGGTCAAGAGAACAAATATAAATTTTTTATTAGAGTTTAACAAGTAATGTCTTCAGTGAAGACCTTCAGTAAATGTACTGGAAAATGTAAAGAATGAAATTTAATTGTCTTGAGTGAAGACCTTCAGTAAGATACTAGAAATATGGTAGTTGAGAAGATAAAATTTCGCGCCAAAATTTAAATCCAAGATGGGTATATGGCGGGAACGAGTTCTTCGAGAAGAAAGGTTCAGAAAGTCGGTTGTAATGCATAGTGAACATACGGCAAGGAAAAATACTCACTGCGAGAGTTTAGAATTGTGAGTGTATGTAATTCTTTTTAAAGTAACAGGTTCTGAGAGTACAGTTCGAAGAATATGAAAAATGCTCGTTCATCAGGTTGGAAGTTTTTTGAAAGTTCCTGGGAGTTGAGCGGCTCGCTAAAAGATGTTCGCGTTGGAATGAAAATTCTGTCTTAAGGTGACGACAGTGTAAGACACCACGACGAGCCATGAGGTTTAGGCAAGGTTTTTCCGAATAAAATGTCTCTGTCAGTATATATGTGGTTACCGGCGAGAGACAATTGAGCCAGCCCAGCCGATGGTCAGACGACCACGGGGCGACTGATTTTGAAAAGCCAAATTTGCCGTGACGTCAGCGCAAAAGCGCGCGAAAAATACATTCTTTCTCATCTTCGGCTAAGACAACGGTTTACTACTATAACCGGCCGAAAGTGAGAGGAAGGGGTGAAAATGTCGCGCGTGCGTCAAAGTGAAGGTGGGGGTAGTGATATATCCCACATATGTTATAAATTAACTGATTCAAAAATATGCTTCCTTCGCTACACAGGAATTAGCAAGCTAAAAACTTCAAATTTAATTATATATATATATATATATATATATATATATATATATATATATATATATATATATATATATATATATAATAAAAGCATTAGTTCTGTTCGCTTGAAGATGAAACAGAACTAATTCTTTTAATTTAATTATATAATCAAATTTGAAGTTTTTAGCTTCGGTTTTGAAACATGGTAATTCCTGTGTAGCGAAGGAACCATATTTTTAAATTAGTTAATTTGTAATATTTATGCTCTGTAAATTTATATTGAGCACTGTTTTGTAAAAATAAAAATATCAGTAAGAACACCTGATTATATATCTTACTGTTCTTTCTTTTTACTATAATATATATATATATATATATATATATATATATATATATATATATATATATATATATATTTATATATATATATATATATATATGAAGTTCATTCTATTCTCATCACAATTGAAAAAACTTTTTCAGAAAGTTATAATTTAAACCAAAAGACAGATTGATAACCAAATCACCAAAGGCTGCATATATAGTCGTTTCGAATGCTACGGTTTTTAAGAAAAGCAGACTATTGCTCAGCGGTACATAAATTAAAAGAAGACGTCAGTTTACAAGTAGACCATATATCTAAAGAGGGTTGCGAGTCAATTTGATTTAATTTAACAATTCCCTATCTTGGGAAAAGAAAAGAAATTGTCTGTCGCCATTATTAAGAACAGGTGAGATGTGAAGACGTTTAGCACATTTTAAGAATTTACAATTTAAAGCTAAAAAGTCTCTTCCATTTTATTACTGTTTTAAAACGAGGGGGTGCTTTTAAAATCAATAAAAGTTGTAAATATAATTATAAATGATATACAAATTATTGGACTAAATGACAATAATTGATATTTTCTCTCCGAATTTCTGGGTTATCAATATTTAGTTTATTGAAATTCGGACGAGTGTCCTCATCTTTATTGTCATCATTGTTCATTTTTCACTCGTGATCATAACAACAACGATAAGTTTAATGCATTCGTATACCTGATTTTCTACTGTGTTTTATCATCAAAGATTCGTCGGCTTAAATTTTGCCTACATGGAAATGCATCCATGTTTTAGAAAGACTGGATTCGCTCTCCGATCAGATGTCCGACACGATATCGGTTTGCTTCTACATTCAGTGTGTTCTTCAGTTTGGGCTTTCTAAAACCTTGTCGGGTAATATTAGTTTTGCATTAGCTAAGAAGCAAGAAGCTTTCGTAAATCTGTCGATTTCATGGCTAACCATGAGGGTTTACTTATACATCTGTTACCACTGGGGTTTTCCTTTACTTCCCATCAATTTCAAATAATCGATTTATCGATTAAGAATATCAGCTTTACGACTATCGATGGATATAACTATATATACTCAACTGAGATAAATGGAGAGGATGACAATTTTAAGGCGCACATCGTCCAAGTGAGAGCGTCTGTTAGTCTGTCTTAGAAAAACCAGCATTTAAAATCTTACTTAATACCAAACGCATGCCAGTGACGCAACTAAAAAAGCCTCTCGCTTTTCTATCGCTACTTCCACGGAAAGTGATCGGACGAACTACGTTGGTGCCGCCAATTCAAACCTTCACGGCAAGAACACGACATGCCACTTACATACAAGCAAACCACCCACATTCCCTCCGTATTCCATCGGTGAGAAGTAAGCTCCACTCTAGCAGATTCTCTCCGCGAACCACTGTTCTGTGGAACCGACTCCCAAGAGGTGCTTTCCTCGATCGCTACAATCTTAACCTGTTCAAGGCTAGGGTTAACCGTTATCTGCCACTCCTCTCCGCACAAATTGCCTCCAAACGTAACCCTCTACCTCGAGTGACCCTTGGGTCTTGTAAAGGGTGAAACAATATTTCGAATACCTAGTCAGTGTTTTAACAGAGAACGTGACACTAAAATCTGAAAGCGCATTCGAATAGAGAAATATGCTTTTTTAAAAGCTAAGCAAAGTATCAAGAAATAGGAAATTTCGTTCGAAACAAAGAAAAGAGTGATGAACTGTTATGTAATAAGAGTCCTGTTATATGGCAGTGAATGTTGGACAATCTCCTCAAAGATAAAGAAGTGACCTGAGGCAACAAAAAGGAGATTATACAGCAGGATGCCGAGAATCTCATGGATTGAACACGTGAGCAACGACAAAGTTTCAAGTAAAATGGAAACAAAACTTAGTTATTTGGCCACCTATCTCTCAAGACGCTGGGGAGACTACTTAACGTTCCCACAATACAACTGATTTCCTGAAAGCCGATGTATTGAAATCAATATCTGATTTCAATACAGACCATATGATGCGGGCATTTCAACGATTGTGGTCTCATATTGAAGCCATAATTGCAATATGAAAGCGATTACATCGAACAAACTTGTAATCCAACCATTACTGAATCTGCATACCAAGTTTTAGGCCAATAAATGTAGTTGCTTATAAAATGCGTTTGTTTTTCTTACGGCATTCAGTGTGTTCTTACGCACACTGTATTACTGTGGTGAGGCCACGCAGTAGATGAATATTAAAACAGTTGTAAAAAAATGTTTTGGTGGGGAAGCATATCACTTATAAAAAAAAACTGTTGAAATTTCTATGGCACATGATAGGGAAAGAGGGCTTGGGAAATTTGCTACTTAACCTGATAAGATCCAATCGACTTTAAAAAACTAAAACAACTTCAAAGTTTTCGGTTGTAGGGTTTTAGTTACAGAGATTGAAGGTGATGTTATATGATAGACGAGTTTTTTTTCTTCTGTCATTGATATCGTCTGATTCCTGTACAATATCAAAATCTGACCTTCATATGATATCAATATGACTCTGTCCAGCTGGCCGAGTATTGAATAACTTTAACCTGCATGTCCTTTTTTAAATGTACTCATCGTTAAATACTCTTGATCACAGTAAATTTCTCATCATGCTGTGCTTTCATAGGGCAATATTTAAAATTGACGTGTTTCCTTGATGTGTACAAGATGCATAAAGTATTTGAGGACAGGTGACGGTGCACCTGCAGGTATGTGATAAGCGACTAATATACTTTTATCTTTTCGAAGCATCAATGGTGAAATATCAGCTAACGCATGATATGAAACAACAATCTGCTCTTGTTGCAATACACGTAAAGCACAGCAATTTTGAGATTGCACTATTTTGGAAGTCGCCATATTGTTTGTGCACAAAGCTTGGAAGAAGTGACAAGCCTTCAGTGGGGATGCGTCTCCTGTAGCGAAGCACACACAAAAAAAGCATTCACAGCATTCGGACAGGACATCACAATTCGTACAGCGGGTGTAGAAGGTTATCGACTCGAACTCTGGAATTTCCATGAGGGACATTGGCAGAGATCTCCGTGTATTCTAGGGCACAATCCGCAATGTGGTGCATTAGGACATTCGGTACAACTCACAGGAAAGCGCAGTTCATGCCTGCACACACGAGAAAAACGGCTGCTCTGAGCAAAACGATTACTGAACAAGCTGAAACATCTAGAGGAATCTGACATGCTCTGTTTCTTTTTCTTTTTTTTTTAAATTGTTTTTGTTTTTCTTCAGACGAATAAAAATTCCAACTAGGATCAAAAAATTAATTGACAAATGGTTATGTGCAGATCCTTTTGGTTTTCCCTCTGTTATACACATCGGGTTTGGCGCTTCTGTGATGGTTTTAGGGCTGGTGAGTAGTGAAGGACAGTTATGTGACGCACTTCTTTCAACAGGGATTTTCGGTTGAATGCTGTTGACAATACCGAGTGGCTGGAAACAGCTGTAAGGCTCTGGATAGAGCTTATATACGGCAGAAGACTATATAAGACTCTGCACCCGCTAAAAAAAGATTCGCTGACCTAAAATTGGATGGTGGCCAATATGCACGTCCACATTACATCAAACACGTGGGCACCTAAGTGACTAAACCTAAATCTCCTTGATTATTACATGTGGAGTGTTTTTGAAGGGGAGACTTATCAACGTTCCAGAAATGCAGATTGATTCCCTCATAGCCTCGAAGTAATGTCCAATTTTCGCACAAATAACTTTGGGATAGGCAAGGATCTATCTCATCTCTTCCAGGTCTGAGTTAAATAGCGTGGTAGTCTTGACTCTTTAGCCTTCAACCAGTCTAAGAAGGGAGTAACTCTGAATTCAAAAACCGCTCGGTGGGGGCTTCCATTAAAAACACCCACTTACTACAGAAACGACTACATAAACATCTAGCATGGTGAGGCTGTTATCCGAGTCTCCACAGGGGAGTCTGAGGTAAGTCCCACTCAAATAGCTTCTTCCCACGAACCACTGTTCTGTGGAACTGACTCCCAAGTGGATGTTTCCCCGATCACTACAATCTTAACCTGTTCAAGTCTTCGGTTAACCGTTACCTTCCTCTCGTATCCATCTGCCTCCCAATGCAAGCCCCTACCTCGAGTGGCCATCAGGCCTTGTACAGGGTTAACCTTACTGTGAAAAAAAGTTTCTCCGAAATTATTATTCATAAGCAAAATAATAACAATATATGAAAAAAATGAGGAGGACATGATTTTAAAAAGGAAAATTATTTTAATAACTGATTTTTCTTTTGAATAGATCTTTTCTTCGTCTCTGCTGTCTTGACACCTTAATGCAGATTGATTAAATAACCGATTGCATTATTTCCACGACGCTCGCAACATGAGGTTCTTTCTGCCAATGCTTGTTAAAAAGCAAGAATTATCTTTATTACATCGATGGCCATGAAAAAGCACTACACGTTTGGTGGCTTTTATCTAACTTATAGTCAAGCATGGATAAGAAAGTAATAGCTCGAAAACACAAAATAGGGAAAAACATGACGAATAGCCCGGAAAACTATAATGAGACTTTCATTCTGGTTCACAGAAACGAAAGACAATTGCCATTGTATGTGAGTGCGTACGACATACGAGTGTCACGTCTTCAATAAATGCCACTTTCAAAGAATAATGGTGTTTGCTGTTTAGCTAGAATTACAGTAAAAGAAAAGGTAGACACGAGATGTCGGCAAGTTTTGCTGAGAGATGTGTCGAGATAGAAAATGGAAGAAAGTATTTCTAATAGTTCGCAGAGTATTTGTATTGTTCATTAATTAACACGTGTCGTCCTTTCATCGTTCAACACAAAGATAAGCCGTTTTGAAGATAATATATATATATATATATATATATATATATATATATATATATATATATATATATATATATATATATATGTGTGTGTGTGTGTGTGTGTGAGAAAGAGAGACAGAGAGAGACAGAGAGAAGGTTTGGCTGTTTTAATCATTGGCATTAAATGGTTCGCTTTATTATGATAAGTTACTCAACAAAGCAAGAAAGATAAAGAAACAGAGATGAAAGTGTTTTATGAAATAAAACGAGAAATATCAAAGAGAAAAAGTAGCGAAAATATATACTCTACACGTAAATGATTATTATGTTCGACATTGCATTTTAATTCAATTGCGAGTATATTTCTATGTTTTTCCCTCCATTAACAATATGCGTATGTACCGATGTACAATCTCCTCACCGATGAAGAAGAGATTTGAAGCGACAAAGGGAACACCGGGCAAATATGGAAAACAGGAACAAGGAAGCTGATAATTGCAATGAGAAATTACATAGGCACAGTGGAGTAATGCTTAGCTTCTCGAGCCGAGTTCGTATTCCACTCCAGGCCGTTATTAATTGATTGGTTTGTTTTTTACGGATTATCAACCCTTTTCAGTTTATTTAAAGCCAGAAAATACTTTTGGAGTGTAAGATTTTTTGTTTGTTTTGTTTGTTGAAATACTAATGTGGTTGTGTAATTGATAACGGCTTGGCATGAGAAATGGGAGTGCTGGGTTCGAATTCTAGTCCAGTTTCGTTACATTCTTTTGCGCGCCGCAAATACAGTTGGGAAAGGTATGAATCTACTTAGTCTCCCAAACTGCTTTGGTTAAATTACAAGAAAGACGAGGTCCTATAACCTTGCATGGCAACCGGTCTAGAAGAAGGACAAATAAATAACCCGCAATTGACGAAGCGGGGTGAATACGGCAACACCCAAGGAAGACAGGGTTGATGACGGAGGAGTTGCTGCAAGATGTGAGAGGTCTCTGAATTTGTTTTAAGAAACGTTCATCCCTGTTACATTTTAATTGCATATTTTGTATTTTTTTTTTATTATTCACCCTTTTCTTATGAATTTCATAAAAAGTGAATGTCTTAGAAGATTTTTAAAAAATAAATCTATTTTGTAAATTCATTTTAGGATGAGAAATAAAATCTAATATATTTTCTGTTTATACATTATTTTAATAGTAAATGCTCTGTTTTTAATTAAACTGTATTAATTACTTTTACCGGCTTGAATGTTCGAGACATTTCGTAGAAAATATGCGTTTTCCAACAGGTATCGAACCTGTGTCCTACACGGGACAGTCATTTGATCTGACGTGCTATACCACTTAGCTATAGAGAAGCGGCCGGTTCGCGAAGTCCAAATGAATGTTTTTAAACACACAATCTTCAACCATTTTTCTCGATCCATCATATCTGCTCACGAGATGCAGAAAATGTATTAAATAATTATTGGACTTAGTCCATTTCATTTTATATATATATATATATATATATATATATATATATATATATATATATATATATCGTACAGGTAATAGATCCGTTGGTATATAATCTAGCTGGGTCCTAGTAATATCAAATACACAGAGAGTTCAGTGTATTTATAATAACAGAGCATATATATCATTTTGCAGCAAAAATAAAAAATTACCTCATGTGGGTATAGTCTATTTCAGACTGGCACACCTTAATGCCGATCCTCGTCAGCCCTCGAGTGTCTGTCTGGAATTGGGATTTTGGATTTATTTTAGATAGCAGTCCTACTCAAAGGGACGCCTTGTTTATGATAAGGGGCGAATGGAGGGCGTAAAATATCTCTTTAAGGGGAAGCGGCCTGGAGTCGTAGTTTATTTATGGACAGAACCTTTATAGACTATACCCTCATGAGGTA
>OZ038503.1:48976223-49003723 GCA_964036315.1 Acanthosepion esculentum
CAGTGTAGTATAGGGTTAGCGTTTTTATTTCTCGATGTGACGTTTTTCTTTCATCGTGTTAACTTGTGAGCATGTATCCCGCCCTTTCCCTGCTTTCGATGAACACCGACGCGATCGAAGATTCGGAATGAAGCGTGGGGTGATCATTGATCGGTCGCTGGAAAGCTGGGGCAAGGGTCGCGTTGTATATTTACAAAATAAGTAATTTTATTATAAGAACTATCAGACTACTATTTATAAAATTAGCAAAAGACTAGCTGGAAGTGAACAAGAAAACAGTTATTTATCACAATTTTATACTTAAAGCTCAATATATAAATTAATAATCAAATTTAAACAAGAAACACTAAGTTGGCCAACATACAAGAAGTATTCTGTTATCTATCATCTTGACAGATTTTTGGAAGTGACTCAGCACACTGAGGACCTCGAAAAGGCCAATACAATAAGCGTTTAATCTCACATTCATCGCAACACTGGGCAGGTCATATTATTCACCTTGACGACCGCAGAATACCCAAATAAATGCTTTACGGTGAGTTGCTCTACGGACAGTTGTTCTACGTTACTCGATCCAATCAAGAAAGCGCCTCAACGACTGTTTCACTGAGACTGATCGCGAACTACTGCTTGAGATTGAAATAAGTAGAGGTGCACAACAGATGAAGTCATTAAGATCTTCCAAGAACATGCATGAACTGGGCAAATGTCATCTTTCAATACATGACTGACGAGGCAGATTTTTTTTCCTCCAGTAGGTTGCCATTTCTTTCAGCGGTAGACCAATTGCTATCCAATATAGAACCTGGTCTGTTTTGCTATTTAGCCATAGATGGGGGGAGAAGAAGAAGAGTCATACCTTCCCCAAATGTATTAGCACGTAAGTAAATGTAATGGATTCGACAGGAATTCGAACTCTGCTCTCCGATTCTTCCATTCGAGCCGCTATTCATTACACCATCGTATGTAATGAATATAAAAGACTATGTCTCTCAATTACAGGCCTCGTTAGCCGCAAGAGGAGTCATATTGGCAGACCTTTGTCAATTTACGATCAGTACTATACTGGGAAGAACTTAATAAGCGGGGTGTGTCCGAAAAACCCGTTCACCCGTCACATGAAAACGAGCGAGAAAACTGAAAAGAATTTACAAAACAGACCAAGCCCTGTACAGAACAACTTAGTTTGCTGCATCTGAAAAAATGTATTGCAAGTCACTTGCTAGCTACAAGAACCGTTGTTAAGGACTAAAAACATTGATCAAATTTGTTAGTGATGGCCATACTCGTTTAAAGAGTCGACATCCATCATACATGTATGCATGAATGTACTACGTCAAGAGAGTGATAACTCTATTGATTTACTTAGATAAGGGAGAGACTGAAATAATAATGATAATATGACAGAGAAAGATACAGGATAAATATGATAAATCTATCATTGTGGAAACTGCGTGTTACATGTAGTAGCACGCGTTCACCGGCCTACACATGCATGCAATCAAAATCATTCTCAAATCCCCTTATCGAAACATGTGAATAATGAATATACGAACAATGCGGTCTAGAGGAAGAAAATGTCAAGTCGGTTTTATTTCTGTGTTTTAAATGATTCCTGATAAAGAAAATGATAAGAGAAGGTCGAAAGGGAAAAAAGAAGATGGACGAAGATAAAAGAAAAAAATAAAAGAGGTAAGATGGAGTATGACGTTTTGGTAAGAAGAAGAAAGATGTGTAACGAAGAAATTAGTAAAAGCTATATGACAAAGAAGAAAAAAATGTAGAAATCAAGGAGAAAAAGAAAGAAAAGGAAAGGTATAAGAATGAAAAGTGAAGAATAAAAAATGAGTTTAAAAACAAAGAATCCGACAGAGAAAGAAGGAATGGATGAACTGAAAAAATGAAATGTAAGAATGAAAAATGAAGAATAAAATATATGAAGTAGTAGAAGAAGAAGAAAGGTAATAACAGAGAAAGAAGGAAAGAATGGAATGGAAAATAAGTGACGAAAAAAAGAATAATGAAATATATGAAGACAAAAGATAACAGCAAAGAATGAAACGGAAACAGAGGAAATAAAAATCAAGAATAAGTTATATGAAGAAGAATAAAAATTATAACAGAGAAAGAAGGAAAGAATAAAACGGAAAATAAAAGAGAAGAATGAAAAATGAAGAAAAATATGAAGATTAAAGATAACAGAAGAGAAAGACGGAAAAAGTGAAATGGAAAATAGAAGTGACGAATAAAAAGGGAAGAATGAAATATATGAAAAAGACTAAAGATGAAAACAGGGAAAGAAGAAAAGAACGAAACGGAAAAAAGAGAGGAAATAAACAATGAAGAATAAAATATATGATGAAGAATAACGATTACAACAGAGAAAAAAAGGAAAGAATAAAACGGAAAATAAAAGGGAAGAATGAAAAATGAAGAAGAAAAAATGTAAAGAAGAAAAGAATAAAACAGACAAGTCTGGGAAGGGTGAACGTGAAAAATAAGAACATTGACAAGAGAGAATGTAAGCAGAGAGTAAAATAACTGAGAAGAATGAAAAATGGCTGAAAATGTGCATACTTCGTGGCGGAGGTATTTGTGCATTATTTGTGCATTTATCACCAGTTTTAAGTAACAGTTTCTTCTCTCTCACTTGTCGCCTGTGGGACTCTCTTCTCTTCTTTTTGCTTTCAAAACGACTTTAAACTTGACGTTGTATCACATTCCTCTTCAGGTGGCAGGAGGATCTTCTTTTATATGCCGTGTCCCTTTAGGACGTAAGCAATCATGGTCCTCCACATCTTCCTGTCCCTTGTAGCTCTTAATACATGTTGACTTTCAATTATTTCTCCTAAACCCTTTCCCGCCATCCATTTACTCAAGCTCACTAAGTAGATTATTTACATTGTTCGGACTATCATCCTCATCTTTGTTGCCATATTTATCCCAACGTCCAGCTTTTGAAGGTTGTCCTGGTGTTATATGGACCGCAGATCCTTTGTATGATCTCAAGCATAGAAATGAATAAAATATGGGAACCAGTAATAAGGAGTGCCAAAGGAAAGCAATAATAACGAAAATTACAATATGAGCACTGGTAAAAACATGTATGATAACAGCAATGATTGCAATATGAGCACTCATAAAAAAGGTTGCTGAAGCCATTATGTTTATAATAACCAGAAATTCATACACAGATGTCCTCAAGGACACATGGCACAGTGTATAAAAGCGTTAGTTAGATCCAGTGACACGACAAAAAGAGTGTGAGTTCAATACCTAGTTAAGGCGGTGGAGAACAGGAAATAGCTGATAACTGACATCCATGGCACGTGGAACTAGAACAGCGAGCGAAATAAAGGGTTCAGTTCGACATTCCAACCATTTGAAGAAGGCCAGAGCGTACAACGGCCGAAACGTTGTGATAAGATGAGGATGATAGTCCGAACAACGTAAATAGTGTACATAATACGTCATCTCAGAAATAGACAGTCACTAAGTAGATTACGCGCTCCTTTCCTCTGCCCCTCTGTCCAGTGAGTTTCAGATTTTCCAAGTCCTCTTTCCTCATTACGTGTCCTAGAAATTTTAACTGCCTCTTCCTGATGTTATGTATAAGTTTCTCTAAAATCTTTCTGTAGTACCACATTTCTGTCGATTCAAGTTTCTTCATCTTTGAGGAGATTGTCCAGCATTCGATGTTATATTGGAGGATCACGTAACAGTTCAGTGCTTTTTTCTTTGTTTCCAACGAAATTTTTCTGTCTCTTAATACTCTGTTTAGCTTTTGAAATGCATATTTGGCAATCCCAATGCGTCGCATAAAAAAGGCGAATGTCAGGAAGTGCCAGTCCTTCATAAATATTTTGCTGTAATTCGATGCTGTTTTGCCTAATTAAAATCGAGTGAATATAATTAAAAGAATTAATAAATTTTAAATCTTTTATGTGTTGCATATTATTTTCTTTAAATTCTTATATATTTATGTGCGATGTTATCAGTCCTGACCTGGTATATCGGCTCCAGTCACTTGCGCACCGACATAACGCTACCTTTTTATAAATATTTCCGTGGTGATTTTTCTGATGGTCTTTCCTCTTTGGTACCTTGACTTTATGTTATATAGGAATAAAGTGTCGCTGCCGACACTTGAGCTTGAACATAGATCGCCAGTGAGCAAACACTGGCGATGCCATTATTGAATTAAGTAGACCACGTGACAGAGGTAACGCATATATGTAGGAAGTAACTGACGACTAACGATCTCTATTTCTACTTTGTCATCTATTACTATACGGACCGCTATTCTCTACTTTATTCACTATACTATTTGGATCGCTACACGGGTTACTGTTCGAGCAAGTATTATGAGTGCGAGTGATATTCGAAGGCGTTTGGCACCAGTATTGTTCAACGGCGTACTATAGTTGTATATGCGATTACAATGTCTCTACTACAACGAGCATTACGAAAGTGACAACGAGTATTCGTTGACATTACACAAGTTGGTAACGAGTGTTCGTTGACATGCCAAAACTTTATCAGTTTAAGTGCAGTGCTATATTGGCAATTAGGTCTCATTATTTTAAAGTTGAAATGGCATGATGTAACCATAAGTTCTATGGAAACAATATCTCACTTGTAGAACTCTTTTCTGGCCTCGTGTTTTCCAGTCAAGTTTGATGTTCAAAAATTTAAACAGAATGTAAATCCTTATCTTCTTGATTATAGTTCTTCTTTGTTCTCTTTCCTTAATGTTTTCTTTTTCCCTTATTCTTTCACAGTAAGTAAGCTCTTGCGTCTTAGTGATGTTATTGCCTTGTTTCGGATGAAATGATTTAAAAATGATTAAAAGGCCGGGGTTTGAACAAAAGTAAAGCTGAAATTTACAAAGAAAATTTTTCCACAATTCCTGGAAGATTCGCGAAGTATGGTCTTTGTCGATGCATTTTCGTTCTGTTTTGAAAGAAAATGTATTTTGTTTTCTGTTTCCTGTGACCTGCTAAGGCAGAATTAACAAATATAGATATTGAGAGAAATAGGAAAGAAGACGAAGAAGAAAAATTAACTGAATAAATATGACATTATATTGATCTGAATTTACGAGTTATAAACATTATCCTGTCGTTTTGTTTGTAAATCATTTTCGTATAAAAGATATAAAAGATAACCATGGAATTAATAATTCTATCTATCTATCTATCTATCTATCTCTCTATATAAATATCTATGCATATATATGTATGTATATATATATGTATGTATATATATATAAATATAAATATAAATATATATATATATATAAATATCTATGTACATATATATATATATATATATATATATATATATATATATATATAAATGTATGTATATATTTGGCTGTTATGCACGTACATAATATCCTCACATCCATATATATATATATATATATATATATATATATATATATATATATATATAATACAAATATAATGTTTCTGTCTCTATCGCTGAGATGAGGTAATATGATTACTTTCATTATTTACGTTATTCAGACTGTTATCCTCATCCCCCTTACCATATTCACAACTTTTCGGCCGTTTACGCTCCGGCCTTCTCAGGAGATTGGTATTTGGATCGAACCCTTTATTTTGTCCACCCACCGGGGTAGAACAATCTATGATGCCATTCGATCCGCGCCACCACAAAGTTCTTACTGCTGTCTTGAAATACACGGAAAATAAAAATTGGTTGTTTGAATTTGTTTAGCGGCATATCAACATCTATGGGATTTTTAATATCAAAATCTAAATATTTTGTACATAATTTGATACTTTCATGGTGAAAAGTGTATTTTTTAATATATATTTTGTAAATAATAAATTGTAATGCTGTTTTTTTTTATTAAATTAAAGTATTGCTAGTAATGATACTATAAAATGTACTGTTGGTCATTTGGCTAGAAAAATGTACTGTTGATTTGTGTTTTGTATTTGCCCTAACAGGTTCTACCACCCTGGATCATGGTGGACCTAGGAACAACAATTAAGTTGTGGTTTCACGCTCCCCAAAACCTCCAATCTCTCGATCAGAGGCCTTGCTACCGGATGTAGTTCATGGTCATACCTAGGACGAAATAAAAATTAGGTCACTAGTAATATCTTCAATTACTGAACGTGATTCCATAAGATGATGAAACAAAAAAATAAGGAAATAATGCCAGAGGCAGATGAAGAGAATGCTAGAGGCAAAATTAAACGAAAGAAACCCGAAATGAACATGAATACCTGAGTAACAGGCATATTAAATTATTACTATAAATTCCTGAAGTGGACAATAAAAGAAAGTAGATCATTGAATCAGTGGACAGGAAAATGAATTGCCATACAAAAGGCTCTATACCCAAGAGATAATGTTTACAGGAGGAGGTTTAATCGGTATACAGAAGACCGCATAACGGAATAAAAGCATAGAAAAAAATGGCGACAGCTAGAATCATGGCGAAAGACACGGCAAACAAACCAATCAAAAAAAAAAAAAAGAAAAGAAAAAGAACTTAATATTGAATTATCAAAACAAATAAAAGAAATTGAGATGAAATGATCGAACCATCTCTGCAAAGACGACATCCAAAAAGATTTTAAAAAACTGCTCGTAAAAGTAGCTCAAACAAAAACTGCTCTATGTGAAAGAGAAAGACAAAATCTAGCAAAATATAAAATGACCCCCCCCCACATAAACGCTTTTGAATTTTGTCAAGGCAGGTCTATAAGGAGTGAGCAGCCCCAGCCCAGATGTAGCAGCGACACTCCATTTTAGGATTGATCCAGCTCTTATAAAGATAGAGTATATCTAGAGAGGGATTCAGGTTATGCTGCTCACGCTATAAATTTACTAACTTTTGAGAGCGTGGTTAACACAGAGATCGACCAGGAAAGATTTGGAAATCTGGGAATGAACCAAAACCATGCATCATTACTAAAATCCGCTAAAATACTGCGGAGGGTGCTGGTATTTTGAAGAGAGACTTGCTGTCCTTCGATCCTCGCTGCAAGAAAGTAGTTACTGTTGTCTTGAAAATTCCCGGAAAATAAGTTGTATATCCTGACACAGGCCGAAGAATGGATCAGCTAAAATGTTGTAGTTACATATATCTTACACGAGAAACAGAATATTTAAAGAAAGTGAGAGTGAAGCTAATGCCCGTAATCATTAGAGCACTCAGAACATTGTCAAAGTCCTTTACAAAAAAAGTAAAAAGGACTGAAACAGTACTTTGAAATCTACGCGGAAGATGGCGGTTTGTAAGGAACTTTGCTGTCACACAGAATTTCTGGTTTGAATAAATAATACATGACACCATCATCACGATTTTTATTACAATATATTTCCTGTCAAGTTATCTCTAGATGAAAAAAGCTAAGAATATAAAAACAAGAAGTTTTTAAAAAAATCAACGATCTAGACATGGGATTATCAATCTTTTTACCCTGGTGGAACCATTGAAATAGTTTTCATGACTCAGGGAATCCTTACATAAAAATTATGATATACCGTTATTAATGTAGCAGCAACACTCCACATTGAGCTATTTTAAAGATAGAGTATAGCAGGGGGCGTCAGGTTATGCCGCTCACACTATAAGATTGCTAACATTTGAGAGCGAGATCAACGCAGAAATCGATCAGGAAGAGTTTGGAAATATGGAAAAAATCAAAACCATCCCTACAACATCATTACTAAAATCTGCTTAAATACTGAGGAGAGTGCTGGAATTTTGAAGAGAGATTTGATATCATTCGATAGTCGCTGCAAGAAAGATCTTACTGCTGTCTTGATATACACGGAAAATAAAAATTGGTTGTTTGAATTTGTATCAACATCTATGGGTTTTTTAATATCAAAATCTAAATATTTTGTACATAATTTGATACGTTGAAGTTATTGAAATCTACGCGGAAGATGGTGGTATATCAGGAACTTTGCTGCCACACAGAATTTCTGGTTTGAATAAATAATACATGACAAATCTGACAACATCATCACGATTTTTATTACAATATATTTCCTGTCAGTTTATGTCTAGATTAAAAAGCTATGAATAAAAAAAAGAACAAGAATTTTGAACAAGATTAACGATCTAGACATGCAATTCCCAATCTTTTTACCGTGGTGGAACCGTTGAAATAATTTCAGCGAATCCCTACATAAAAATTATGATATACCGTGATTAATATCTATCTCTTTTTTATTTTTATCGTAGTTCACATAGTAAACATTATATATGGACATCGTGCATGCGTCCTATACTCGAGTGAGTCACTCAAGATGACACGAATCCGCCGCATACAGGTCCTGTCCTCTGACCAGTGAAGATGGTTTCACACATACGCATTACAGTCATCGCCAAAATAAAAAAAATCAGAACATCCAAAACACTCTGATCCTAGGCAGAAAAGCGTGAAGGTCAATCATAAAAACAATAATAATCGTAGTAGAGGTCAGAAGATACAAAGACCGAGCAGATACTACACTCTGATCCTAGGTAAAAAAGTTAATGTCGCTCATAAAAAGAAGAATAATCATAGTAGAAGTCAGAAGATACAAAGACTGGGAAGATACTACACTCTGATCCTACGCAGAAAAGCGTTAATGCCAGTCATAGAAACAAGAATAATCATAGTAGAGATCAGAAGATCCAATAATCAAGCAGATACTACACTCTGATCCTAGGCAGAAAAGCGTTAAGATCGTTGATAGAAACAAGAATAATCAGAGATCAGAATATCTAATGTTCGAGCAGCTACTACACTCAGATTCTAGGTAAAAAAAAGTTAAGGTCGCTCATAAAAACAAGAATAATCATAGTAGATGTCTGAAGATACAAAGACCGAGCAGATACTACACTCTGATCCTAGGCAGAAATACGTTAAGGCCATTCATAGAAACAAGAATAATCATAGTAGAGATCTATAGATCCAATAATCGAGCAGATACTACACTCTGATCCGAGGCAAAAAAAGGTAATTTTTTTTATAGAAACGAGAATAATCATATTAGAGAACAGAAGATCCAATGATCGAGCAGATACTACACTCTGATCCTAGGTAGAAAAACATTAATGTTGAAATAGAAACAGACAGAATAATAGTATAGATTAGGCGAGAAGAGTAAAAACTGAAGAAATGGAAGAGGAATAGAAAATGGGAAGAAAGATAAGATCTTGTATCCGTGCCAAATGTGTAGTGGCAGATTTTCTGAAGGTTGTTATTATTTTCTGGCAAATGTCTGGTCTGCTTGACATTTGTAACGTTACTAATCAAACGCTTCCCCTGTGATCATTCCATTTCCCTCTGCATATTCAATTTAGAACTCGACTCCAGTTTGTTTTGATCCTGTTCCATCCAACGGCAATACCACTCCTTTCAATCATTTGCTACCCTTTCCTAAGTAACCCCAA
Organism: Acanthosepion esculentum; assembly: GCA_964036315.1. Taxonomy (NCBI): domain Eukaryota; kingdom Metazoa; phylum Mollusca; class Cephalopoda; order Sepiida; family Sepiidae; genus Acanthosepion; species Acanthosepion esculentum. The sequence continues at coordinate 48,985,660 of OZ038503.1, forward strand.
TTTAACTGCAACACACACAACAGCAGTATGGTTGTTCCATTCACGTCTCCTGACATGGTAGATATATCATCTCATTTCTTTGCTTGTCCTCTATTTGTTGGCACGATTTCATAAGTTGGAACTGGAAGAATCAAAACAGCTTTGCGTTTCAATTTACAATTCCCAAATCCAATAAACTCATACATCGAACGGTACTGACCATACTAATGAGTGCCAATCTTTTTTGCATGAATAAAAGAAAATCAAGCAATATCTGTCTATATTGCTGAGATAAGGTATTATGTACACTATTTATATTATCCGGACTATTGTCCTCATCTTTGTCGCCATATTTATTACAACGTTTCGGCCGTTGTACGCTCCAGCCTTCTTCAGGTGGTTGGAATGTCGAACTGAACCCTTTATTTCGCTCACTGGGGTTGACTGTTCTAGTTCCACGTACCATGTCAAATGGATGTCAGTTATCTCCTGTTAATTCCCCTCTCCAAGTTCTCTACCGTCTAAACTAGGTATTGAACTCTTTGGGTCCTGTCACTGGATCTAACTAACGCATTTATCTACTGTGCCATATGTCCTTGAGGACATCTGTGTATGAATTTCTGGATATTATAAACCTAATGTCTTCAGCCATCATTTTTTTTACCAGTTCTCATATTGCAGTTTTTGCTGTTATCATTCCATGTTTTTACCAGATTGCAATTTTTGTTGTTATTATCGCTTTTCTTTGACACTCCTTATTACTGGTTTCCATATTGTATTCATTTCTATGCTTGGTCGGCTCAGGAGATTTTTTCGCCTAGCATATGTGCTGATTCCTTAACTTTACGAATTTTTCAAAGATGTTCTTTGTCTATGATCTCACCCTGATCCTACAGAGGGTGGTGATCTCTCTTTTCTCTCCTTATGTGGTCAGCCACGTCTGATTTTTCCACTCCCCCATGTTACCTTAAGGGGACGGATTGTCTCCCCTTTATATTTCTTTCCGCAGCTGCACGGGATAGCGTACACACAGTCTTTAGTCATGTTCTTCTCTATGGAAGGGGGGTCTTACTCGGGAGAGATATCTACGAAGTGTCGTCCAGCTTTTGAAGGTTGTCCTGATGTTATATGGACCGCAGATCCTTTGTATTTTTTCTGATAATCCCTTCACATAAGGCAGGCAGACTGTTTTCTGAGTGTTGTCGTCCTCCTCTTGTACCCGCCTATCCCAGTTTTGGGGGGCTGCTGCCATGTGCCCAGGGTAGTTATGTTGTAGGGTACTACTTAGACTTACCATTTCTTTATCTAATGTCTCTGGGTCGCCACTTATGACTTTTGCTCGGTGTTGTAAGCAGCGGACGATCCCTTTTCTTTACGCTGTATGGATGGTGGTAGTTGAAATTGAGGTACTGTCCGGTGAATGTCAGTTTACGGTATACGGATGTCTTGAACCAATGCTCTGTTCGAGATATTAGAACATCCAGATATAATATAAATAGTTAAAACAAGCAAATACTTCCAAATTAGAATAGCTTTTGATTGATCTATTTACAGTGAGAATATTTTTTGTTACTATTTTCTGTTATTTGATTGTAAGAGCCACTCCGGGCAGAGACCTACTGGATGAGGTTATTGTACGAGTGTAAAAGGTGGAAGTAAAAACAGTATATTATAAAGACATATATTGTAAGATAGATAACGGTTGATTCTAGACTTGTAGCCGTTAAGATTGTATTGATGGAGGAAGCATCACGGGGAAATCTGTTCCACACAGTGACAGTTTTAGTAAAGAAGCAATAAGAGTGAAACTTCCTACTAAGTAAAGTTAAACGAAGGGAATGAAGATGGTTAGTTACCGTGAACATCGCATGAGGGGGGTTCCAGTTGAGAAATTCTGAACTGGCGGAACTAAGTACTGTAGCTCGTCTGAAGGCTTGCCGTGGAAATATCAAAAGGTTAAAGAGGCTGGCAAAGTTTCGTTTGTGGGAATTGCAATCAATATAATTTGAACCGTTAGTACAATTTTTAAATGCAATAATAAATCAGTATTTTTTAAAGTACAATAAAGAATCACATGATGTACATTAAATCAAGGACATTATTGAGCAGTTTTTTGTGTTAATCGGTATCAAATGTAACTCTGTGGCTGAAGTTAAAAGTTTAATAAATAATAGCAATGGAGAAAATAAAGTAAAGGAAATCAGAAACAAAACCAACAAAAAATAAAGAAGAATTAAAAGTTTACAAACAACAAGATGGTCAAAGGCATTGTAAGTTATTTACAAGTGACGATTCACTTTTTTTCCTTGTTTGGATTAGAAATTTTTTACGGACAGAAGAAGCTGGCAATTTCAATGGTGTTTTGACTTTAGGTAAAATTACGGCGACTCTGAAATGAGCCTTTTGATTTCAATGACCGAAATCTCTCACTTGGGATGATTGGTGATGGTACGGAGATGAATGTTCTTTTACTTGATAATCTTCCTTCCTTTCTCTATTTTTACCTCTATCAAATGAATTAGAGTTATCACCAGTCACCAAAATAAACAACCAGTCATTCACATATGTATGCCGAATTTAAAAGATTTTATTATATTATCCATAATTTATTCAAGACCGTGGTTTGTTATCATGAAATACAAGTCCCTGTTAAGCGTGATCCAATGAAAACAAAACAGGTAATCTGGTGACATATATTTTTGTACACGAGTACTGTTTTCAGCTATAACTAAATTTAAAAGAGCGGCCATTCGTCTGTCAGTCGACTAGGTGGCAATACTGGGAAGTGTTAGCAGAACCGTGAATCATGTGTGATCGGAAGTTATGAGATAGGTTGACTGAAGAAGAGATCTTATCCCTTGTTTGAGATATATTTCGACGGTACTAACATTAAGACCACGATTACCGACCAACGAAATATGAAGATGGAAAGAAATTTACTTATTATATTTGTGTGCTGTCAGATTGATTTATGATGACTCTAACTGGCTATTTCGTAACATGCATTTATTAAGACTTGGCATGGTAATTCACGTCGAGTCATTAATGTATCTATATATTTAAACTTGGTGTTGTTGAATATATTATTTTCTCTCTCTCTCTCTTTCACAGACACACAAGCGTACACGTGCGGGTGCAGCCTGTAGATCTATCGATATATAGTTATCAATAGGGTGATAGATAGATAGTAACAGAATTGGTTCGATAGATAGATAGATAGATAGATAGAGACGTAGTTAAATAGATAGAAGAGAATAGATCTATCTATCTATCTATCTATCTCAGCCTGTTAATATCTATCTATCTATCTATCTATCTATCTATCTATCTATCTATCTATCTATCTATCTATATATCTATCTCAGCCTGTTAATATCTATCTATCTATCTATCTATCTATCTATCTATCTATCTATCTATCTCTCTATCTATCTCAGTCTGTTAATATCTATCTATCTATCTATCTATCTATCTATCTATCTCAGTCTGTTAATATCTATCTATCTATCTATCTATCTATCTATCTATCTATCTATCTATCTATCTATCTATCTCAGTCTGTTAATATCTATCTATCTATCTATCTATCTATCTATCTATCTATCTATCTATCTATCTATCTATCTATCTATCTATCTATCCCAGTCTGTTAATATCTATCTATCTATCTATCTATCTATCTATCTATCTATCTATCTATCTATCTATCTATCTATCTATCCCAGTCTGTTAATATCTATCTATCTATCTATCTATCTATCTATCTATCTATCTATCTATCTATCTATCTATTGAGTTATCTCACTCGTGATCCGTTTGAAGGTACGCTGGTCTTTTAAGTGATAATTAACCCATTTACACGGTCAAATCTCCTTCGAAGTACTCCCACTTTCTGAATCCGCACATTTTATCCAGCGTCGTTTTCCTTGAAAACCTATTCGTGGGGCTCTTTTGCGGGGATAGCGAAGAGCTACCTAGTCGCATTCTCTTTGATTTCATTGGGAAAATCGTAGCTGATGGACCCGGATTTTCTTGGCCCAAAACTGCTACACAAGCCGTCGTCACTGATGGAACCTTTGTGGTGTGGTGAGACGAACACACTCTACACACGTTCCTTCTACGCCCTACTATAAGTAACGGAAGTGAGCGAGAATGTGATAACTTAGTATGTGCGATAGAGTTCAAGGTCAATCTGCGCCAAGAGGCTTCACTCTTCATACTTTAGCTTCCGTTACCATTGCAACAGTGGCGATATTTTTTAATCAGACCCCCTCTCTCTCTGTATCTCTCTCTACACACACACACACACACACACACACACACACACACACACACACACAAAGCAAGATCCGAATATGTGAGTTTAAAACAAAAACAAAATAAAAAAAACAGTAAACTCACATATTCGGATTTTGTTTTTGTTTTTTTTACACATTTTCATCATATATATATATATATATATATATATATATATATATATATATATATGCGTGTGTGTGTGTGTGTGTGTGTGTGTGTGTGTGTGTGTGTGTGTGAAATGGATTAAGTCCGACAAGTATTTAATATATTTTTATACGTTTTTTTTATCGATACAATTTATTTAAGCAAATGCTGTTTATTCAGTTACACAATATTAATTACATGTAACGGTCTGAATGTTCGAGTAATTTCGTGCTATCCGTATAAACAGAAAATATATTAAATAATTATCGGACTTAGTCCATTTCATATGTTATCATTGTTTACGTTAAGGTACGTCTCTTGAGCCGATACGATCGTTCGGGAAAGATCGTTGAAGATTTGTTGCTTACAAACATTAATTTGGACTTTGCTAACCAAACGCTTCTCTATAGCTAAGTGGTATAGCACGTCAGATCAAATGACGGTTCTGTAGGGGACACAGGTTCGATTCCTGTTTGCGAACCCATTTTTTCTACGAAATTTCACGAATACTCAAGCCGGTAAATGTAATTACTACTGATTTATTAAAGAAAAAGAGAATTTACTTAAATAAATTGTTTCTATAAAAATAACGTAAACAATTATATATATCGTATATTTTTACGTAGAGGGTGAACAATAGATAAGACGCGACCCAAAATATAGGTAGATTTTCGTGATTTTATCTGATATCCGGAGTATAAGACGACCGACTCGGACCCATGTGACGAAATTGTAAATGACCGAATGTTTACGATGAGCTCGTTGAGTCAGACAGTGATGATTATATTAATTTTGAAGGGTTTTATGTATGTGCCTACTTATTTTTTTATTATTCTGTAATGAGAAATAAAGTTTTTACGGCATCCTCAATGTTTTGTCGCTTAACACTGCAAAAAACAAAGCATATAAGGTATGTTATTGAAAAGTAAATTTTGCATGTCATACTAAATGTATTTGTTACTTAACACGACAATGATAATGCATTTTTGTTACAAATATAGATTGCATGTTGTCACCTATGATTTATTTAACACTACCATGAGAAATAATGATTGGTGTGAACGCATCCATAGCTCTGCAAAACAAGAACGAAAGATTTGTTTACGTTACTTGCGAAATCGTCTTTTGAATATTAAATTTTAATGTGAAATCAAGAAGTAAAACTAGTTTTCTTACAGTTATAACTGTAGTACAGCATTGTAATGTGAATTGTTTCCAGTAGAATTATTCATATTGGTAGTTACCATAACAAAACAGTTGTCAGCCTACTGCAACCCATGGCGCAAGCATACTAGCCTACTTACCAGTACCGATACACCACAGGAATTAAGGTTAGCTTTTTGTAATTGTTATATTAGAAGAACCCTATTTTGGTTGGTAATTTTTTAGATTTAAAGGTCGCCTTATACGCGGAAATATACAGTATATATATATATATATATATATATATATATATATATATTGTAACTTAGGGAAGGTTACGGAATAGAATAATCACACGAAGGTTCGTAATGAACGATAACACTTAGGACAAGAACAACACATATAAGATTCGACAGCGGCGCGTAGAAAAGTACTCAACTGCTAGAAGAGAGTCAAGTGAATTCCACAATCAATCTCCAGCTGCATGATATCTACCAACAGCCCTACGCGGACAGATATGGCACATGGCCGAATTTAATGTGGAATATCCGAACCCGTAGGCTCGGCCGAAAATTCCCCGTAGACGACCCCGTATTAAACGGGCTCGGGTAGATATCACCTGGGATCCTCTCTACCCGGAGGCAGATAGTTTGACCAGCACAGCTGAAGACGAATCTCCAACTGCAGGATATCTACCAAACACCCTACGCGGTCAGATGTGGCACAAGGCCGAATTTAATGTGGGGTATCCGAACTCGTAAGCTCGGCCAAAATTTCCCCGTAGACTCCGTATGAAACCGAGTCGGGTAGTTGTTTTCCGAGACGAGGCTCTGCCATTCGACATAGCCTCGTCTGGGGATCCTCTCAGCACGGAGGCAGAGAGTTTGAACAGCACAACTGGAAACGAATCTCCAACTGCAGACCAACATGCAGACCGATTGAATTTATGTGAATGGGGACAAGCCCATTATCGTCCGTAGATATGCTACAACAATTTATATATATTATATTATATATATACCAACCCGGCTACTTATATGGTAATGTCAAAATACACAAAACAGGTAACCCATTACGACCTATCATTTCTCAAATTCCAACATGCATATACCAATTATCAAAATTTCTCAACGACATTATTACCCCATATCTCCCTACTAACTATAGCATTAAATCTACCCACGAATTCCTCCAAATTCTTAAAAACACAAAATTACAAACAAACCAAGGCATTCTTGCGTCACTTGACGTAGAAAATTTATTTACAAATGTTCCCGTCTCTGAAACTATCGATATTATCATTAATTCTGTGTATAAAAATAATTCAATTCCACCTCCATCAATCTAATCCAATATTTTAAGGAAACTACTGCTTGCATGCACTACTAAAGTACCTTTTTATAGCCATAATTGTACTATCTACACACAAACTGACGGAGTAAGTATGGGAAGCCCTCTCGGGCCGTGCTTCTCTAATTATTATATGGCCTATATCGAAAACAAGATTTTTACTAAAGTTGTTAAACCTAAAATATACGTTCGTTATGTTGACGATATTTTTATTTTGGCTGATAATAAGAAAGAAATAGAAAATCTGAAAACTACATTTCAACAAAACTCTGTCCTAAATTTTACTTATGAAATTAGTGAAAAAAATAAACTTCCTTTCTTAGATGTTCTCGTCGATTTTAGTAATAATACTTTTAAAACTTCTGTTTATAAAAAACCAACTAGCAAAGACTCTTGTCATCTTAATTTCTCTAGCGAATGCCCTCTTAGGTATAAAATAGGTGTTATTAAGAATTTCCTCACGCGAGCGCACGAGAACTCATCTTCACGCACGCTTTTCTTTAATGAATTAAAAAATATAAAGCAAACGCTGATCAATAACGGATTTCCTAATCAATTGTTGGATTTCCACATTAGGCGTTTCTTGTCCAAAGTAACTAATAGCAACGGCGAGAATCGAAACATAAACAATAATATTAATATTTTCTATAAAAATCAGATGAACGATAACTACAAACAGGGTGAATGCCGAATGAATAACATTATAAAAAAATACATAGCACCAGTTGATAATAGCAAAAAAATTAGATTAATTATTTATTATAAAAAATTTAAAACTTGTAACCTTATAGTTAAAAATAATAATTCACCTCCTACAACAAAATTAAATAGAGCAAATATTATTTACAATAAAATTCAAATGTCCATTAAGGAATTGTATTCCTCAAGAATCAACTTTCGTAAATAATTATATAGGCCACACTACAAATCGTTTAACACGCAGATTAACCCTACACCTTTCTGACAATAGCTCAATTAGATCTCATTTAAATATTCATGGAGACCTACCGGACACTATTCGGAATATACTTGTCGACAACACTAATATAATAGCATCATCCACTTGCAAAAAAAGGCTAAAAATAATGGAAGCCTTACTTATAAAATTAAATAAACCAACCCTTAATAATATTAACTTTGAACATGGACATAATATCTTGACCGTGTTTTGAAACAAAAAAAATGAATCACTTTATAAAACACACACAAACTATTTCTAATTCTAACAGTTGAAATACAATCCTTGATAATGGCTAAAAGTATAGCCGAAAGCGCTCGGAAAAGAACATTCGGACAATTTTTATATAATTTATCCTCTGAAAAGAAAAACTTTATTAGATCGCACGAGAAATTATATAAAAAACTAAATAAAAGCACCTTGTCAGTCGTTTTTAATGAAATGTGCTTGAAAGAAGGATTGCTGCCTAAATACACAAATATATATATATATATATATATATATATATATATATATATATATATATATATATATATATATATATATATATATATATATATGTGGTGTGTGTGTGTGTGTGTGTGTGTTTGTTTTGTGACTGAGGGTGTCTGTTATTTCATGATGGTTTACCGCGAGAGCAGAATAGAGAAAGAATTAAACATGCATTTGCAATGGCATTTGAGATGCGCTTGTTAAAAAGCTTATTCAACGGTCGAAGTTTAATATATTATGAATGCAAATTGTCCCACCTCGAGCGTAAGGTATTCTGTAATTTAATTAGATACAATCTGAAAGGAAGGCTTATTTTTACATTTAAAAGAACCAATTCATTATATTGGCATCATCCAACTGGAGGCCTAATGCAAAGTAGAGAATTATGAATTAATGTTTATCCTCAAAGCCCTGTATACAACAGATGTTGTCGACAGGCTGACATAAAAAAATTAACCAGAAAAGATCTTCAGCGTAAAAGGCTGTGATCTCTATAATGAAATCTATCGGAATTCAGAATGTATCTTCTTCTATATGTTCCTTCAGGACATTGGCCATCACGGCCCCCTACAATTTCCTTTTCTTTGTAGCTCTTAATAAATAATTTCTTTTTGTTATCTCTCGCCATCTTGTTCCGCCATACATTTACGGTAGTTCGCTAGGAAGGTTATGCGTTACTTTCCTCTCTCCCTCTTGCCTTCAATCTGTCCTGCGATTTTCAAAATTCCCATGCCCTCTTTCCTCATTATGTATCCAAGTAATATAACCTTTTTCTTCTTGGTTAAGCATAAGTATCCTTTTTTGTTTATATTTTATCTAAAACTTCCGCGTTGCTCACATGTTCAGTCCATAGTATTCTCAGCATCCTTCTATCGTTACTTGTTACCCATATTGGTTGATATTCTTCATCAAATGTATATTGTAGCGGATTGGTAAATAGTATTGTACCTATTTGCATATGTTAAGTAGAAGAAAAGTCTGTAGTAAATAAAGTAATAGAAAGGCGAAATAGAAGTAGACTATTGATCGCTTGCCGTAGAAAAATACAATACAACAATATATTCGGGTCCATCCAAGCGACTTAAACAAGTCGCTTGGATGGACCCGAATTTTTCGAGACTTGGATCCTGGGTTTTGCTAGGGCTAAAACAACGAGAGAAAACCTGGCAAGAGGGAAAGTTGACTACTGATCATGTATCGTAGAACAACACCATATAACATATATTATAAGAAGAATCCGTATTTTTATAATTAAATCAAAAACAAATTCCATATATTTCTCTATTCTTGAAAATGCCAATAAACTGGGCTTTCACATTAAACTATTTTTGAAAGCCCGGCTCTGTTAAATTTTGAATTCGCATTCTTCTCGTTAATAGCCCAAATTAGCACTGCTTATTTTAAATAGTATCCCCCAAAATTACAAGTAGTGAATTTCAAATCTTAATCGGTCTGGACTTTTCAAAATAACCCAGAAACAGATTCTATATATTTATTTACACTGGAAAAAAATAAGAATCATTCGACTTTACGTTTAGTACGCATCAATGAAATTTGCAAATCGACGTGGAAGTAAACCAATTTAGTTTGCCAACGTACTGTACAAAAATAAAGTTGGCAAATATTTAAAGGAACGGGTAATTATTTTTTATGCGCTTACTATTACACCATTTAGAAGGTCTGAATTTTGTCCACGGTCCCAATCCGCACAGAAGAGACAATGCTTTGAAACCAGAATTCCTTTCGATTACCAGACCTTCTCTTTCAGAGGGTAGATGGGCTTACAAGTGGGCCTTTAGTTGTCCTGAAAAGAGGCGAAATCTCTTCTTATCCCTTCGTTCTCGAAGTCGAGCCATGGTGATAAAAGGTATTTCCTCCGTTGGCAGATTTTCAAATTATAAATGAAGCTTCTTTGCTGATGTAGACGTTACTAGTATATGTTACAATAGACTATGTTAAAATTCTCTTTTCCTTGTGTTGCTCCGCTAAGTACCTGATTCCTCTTGCCCTGTCCCTGACTCTGTCTTTACAAAAATCAAATCAAATCAAAATTGAAGTATATCTGTCATACAGGTTTGCCTATCGTCCGGTTCACACTCTTTCCCCGTTTATTGAAAAGGAGTAGAGGTCTGTCTTGTGTTTCCTGTTTTGGACTGGGTTTTCGGTTCCTTCTAATGTTTTCATATTCTCCTTCACCCCCAGTAACCCCTTGCGTCTCACTGGCATTATCGTCTTGCTTTTGGGTGTAATGATTGAAAAAATACCCTCACTTTTCAGCATTGATAGTCCAAAAGTCTTTAGTTGGCCTTGTAGGCAATGAATTATTTCCAGCCCTAGAGCCTCTTTCCCACAGACGAAACCAAAACACCTATTCAGACGAGCTACAATCTTTACTTCTACAAGTTCAGCTATTACCTACGATGCCACGTACACAGTATCGAATCATCCTAATTCCCTTCGCATATCGTTCGTAAGGAGGAAGTGACACTCAAAATCGTTATTATTTGGAATCGACTCTCGTGATGATGCTTTCCCGATTATTACAATCTTAACTTGAGGAATAATCTTCTTCTCCCCCCAGCTATGGTTAAACAGTAGGACAGACCTGGTTCTATAGCCTTGGATGGCAACTGGTCTACCGCAGAAAGAAATGGCAACCTACTGCCTCATCAGCCATTGGTGAATTTGTCCTGTATTCACTACCCTGTAGGAAGTTAGATATTAAATAGGTTTTCCGCATTTCTTTTACTTAGTTTCCGGAAGACAGCTCTCGCAATTTCTATGCGTTTTCTAATTATTATTCTTTTAATTATTATACTTATAATTATTCTTCTTTTAATTATCATTCTTTTAATTATTATTCTTTAATTATTATTCTTTTAATTATTATTCTTTTAATTATTATTCTTTTAATTATTATTCTTTTAATTATTATTCTTTTAATTATTATTCTTTTAATTATTATTCTTTTAATTATTATTCTTTTAATTATTATTCTTTTAATTATTATTCTTTTACTTATTCTTTTAATTATTATTCTTTTAATTATTATACTTTTAATTATTATTCTTTTAATTATTATTCTTTTAATTATTATTCTTTTAATTATTATTCTTTTAATTATTATTCTTTTAATTATTATTCTTTTAATTATTATTCTTTTACTTATTCTTTTAATTATTATTCTTTTAATTATTATACTTTTAATTATTATTCTTTTAATTATTATTCTTTTAATTATTATTCTTTTAATTATTATTCTTTTACTTATTCTTTTAATTATTATTCTTTTAATTATTATACTTTTAATTATTATTCTTTTAATTATTATTCTTTTAATTATTATTCTTTTAATTATTCTTCTTTTAATTATTATTCTTTTAATTATTCTTCTTTTAATTATTATTCTTTTAATTATTATTCTTTTAATTATTATTCTTTTACTTATTCTTTTAATTATTATTCTTTTAATTATTATACTTTTAATTATTATTCTTTTAATTATTATTCTTTTAATTATTATTCTTTTAATTATTATTCTTTTACTTATTCTTTTAATTATTATTCTTTTAATTATTATACTTTTAATTATTATTCTTTTAATTATTATTCTTTTAATTATTCTTCTTTTAATTATTATTCTTTTAATTATTCTTCTTTTAATTATTATTCTTTTAATTATTATTCTTTTAATTATTCTTCTTTTAATTATTATTCTTTTAATTATTATTCTTTTAATTATTCTTCTTTTAATTATTATTCTTTTAATTATTCTTCTTTTAATTATTATTCTTTTAATTATTATTCTTTTAATTATTCTTCTTTTAATTATTATTCTTTTAATTATTATTCTTTTAATTTTTCTTCTTTTAATTATTATTCTTTTAATTATTATTCTTTTAATTATTATTCTTTTAATTATTATTCTTTTACTTATTCTTTTAATTATTATTCTTTTAATTATTATACTTTTAATTATTATTCTTTTAATTATTGTTCTTTTAATTTTTCTTCTTTTAATTATTATTCTTCTCTACGCCGTGTCTCTTCAGGACTTTGGCTCCCCACAATTTCCTGTAGTTAGGTTAGGCGCTGATTTCCCCTGTTCATCTTGCTTTCAATCTGACCTGTAAGTTTCGCATTTTCCAAGCCATCTTTCCTCATTATGTACCTTAGTACCAGTACATATTACTACAGCAGCGCCAATCACCGGAATAAATTCTGGCGGAAAACAAAGAAGCGGTGATTATCATATCGGATCATAAAAGCTGTCCATCTTTAGTATGCACGTTTGTACTCCATAATTGCATCAAAATATTTAAATATGTCTAAAAGGTTAATTTACAGTGTAACACCCACACTCAGTTCGCATTAAAAATTTCCAAAATATTTACATTTATGTGTAATTGTACATGCTCCATTCAAATCTGGATTGATAAATTTGATAAAATCTACCATTTTGTAGTTATCGACAGTGAAAGTTTGGATTCATTCGCATCGCGTGCAGCCATTACGGGCATTGTTTGTATACATTCGTTGCAGAATAGCTATCAGTGTATGTATCATTGTGCAAACTGAGCATGTCTACGTAAATAGTTCCTGTGCGCAGTAATTGCAACAAATTTAGACAAGAAAGATCAGTTCTGAGCTTAGCTTTCCGTAGTCTTCCGCGTTTAGCTTTCCGCAGCGAATGTATGCAAACAACGCGGGTAATGGCTGCCGCCAACTACCCGATTGAATCCCAAATTTCACTCTCGATAACTCCAAAACGGTAGATTTTATCAAATTTATCAAACCAGATTCGAATGGAGCATGTAGAATTACACATAAATACAAGTATTTTGGAAATTTTTAATGCGAACTGAATGCGGGCGTTACACTGCAAATTAACCGTCTAAAAATGTAAATATGTTCGCAAAAAGATAAATAAATGCGTATATAAAATAGCTCATTTGGTTTGAAAGGATAGCATCATCTATTAGCCACTCATAACGCCGCTGAACATTTACTAGCAATTCGAGAATTCATAGCACTTCCAAGGGCTCGGTACGAGTGACGCTGAAAAACAATCCTCTCATCAGTGCATAGCACATCAAAATCGGGCGGAAAAGGAAATAAATCAAGGAAAAATCTCGCCTGTAAGGATGTAAATACAAATTAATTTTGAACCTGGTAAAAACAGACAGCGCTCCAGTCGTACCGTTGTTTGTTTGTGCAGCTTCTCGATTAATCTCTTGTTGAACCGATTTCAAGCACTGAGATACTAAATATTGTGTGTAGCAAAAGAAAAGTTTCCTGGTTATTAAACACCGAATTCTGTTTATTTTATCTAAAATTATTTGAGTAAATGGCTATTCGTTGTTAACGCAAGCTTTACTAATATAATCAGGATTTTATAATTCAGTCAGTCATATGCCATGCGTGATACAGGCTTAGGCGATCAAGTATCTTTCTATACATGACTGACGAGGAAGGTTTTGTCGGCAGTGGGTTGCCTTTTCTTTGTGCGGTAGACCAGTTGCCATCCAAGGCTATAGAACACAGTCCGTCCTACTATTTACCCATATCTGGGGGAGAAGAAGAGGATTCATATTTTCCCAAAGTTATTAGCACGTAAGTGAATGTAATGGATTTGACTGAAAATCGAACTCGGCTCTCCGATTCCTCAATCCGAGCTGATATCCATTACTCCACTGTGCCTCCTCTATAATCTTCCATTTTACCGAAATGAACTTACCAAGTCAGAGTAATCTCCCATTTTCAGTTCAGTTATGTGCCATGCTTAAGCGATCATGTATCTTTCAATACATGACTGACGAGACAATAGGTTATTATTTCTTTCTGAGGTAGATCAGTTGCCATCCAAGGCTACTGAATCCGGTCTGATCTACTATTTAACCATAGCTCGGGGGAGAAGAAGAGGTTTCATACCTTTCCCAAGGGTATTAGCACGTAAGTGAATGTAATGGATTCAACTGGAATTCGAACTCGGCTCCCCATCTTTTATAATTACATGTATAATATAAGTCAGTTGCGTTTACTCATGATAACAAAAACGTATGTCATTATTTTAATATTCGAAATACCCGTGAGAATTTCATGATTTTCCAATTCTGCTGCCGTCCTTTATCTTTGACATCTTTAAAATGGTCGGCTTCCTGTAAGTCTCTGATTCCTCCTGCCATCCTCTTCAGGTTACAAAAACCAGATTAGGCCCCAAATGGTGTACTGTTGCCATATATTAACAGGAGCTGCCCGGTATTCACTTTCCAATCTTGATAGAGTCCAAAAACATATCCGCGTCCTTGAATTATTTTCCACCATACAACCCCTTTTCTCACAGTCGAAACGTCGCAAAACTCACATTGCTCTGTCGCTGTTTCCATGGAAAGTGCTAGGACGAACTACATTCCCTAGTTTCACCACTTCTAACCTTCACAGCTAAGACCCACTTTCTACGCACATAGTAGCGACCATTCTACGCACATAGTAGCGACCATTCTACGCACATAGTAGCGACCATTCTACGCACATAGTAGCGAACCACCGTCATTTCCTTCGCAGCCTTTGGTGAGATGTAAGATTATTCGCAATAACCCACAGCTTTGTGAAACCTATTCCCAAGAGGATTCTACACCGATCACCACAATCTTAACCTGTTCAGCTCTATGGGTGGACCATCATCTTCCCCACATATTAGCAGTTTACTTCTAGTGGTTCCCGGACTATGTACAGGGTGAACATCAAAAAGCCAAAGTTAATGATCTCATGGTGAGTTCTACGAAAATTAAATATCCGTAGAAATTCCCCTAACGCATCGATAAATATTTGAGCTTAACAAAATATAACAATAATTAAAATGAATGCTAATAGCTATTTAAAGAAATAAAGGAGTACAAATGAAAAAAAATTAAAATCGAAAACTTTGGCATTTCATCGAAACGAAATTTAAAAATATCTATCTATCTCAGTCTATTCATATCTATCTATCTATCTATCTATCTATCTATCTATCTATCTATCTATCTATCTATCTATCTCAGTATGAAGTGAGAAGTATTGAACCAGATATACTTAATAAAATTAGTGTTTCAATGACCAGAATCCTTTGGAGTAGGATCTTCGTCAATTCGAGAACTTTTTATTATCCCCAATATATATATATATATATATATATATATATATATATATATATATGTATGTGTGTGTGTGTGTGTGTGTGTGTGTGTATGTATGTATGTATGTGTGTGTATGTATGTATTACGAATTAAATGTGTGCTTACCGTGTTTGACTCACTACCTTAATGTTCCAATCGTTTCCGGTGGGAAGCCATTGGCTGACGGCTGGTGAATTCATGGAGAAAATTAAATATTCATGTTGAACGGAAAGAAAGAAAAGAAACGTCTATAGCCTGGAAATATCAAAGAATGCCAAAGAAGACAAGCGGTGGCATAGTAAGGCCCATTCCAAGTGCTCAACTGAGCAGAATCTGAATATCATTTGAGAAATATGGCAGACCTTAAAATAAGTGCTTGGGAATCGAGCTGTAAAAGGCTCGTCTAAAAATTAGATGTTTCACTGAGATTTACGGCAATGAACTTTGGACCCCACTTTATTCAGATGAAACAAACGTATGCAATAATCAACTACCATTTTGCGTATTTCGCCCGTTGAAAGGATATAAAAGTGTGAGTAAGTGCAGTGTATTCTTGGTAATATCACGTATTTGTACGTCGAACAGAATGATTCCTCTGGAGACTGTTTTGTTGTCGTGACTTCTGATAACTGTGAATCTAAATTCAAACTGACAGAAGTAACATACAATAACTGTATTTATTTGAACAGTGCATCCTGGAGAGGAGAGATAGAAATGAATTTGCCATGAATATGGACATGGCTACGTCCACTTGAAGCTAAGTTTGTAATCTATACATTTTCTTAGTGTCTCCTATCTAAGTACTGTTTCGCGTTTTCTTTTAAAGAGTTTCTTTTGCTCGTAACAAAGAATACAAATGTGTTTCTATAACTAGTGCTGGTTTTGATGTTTCCGTAGACGGATGGAGATTTTATAAGTGTAGCTTAGATGTGGCACAAGGACGAAAGTATGAGGATCGTTCTAGCGCGACAAGTTTACTAACCATTACCCCGCCTCGAGGCGCCCAAATGATTTTCTAAGCGTAGCTTAGATGTGTCACAAGGCCGAACGTATAGGACACCCAGTGAGGATCGATCTCAGAAATCAGTTATAATCGTTCTAATGAGGTAAGCTTGTTAGCCATTACATTACGATGAGGTGCCCAAGTGATTTTATAAGCGAGCTTAGATGTGGCACAAGGCCGAAAATATGGGGCACCCAGTCAAGATCGAACTAACTAATCAGACATAATCGTTCTAGCGGGACAAGCTTGTTAACCATCACATCACGTCGATTTGCACAAGTGATTTTCTAAGCGTAGCTTAAATGTGGTACAAGGCCGAATGTGTAGAGCACCCACTGAGGATCGAGCCCACCACTCAGTATTAAATGATCTAAACGCGTTGAAGTGTCCTATGAAGGTTTCTGGATGAGAAGTTTATATCTGCAGTGTTTACTTTTTTGTCCAGAGCCCTTTTGTTTTTCTTGTATCTTTACCCCCCCCCCACGTCCCGCTAGAAGTCACCTATAGGTATTACACATTTCTATACAGCTCGCCATATAAAATACGTGGGTAGAGTAACGGATAACTGTGCCGGAAATGGAATCAACCGTTCCGTTATGTTACGCCCATATAACATTGAAATATTGGTCCTCATACGATCGCCGAGGTGAAACAGCGTTGAACCTCGTCAAATGGGTGCCCACTGGCGAACACCAGGTGCTGTAAACTACGCAACAGGACTGGCAGTTTCTTTTGCGCTGAATTTCACACGATTTGCCTTGGGAAAGAAACGCATCTAACTTTTTCTAAGCAACGGAACGGAAACGGAAACGGAACAGAAAAGTTTTAAGAAAAATGGAATCAAAAAGAATACTTTTATTGAGAATCAGAAAGAAACAATATTTCTAGGCGCACATAATGAAGAAAGAGTGCTTGGAGAATTTGAGCCTCACAGGACATACTAAAAGCAAGAGAAACAGAGGGAAAGAGCAAGTATCCGACCTAACGAGCTTGCCTAAACGGATAGCAGAACAGGAAGTGGTAGACATGATAAAAAGACAAACGTTGCTAAGACCTGCAAAGGACAGGGATTTAAAAACAGTCATGATCGCACACGTTCGTTTGAAAGAAATTATCTGTTATATACTATACCTATGAACACTAATGTGTATGTCCCAATGGTCATAAATACGTTGGATACTATTGTAAGTGGGGGTAATATGCTGTCTAAGTAGTCCACCACTAGCAGTGGTTTACCTATTTCAGGCCACTGGCGAGTATTGTATTTTGTTGATGTTATAAAGATTACAATTTCATTTCCAACCTCCGTTTTGCTTATTCCTCATTCAGTAACATTTTCTAAGTTACAATATCCAACCTTGAAAATACGCAGTCGAAAACTTATGACGTTGATCATAGGTAACTGAAGCAAAAGCAAGTCCCTATAATAGGGTCACTCGGAAAGTAATGCATTGTTCGTTATTATGTTTTCACTCATGATTTATGCCGTTACAAATAAAATATTTTCATAGTAAGTAAAAAATAATTTATGCGCTATTT
>OZ038503.1:49008723-49018723 GCA_964036315.1 Acanthosepion esculentum
GAATTGTGACACAGTGGCATAACTAACGCCTTTATGGCACAGTGGATAACTAACGGCTTCACCCACTGTGCCATGTGTTCTTGAGGACACGTGACACAGTGGATAAATGAGTGGATAAAGGCGTTAGTTAGATCCAGTGACAGGACGACCCAAAGAGTGTGAGTTCAATACCTGGTTAAGGCGGTGGAGAACTTGGAGAGGGGAATTAACAGAAGATAACTGATAACTGACATCCACTAGACATGGCACGTGGAACTAGAACAGTATACACCAGGGAGAGAAATAAAGGGTCCGGTTCGACATTCACCTGAAGAAGGCCGGAGCGTACAACAGCCGAAACGTTGTAATAAATATGGTTACAAAGATGAGGACAATAGTCCGAATAATGTAAATAGTGTAAAATTATATTTTTATTTAGAATCAGAAAGATGGAGTTGACATTTGTAGGACACAAAATGAGGAAAGTGGGCTTGGAGAATTTCGAACTTATATAACATATTAAAGACAAGAAGGCAAGAGGGCCAGAGGGAAACAACGAGTAAATTCACTAACAAATTTGTAAAAATGGATGACAGAACGGGATGAGCTACTGAGGATAGGAAGTTGTGGAGAGTCATAATCAACCACGTCCTGAAGAGACGGTATATATAGATAATGGTGATGAACAGTGAGAAGCATTGAAGATGAGGACAATAGTTCGAATGATGTAAATAGTGCTGCTCCAGCAACTTTACGTCGTACTCTCCATTGATGGTATGGCCCTTTTGAAGACAAACAGTAAACGCGATGCCAAAAAACTGTGGCCATCACTTTCCCAGCAGATGAAATGACCTTTGTGGTGAACCCAAACTCATCTTGTGTTAAGAAATGTTTAAGGAAACTTGTTGGATTTGTTTGAAAATTTTTTCTTTGATGTGTACTTTTGATCAGGTGTAATAGGATGTGGAACCAACCGAGCAGAAACCTTCGTCATGCGAAGTTCATTGTGCAGAATATTCTTAAAGTCACTCGCAAGATATGCTGATCGCATTGGCTGCTGTGGTAAAATCACGATCAATGTGTTCCTCGGTGGTGGCAGTCGCCGGAAGTTCAGATCTTGGGACATCCTCAAAGTCTCGTCCTTCCTCTCCTAAATTCAGCTGCACATTTTTCGCTGTTGATAATGCCGGTGTGTCATCCTCGAATGTAGCGACCATGTCAGCTTAAACTCTTTTTTTCTGCAGGTAATTGATAACACCACGGTGTCCAAATATTTCCATTTTCAAGAGAAATCGCTACTGGTTATAGTTGAAGTCTTCATTGGACAGTCAGATGTCAGTTTACCTAGAAATAAACAATTCAGTTATTAATAAGAAGAGTTGAAATTAACGCCTTCCACAGCACTAGCATCACTCCTTCATAGTCAGACTATGAAATTTTCATCTCACCCTCGTACTTAGCTATGTTATATTAAACAACCTCAAACGTCAACCTCAAACTGTATCATTGGACAGAATTTTTTTTACATTAAATTGAAAGGACGCATAACGGATTTGACAAAACAGAACGAAAAAGAAAATACTTTATCATCTCCGTCCTGGGCATGACGATGAACAACAACTGGCAGCAAGTCCTATCATCGTGAGGTTTTGAGGAACATGGAACCACCTCTCAATTGTTGTTGTTCTCAGGTCCACCCTGACTCAAGGTTGTAGCATCTGTTAGGCTCCCAGCTATGGGCAAATAGTGAACCCCGAATTGAGGTCAAAACATGAAAATCTAAAAATACATTACAAAAGATTACCAGTAATACATTTTGGTAAAAATTACCGAAGCCCACAAAGAAAAGAAAATTTCGACATTAAATAACCCACAAGGAGTTGATACGGCGTTAGACAAATGAACCAAACCAAACTTTCACATCTACTTGGTATTTTTGTAATCGATATCTGGAAATAAATAAAACTAACTTAGTTAAGCACAGAGTCACATTCGTCCTGGGTATAACGATAAAATACTTCCGGCAGAAAAAAAACCTTTAATCGGGAAGTTTTGATGAGCGTGGAACCACCTCTTAATTACTGCCATTCCCAGGTGCACCCTGAAACAGGGTGGTAGCACTTGCTAGGTTCCCAGCCATGGAGAAACTAAAACCAAAAACTGGAGTCAAAACATTCAGTCAGTCAATCAGTTTATGTGCCATGCGCGATATACGCCCAGGCGGTCATGTCTCGAAAGATACATGACTGAAAAAGCAGATTTTTTCCTCAGTAGACCAGTTGCCATCCGAGGTTATAGAACCCGGTCTGTCCTGCTATTTACCCATAGCTGGTGGGGAGAAGAAGAGGATTCATACCTTTACCAAGGGTATGAATATATATTATATGATAGTATAAAATTAATATCATATTATATTATATGATAGTATATATATATATATATATATATATATATATATATATACTATCATATAATATAATATGATATTATATATATATATATATATATATATATATATATACTATCATATAATATAATATGATATTATATATATATATATATATATATATATATATATATATATATATATATATATATATATGAAAGTATAAAAATAGATTTTTACAGTAAAAATACCAGCAATACATTTTTGGAAAAAATATTCCAACCAATACACTTTTGAAAAAAAATAAAACGCATTCTAATCAAAGGAATCTATCCTAAAAATCTTGTCGGCATTAAATAACCCATTGAGGTGTTGATATGCCGTAAACCAAACCAAACCAAATAGAGAGACGTGGGTAAAAATGGAGCTGGGGAGATAGGGTGACGACAATCGTCCAAGTGGAGTAGGCCAGCTTGTATTGAAAATTAGCATTTACATCTAGTCACGAACACTGACAATTGACACTGACAGATAACAGGCAGCAATCCCAGTCGATAGACAGCCTTCTTCGATTCAGGGTTTGAATGAGCGACGCCTTCTGGTTAAATGTTCTGATGAACACGCTTGAGGTTTAACAACCATTCATTATCAAAGAAGAAACATCGTTAGTTTTGTAGATGTAATCGTTCACTGGTTGCTCTGACAGAGTGAAGAGTATTAAAAATGTATCGAGATGCACTACATTTGTATCAAATAGTTTTCTTCTTTCTTTCTTTCTTTCTTTCTTCAGTTCTCAACTTTTTATTTCCTCTTTCTTTCTCTCCTTTCTTTCTTTATTTTTGCCATTTTTATTTGTACAATTTCTCTTTCTTTCTTTTTCATTCCCACATTCTTCTTTCTTTCTTTCATTCATGCCTTCATTCTTTATTTCTTTATTTTTTCTTTCTTTCTTTCTTTATTTATTTATTTATTCATTGCCTCTTCTTATTTGATTTTTCTTTCGTTTATTTTTCTTACTTGTGCGTGTTTTTATTTACACATTCTTTCTTTCTTTTCCCTATCTTTTTATTTACACTTTCTTTCTTTCTTTCTTTCTTTCTTTCTTTCTTTCTTTCTTTCTTTCTTTCTTTCTTTCTTGTACGTGTTTTTATTTACATCTTTCTTTCTTTCTTTTCCCATTTTTTATTTGCCCTCTTTCTTTCTTTCTTTCTTTCTTTCTTTCTTGTGCGTGTTTTTATTTACACCTTCTTTCTTTTTCCCATCTTCTTATTTGCACTTTCTTTCTTTCTTTCTTTCTTTCTTCACAAACATATTCACATTAGTTTGCGTGGTTTTATTCACTCGCACGCTCTCATTCGATCAGGCGTATATCTATCTATCTATCTATCTATATATATATATATATATATATATATATATATATATATATATATATATATATACATATACACATAATTATTTACACATATGAAACAGTTATAGATAAAATAGTTTAGTCAGTAAAAAAAGTCTTTTTCTATAGCAACCGAACCGGTCTTTTGGGTTTGTTTGTAGACCAAATGCGGTCGAGGTGACCGGAGTTGTTCACAAGGCTGCACTATCATCCAACAAAGGTTCAGATCAGAAAGAAAATACCGTGCCCACAACAAAGGGATATTGCAGCCCATGAATAAGTAATTGCATAGAGAAAATTGTCGTTCCTTTATGTCTGTTACGTTTTAAAAATACTCAAAAGCTGATTCTGAATCACCTAAAAAGAATTGTGAATGAAATGACTCAAAAAAGTAAAAAAAAAAAGCAATAAAAATATAGCGAATACAATAGAGACATGTCCTGTTATGCAACGCATTTTGCATCCGTTTTTCCTTTTTTAGATGGGCGAGTGCAAGGCCAGGCGTATTGCAAAATGATATCGGATCACTTGCCGATACACTATACCTGAGGTCGGTCCATTTGCATACACACTTCACGTGTGATCTGACTACTTGGAAATACACAATCCATGAGATCCGGACACTATACTTAAGATTTGATCTTTTGCCGAGAAGCGAAACTTGAGATCTGAACACTTGACGACACATTATACATTACATCTGACCACTTGCCAATAGATTATATCTGCAATTTGACTACTTGCCAGTACATTATCTGGCCACTTGACGACACTACTTTCTCTACGTCCTGTGTCTCTTCATTATGT
This sequence comes from Acanthosepion esculentum, assembly GCA_964036315.1. Lineage (NCBI taxonomy): Eukaryota > Metazoa > Mollusca > Cephalopoda > Sepiida > Sepiidae > Acanthosepion > Acanthosepion esculentum. The sequence goes on from OZ038503.1 coordinate 49,013,289, forward strand.
AGGCGATCATGGCTCTCCACAATTTCATGTTCTGTGTAGCCCTTAATAAGTTTTGTCTTTTTGTGCTCTCTCTTAAACACTGTTCTGTCATCCATTTATTCAAGCTTGCTAGGTAGGTTACATGTTGATTCCTCTGTCCCTCTTGCCTTCAATCTGTCCTTTGAGTATTCAATTTTCCAAGCCTTCTTTCTTTATTATGTGCTCTAGAAATTTCAACTCTCTCTTTCTGGATTTAAGAAGAGGTGTTCTATTTGTTTCCATTTTCTCTAAAATGTCGTCATTGCTCATATGTTCGTTCCATGGTATTCTCATCCTCCTCCGGTAGAACTTCATTTTTGTTTGTTGAGGTCTCTTCTTCATCAGTGATGAGATTGCCCAGTATTCACTGCCGTATAGGAGCACTGGTATTACCTAATATTTAAGTACGCTTTTCTTTGTTTGTAACGAAATTTTCCTGATTCGTAATACTTTGCTTAACTTTTGGAAGGCATCTTTCGCTAACCGTCTTCGGATTTCAGTATCTCACTTCCCGTCCTCAGTCCAAACAGGTCCCATATATTTAAATTTATGTATTTGTTTGATTTTGTATCTCCAGTTTGGGCTGTTCCTTTTGCTAATAAACATGCATTCGGCCGTCTTACAACTAATGTTTAGTCCTTTCTCCTCACTTCTCGTCACTATCTTCTGTAGGAAGTCTTGTAGCTTCCTTTCTGTATCTGCTATAAATACAGTGTCTTCTGTATATCTTGTGTTGCTAAGATTGTGACTGCCAATAATGGATCCAGGTAGAACTTCTAATTCTCACAGAATCGCCTCGCTGCATAGGTTGAATAAGTCCGGTGAGAAGACACATCCTTGCCTTACCCCCTTTCTCTTTTTGCGTATTTTCTACATTCATCTTCTATCCGTATGCAGGCGGTTTCCTCTCATTATAGGTTGTGGACTATTCTAACATCCTTCCTAAATATATGAAAGAAATCTCCTGACCAATTGCTGACACACTATACATCAGATTTGCATATTTTGCATACACTATATCTACTTACTACTTTACGGTATATTATTCATAACGCCAGTCTACTTGTCGACACGCTATACCTGATATTGTGAGCATTGCCAATACATTATGTCTGTGTTTTGACTACTAACTAATACACTATATCTGAGACTAATCCCAATTACCTGATGTCTAATCACTTGTCAGTACGTTACACCTGAGATGTGACCTCTTGCCAATACACTATACCTGAGATCTGACCAGTTGCCAGTTGACTATATCTAACATTTTACCATTTGCTAATATAATATGCCTGAGATCTGAGCACTTGCCAATGCACTAAACCATTGGTCTCATCAATTGCCTATACATTACACATGAGGTCTGATCATTGCTAATACAGTATACTTGGGATCTGGCCACTTGAAGATGCACTATACATGAGATCTGACCACTTGCCAATACAATATTCCTTAGATTTGACAATTTGCCAATCCACTATTCCTTAGATCTGACCACTTGCCAATCCACTATTCTTAAAATCTGACTACTTGCAAATCCACTATTATTGAAAACTGACAATTTGCCAATACACTATTTCTAAGATCTGACCACTTGCCAATCAACTGTTCCTTAGATCTGACCACTTGCCAAAACACAATTCCTAAGATGTGTCTACTTGTCAATCCACTATTCCTGAGATCTGACCACTTCCAATAAACTATTCGTAAGATCTGACCATTTTCCATTCCACTATTCCTGAGATCTGACCACTTGCCAATACAATATTCCTAAGAAGTGACCACTTGCCAATCAACTATTTCTTAGGTCTCACCAGTTGCCAATCTACTATTCTTGAGATCTGAGCACATGCCAATACACTATTCCTAAGATCTGACCACTTGCCAATACACTATTCCTAAGGTCTGACCTCTTGCCAATCCACTATTACTGAGATCTGACCACTTGCCAATACACTAATCCAAGATCCGACCAATTGCTAATCCACTATTCCTTAGATCTGACCACTTGCCAATTCACTATTCCTTAGATCTGACCACTTGCCAATAGACTATTCCTAAGATCTGACCACTTGCCAATACACTATTCCTAAGATCTGACCATTTGCCAAATTACTATTCCTTAGTTCTGACCACTTGCCAATACACTATTACTAAGATCTGACTACTTGCCAATACACTATTCCTTAGATCTGACCACTTTCCAATACACTATTCCTAAGATCTGACCACTTGCCAATTCACTATAACTGAGATATGACCATTGCTAATACAATATAATTGAAATCTGACCATTTGTCGATATACTATACCTTTGGTCTCACTACTTGCCTATACATTACACCTGAGATCTGACCACTCGCCAATACACTTTACCTGAGTTCTTCTACTTCACAGTATATTATCGATGAGATTTGAACACTTCCCGGACGTCATTTCCTGATCAACTGATCACATGTCGATACAATATCTTTGCGAGACAACTAATTGCCTTTTCGCTATTCCTGGCCACTTTAAGCAAATTTCCCGATGCTAAAATTGCCTGTGCAACAGAAGAGATCAACAGTGACATGTAGGAAATTACTTGCACAAAGTCGCTTTTATGAACAACATTATTCCATTTACATGGCAGACTGTGTCATTCTTTTTACTTGATTTAGACACCAGTTCATCATTTCTATAAACCGACATTTCAGTTTGAACAGGTTAAAATTATAAAAACAAAAATAATCGACAGTATTTATAACGAATGCTCGGCGCGTGAAACCTATCGTTATCGTTCTGAACACTGAAAAATACCTATAAATTTAATTTTGAAGAGCGAATTTTTTAGTATATCAGAACAATATTGAGTAATTGAATGACAAAATGAAAAACAAATCTATATAATAATCAATCGTTATCTTTTTAGTGTTGGGCGATGTTGTTGATATTGGTGATCTAATAATTTTAAATACTTTCCGTTTAAATTTCACAGTAGATAGTAAGCAGACTTACGGCTACATCCCGTCGAAACACAGGCTCCGGTACGATCACCGAAGTTAAGCAACATCGAACAGGGTCAGTGCCTAAATGACGAACGCTTGGGAATACCAGGTTGGATGTGAAGTATTGGATAATGACTCGGAATTCTTAATCGGAGATCCGAGTTACATTTTCAGTTCGTTATATTCACTTACGCGTAAATACCTTTGAGAAATGTATGAATCCAGCTGTTCCCCCCAGATATGGGTTAATTAGTAATTATCACTAAAACCATTATTAACTCAACAACAACAAAATTAAAACATCGCCTATAAAATATTTAGATTTCGGCATAAATTAAAATTGATATCCCCCTAAACTAAAGCAAGCAAGAAAAAAAGCCTTTACAATAAGCTCTAAAAGTGTCAGTGGCCGGGCCAAGGTCAAACAAGAAATTTAAAGTAATGAAAAACTTGATCGTATTATTCCGGTGTATAGTATTTGTTTAATGCTTGGCCACTCCAATTCAATCATACTTGTGTACTGAGGCGCTTATTCGGTCCCTGTTGTAGACGCCTACTCAGGCACATTTGTGTTTGTTCTACACTCACAGAGCCAACCTGTGGTTTAAACCGCACCTATGCTTAGTGGACCTTACTTACAATTTCGCATTACAAGCGCATTATTACGCGTGATGAACAGTCTAGACAAAGCCAGTAAACTAAAAACCTCAGTCACGATGACTTGTGACTTTGTGCTAGTACAATCATTGACGGCTCCAAAATAGTTCCGTCTACCCATTTTCACTCACAAGGCTTGGAGCAGCCCGTGGTGTGGTTTTCAGGAACCTTCCAAATATGTCCGACACTGGGATCGCCTCCCCAGGCCGATAACATCAACATAGCCACCTTCCTGATAAATCGACTATGGTGAGATCCGAACCCGGGTCTTATGGTCAGAAGTCGAGCGTTCTAAACACTCGGTCGCACATATATGAATCTAAAAATATAGATTCATACATAACTGTTATGGTAATTTACTAACGCATCTAATAAATAGGAGCAGGTACTGCCTTTTGGAGAGGGAAGTTTCCAGCAGTCAGCTCTGACAGTCGGACCGAACATTCTTGCTGTAACACTCTCGTGTGTATATGTTTGTATTACTGTTTCTGTTAATATATTTGTTTAACTCAATTCCTCTCTTGTGTCTTTATTTCTGGCCCTAACAAGGCCACAGCACTATCTATCTATCTATCTATCTATCTATCTATCTATCTATCTATCTATCTATCTATCTATCATGGTAATTTAACCACGAACGCTTGGACTGTCCCAGCTATAATTAGGAGCAGGTACTACCTTTTTGGAGACAGAAGTTTCCAGCAGTCAGCTCTGAAATCCTGACCGAACATTCTTGCTGTAACAGTCTAGTTTGTATATGTTTGTATTACTGCTTTCTGTTAATATATTTGGTTAACTCAGTTCCTCTCTTGTGTCTTTATTTCTGGCCCTAACAAGGCCACAACAATAACTCTATACAATAACAATAAACAAATGTATAAGCAAACAAAAGTTAGATAAGTTGTAAGCAAAGAACCAAGAAGGCGTGGATGAACGACTTACAGTTACATATAATTGTCATTCATGGATAATCTCTCGCGAAAACGTTAAAGGAAAAACCGATTCTTTGTGGCCTTGATTGAATATACCTAAGGAAAAAAAAACAGAATGTTTTCAGTAGCTTTGCGGATTTAAAAGCCCACCTTTAATAAGAGGTGAAGGAGGCACCTTCTTATATCTGACGAAACAATAAATGTTCCCACAAAAGACTAAAAACTTTAAACGCCCATATATTTCTAGATTTGCGTCTGTGTCGGAGATCGATTATAATCGAAGTCATTCCATTTAGCCGAGCAAACTAGCAGACTCAATATGACATTCACAAAATTAAACATTTGGTATTTAACTTCTATTTTTAGTACATATTTGTAAATGCCATGTTGTTTCAGGTCTTTTGTGAATTAGATATTCACATCATGATACAGCGTTATGTAAGTGCACCTCCAAAACCATAGATGCTCAGAGATTGACAGCTGATCTCACCTCTGACCGAGCTCTTACAGTTCAATGGGAAATAAACTGGTTGGTCACATTCAGTGCCTCGAAAAGCAAATTCATTACGTTCCATCATCTCCCGAGCGGCCCCCTGAATTTTCACCTATCACGATGTACTTTAAGGGAGACCCTATGCCTGAGAGCCTAATGAAACTGCAGCTAAACATCAAGTGGAACTCTTACAAACGGTCCATCACTAAAGATACTCGAAAAATGGTCGGTTCCCTGTAACGCTCCAGTAAGTACCTGATTCCTCATGAAATTCTCTATCTGTACAAGAGCCAGATCGAAAATGGAGTACTGCTGTCATATATGGGCATGGGGCTGTTCACTTAATTA
>OZ038503.1:49021223-49056223 GCA_964036315.1 Acanthosepion esculentum
ACATTAGAACATGCACACACCCACTACAAAACTGTACATCATGTTTCAACGTTAAAAAAAGGGAGAAAAGAAATAAGAGGAAAAAGCCCAAGTAAAAGAAGAAAAGGTTGAAAAAGAGGGGAATTTGAATTCATAAAATATTGTCGTACAATTTTTCATTCCATAAATAATTGTCTCCGAGCACAGGATGAGAATTAATATTCAAATTCTATGATTCGACGGAATTCCATTGGTTGAATTTGACTCTTCTTAGTTTATATCACCTCCCCACCTTTTCTTCAACCTTTATTTCCTTTTCTTGGCCTTTTCCCTCTTATTGCTCGTCTCCCTCTCGCTGTTACTAATCACTTAGCTTCCTTTCTTTCTCCACATGTAAATTCGTTTTTACCTTTTACGAGAAACTTTCCAATGACAGAAGTGGAAGATATGCTTCGTTAACTGCATTTCGGAATAAAATATTTTAGTAGCATCGTGATTTCCACCTTATGAAACGTTAAACATTTTTTGTACGTTGAAACAAGATGTACAGTTTTGTAGTGGGTATGTGCATGTTCTAATGTAACACTGCATAATAAATAAATATTTATTGCTCTACTTTTTTTTTTATTGAGCTCTGTTTTAAATTAATGTTTTGAAGGCTGAGATCTTCATCTTCGTTCTTTTACATTTTTACATTTGTATATAAATATATATATATATATATATATATATATATATATATATATATATATATATATATATATATATATTTATAAAGAGGTAATGAATTTTTATTTATTAATCCGACAAATTTTTATGATTTTAAACGTTATTTTCAGTTAGATACCCATATTTGAGTAGACGCTCAGTTTATTTTTTCAATAGTATTTTATTTCATCTACCGGCCTGAAACTTGTTGGACTCTCCCGTCGTATTCGACGTATGAGGGTCAAGCAGCCCAGACACCAGCACATATGATTTGATTATAGATCCAACCACACTTTTGAAGGGCCGAATACAGAGACCCTGGTGCACTACGTGCCACAAGGCCCCCAAACGACTATCCGCAGGTTTTGAATTCAGAGTTGTCGTTCTCTTAGACCAGTTGCCATCCAAGGCTATAGAACCCAATTTGTTCTGCTATTTACCCATAGCTATTTCTCCATCGGGAGAAGAAGAGGATTAATACCTTCCCAAGGTTATTAGCACATAAGTGAATGCAATGGATTCGACTGGAATTCGAACTCTGCTCTCCGATTCAATCCGAACTGCTATCCACCACTCCACTGTGCCTCCTTATCTATCTATCTATTGTTTTATTGTCTAAAATTTGCTATATCGGAGATAAAAGGTTTATAGCGTGGTCGGAAAATCGCTTGAAGCATGAAATTGGCACTCACTATGCAATGTTGATTCCTGTGATTACGCTATCCCCCCCCCCTCTCTCTCTCTCTCTCTCTCTCTCTCTCTCTCTCTCTCTCTATATATATATATATATATATATATATATATATATATATATATGTATATACCATTCGTCCATGGATTGAATATTACTGTCGCGGCAGGCCTGAGTCTTCTTCTTTGTATATAAAGATTTTTGAGAACATACACAGAAGATTCGCCAATATTATTGGCCCTGACCTGGCATCTATGCTTCAGTTTCTCCCTCACCACCGTAATGTAGCTTCTCTGTGCCTTTTGATGGTAATTGCTCTGGTGAGCTTTCCACTTTGGTACCTAGTCTTTAAGCGCAGTATTAGATTGGCGGTGAGGTCTCATCATTTCACAATGATTTTGAAATGGCCAGATGTAACCGTTAGTTGTATGCTAACAGTTTCTTCTCTCGCACTTCTCGCTTGTGGAATTCTCTTTTGGCTTTTTCATCTCCAGTTTGATCTTAAAAAATTATGCTATGTCAATCGTTATCTTCTGTCTTAATTCCTGTTCTTTTATTGTTCTATTTCATTATTCCTGTTTTTGCTCTCATATTTTCTCACACTCAGTAACCCATTGCGTGTTAGTGGCTTTATTGCCTTTCTTGGGGTGAAATGAGTAAAACAAATTTATTTATCTTTTTACTATAAATGTTATATTTGATGAGTTCGCATTTTTGAATAGACAATGCCGTTTTTACACAGTGAATGTAAAATCTCCTGCTCGATACATATTGATTTCCCTGTTTTTTAAAAATGGAGATGTCTGCCCGAATAGAGTACCCAGCGAATATAACGGTTATTTTAATGAGAAATATGGTTTGATTAAGAATAAATATCCATTAATTTCAACCTTTAATGACCTTCATAGGTTTCGGGACTCGTGTTAGTGAGGTATAATCTGATCTTGTTTACATGTCGTTTATGTCTGAATGTAAATAAAGCGATGTCTCTGGACATTTGTATATCGACCAGTGATGGGGAAAAAACAAGCGAAATGCGAAAATGACACGGAACTAAATAGGAAAATCAAATCAGTCAGATAAATAAAAAGTCAGAAGAAAAGAATAAATGAAAAATTACGAAAAGGAAAAAATGATAATAGACATGCATATATGTACAGAATATGCATACACACAAAAACAAACACACGTAAGCACACACAGAAACACACACACACACACACACACACACACACACACACACACACACACATATATATATATATATATATATATATATAACATAAGTCGGATAATTGTATAAAATGTAAATAAAGATAAAAAATATAATATAAAATATTAATATAAAGTATCCATATTGTGCGCTATCTATCTATCTATCTATCTATCTATCTATCTATCTATCTATCTCAGTTCATTCATATCTATCCAGTGTAATACGAGAAGGATAGAAAGTTTGTCTAAACGCAAATCACTCTTGTGTTCGTAGATGTGGGTTTTTAGATCAGTAGAAGAAACTGTTCGAAACGCCGTCGAGGGTTTTGCTAGCGCGAATCTGAAGTCAACAGGCACCAGAGCGGAGGGTGTACTCGAAAAACGAATAACCATCTATCTATCTATCTATCTATCTATCTATCTATCTATCTATCTTAATTTTACCTCAAGCAAGGCGATCATCATCATCACTCGAGATCATCGAGCCAACGCGAACGATCCTTTCTTTAGCTGTATAGGGTTTCATACTGTTTTGAATTCAGAGTTACTTTCTCCTAGGCCGTTTGCCCCACAATGTTATAGAACCCAGTTTGTCCTGCTATTTACCTATAGCTAGGAGGAGAAGAAGAGGATTCATATCTAAGGGGATGTGCACGTAAGTGAATGTAATGGATCCGACTGGAATTCGAACTCGGCTGTCCGATTTGCTATCTATTAACCCACCGTGCGATGATAATGCCACTAACATGCTAGGTGTTGCAGAGAGCGAAAATAGAATCAGAAAACATTTTATTAAACAAAGACTTTAGTTAGACAAATTGTTATATTCCGTGCTAAGGGAATAAATACTTAACACCGGGTGTATAATGGAAGAAAGGTTTATTGTACACAATCAGTACAATATGAAATACGGTACAGTTATACACATAGGTCAATCTAGTAGTGAGTGCCACTAATTGGAAGGTCAGACGTGCTTGCGTCGTCTCTCTCTCACTCTTCCCCGAGTCTCTCGTAGAGGGTTGACCTTATAGATACATACTGCCTATAGTGTAATCATTCATGGAGGTGACTGGTTATTCCATTACATCACAAATGATGCCCATTGACGTTGCATTTAAATCGTAAGTAGCAGGGAACTAAGAAACCGCAAGGCAGTTGAACAGGCATGATGTGCGAGGAGAGAAACTATTAGAATAGAACTTAGGGTTTTTTCAACAAGCATTTTCAACAGTAAAACGATGAGACCTAATTGCCAATCGAGTAATACACTGAAATTCATATAAAGGTTGGACCGATTTTAAATGTGAATTAATTAAGTTTAAGCGTCTAATGGATCTTTTCTTTTTCTTTCAGATTTAACAACTTATGTCTTTGGAAATTTCAACCATGGAAAGATTAACAATCAAACAACGTGATAAAGTTATCGAAGCCTATTATGAAAATGGACGTTCAAACAGAATTTGAATGTGAAGTTCTAAGGTAATTATTATGGCATAATCGATATATCTGATTAGAAATGCAACCATGGAAAGAGTAAAATCAAACAACGTGTTAAAGTTTCAAGAGTGCAATTGGAAAGATTGTTCGTAAATTCAAACAAACTGGGTCGGTGGCAGATGTTAAAACACCATTGTGTGCTCGTTTACGCCGTTCAGCTGAAAACATTACTGCAGAGGACCAAGAATGTGGCCGAAAATCCAGACACCCCTATTCGTCATCGCGCGCAGGAATTGAACCTCTCCACAACCACGTTACATCGTTTCCAATTGCACTCTCGGTTGGGCGATTATTATTTGACCCCAAAAATCGCGAAGTGCGCAAAATGCATTTCTGCTTGAAGGTCCATTTTCGTTATAGGCCTTCGATAACTTTAACACGTTGTTTGATCTTTCCATGGTTGAAATTGCCAAAGACTTAAGTTGTTAAATCTGAAAGAAAAAGAAAAAAAATTCATTAGACGCTTAAAATTAATTCACATTTAAAATCGGCCCAAGTTATTGGAACACTCTTTATGTGTATGTGTGTGTGTGTGTGTGTGTGTGTTTATGTGTGAGTGTGTGAGTATGCGTGTGGACGCGCATATGCATACAAAAACTTAAACTTTAAATTTTTTTCTGCTGCCTACCTTAATTTCACATATATGAACGTATTCAGTTTGTGATGCATGAAAAGATGTTGTTCAATGGTAAGAGTTCTACCAGAATGATCTACGCTAGCATTCAATCTCCATTCAGTATACAAACTCACATAGGAACTCAAAATTGATTTGTCTGTGTACGAACATAAATCATCCAATCCCTTTCGGCATACCCCCCCCCCCCATCGTTGAACCATATGTAATTTTGAACGTGTATATATGTGTGAGATTGTGCACTGTGGAGCATGTGTCTAAATATGCATGCTTACATACCTGTTCATACACGTACATATATATATATATATATATATATATATATATATATATATATATATATATATATATATATATATATATCATGCTTTTTGAACATATATATGTTTTTATATAATTAAATATAACTATATATATATGTTGTACGTATATTTATTCGTAATCAAAATATTTTTTATTTATACTTATATTCGTATACATATATATATATATATACATATATATATATATGTATATATATATATATTCGCATATACTCACACACATGTATATAATCGTGTATATACATGCATACATATACATAATCATGTATAGGCTCGTATAACTATATGTATATGCATAATGATATATATTTTTCTGCATATATCCGTATATATATCCGTATATATATGTATGTGAGTATGTCTGTGTATTTTTACATAATCAAGTATATTGCTTTATATATATATATATATATATATATATATATATATATATATATATATATATATATATATATATATATATAATGTATATCAGCGTAACCGTATTTGTTTATATATACAAACTTGTTTATATATATACACATTAGCTTAGAAGTATATACATTTGTTTGTTTATATATATATATATATATATATATATATATATATATATATATATATATATATGCAATCATATCTGCGTGGACGTTTACATAAAGAAATATATATATATATATATATATATATATATATATATATATATATATATATATGTCAGATGCGAACGATCTTTTGAAAATGAGAATAAATGTACATCTAAAAAGCCATATATTATTATCAGACAAGACAACTGGCCTCATTGCAATTTCTTACCACTGTGAATACGGTACCAAACAAAACAGATGCCTGCTTTGGTTTGATAATGAGGCCAGGAATTGTCAATATCCATTGACTTATATAAGTTTTTTCTTTATTATCGATGTTATAACGGACACATCGCTTCGACCAAATCATCTCTTGCCATAGTGAGGTTTCTATTATTTTGGATTATCTTGTATGCGATAATTATTTTACTATATTTGTCCCTGAGAAGACTTTCGCTTGTTCCTGTCGACTCAGGTTATATGGATATCACTACGTGTTCAGCGGATTGTGCTTTTGTCAATTAATCGAGAGCTGTACTTGATTAACAAACGCTTAAATCCACAACGCCAACAACCTTCCTAATAATGTCATCATGCTATCCCATGTTTCCTGTTTCGTATTGGGTTTCTTGTTCTTTCTAATGATTTTTCCATTCTCTTTCACTCCCAGTAACCACTGACATCTTAGTGGCATTATCGCCTTGATTGGGGTGTGGGATGAATATATTAAAACAGAAACAAATGTAAGATATCCCCTGTCAGTCAAATAATGAATGATGAATGATGAACAGACTGTACTTGGTCGAAACATTGTGCATGACTTCTATTAGACGTAAAATCTTTTCCGGACTTAAGCGGTCAGGGGTCTGCATAACTCTCTGTGTTTTGTTGCTCTAAGTATTTTTTCTTGACTGTCCCTTATTGTCTTTGTTCTGCTATAAGTCACATAAGTTAGTTAATTAGAGTATCAGTTAGTATGCCTTAGGAGTGTTAAATTCTCTAAACCCTCATTTTTTGTTATTTGCCCCAGAAATTCTCTTTTTCAGATTGTAAGATTAAGTTTCCTTGTTGTTTATATTTTTCTTAAGACTCATTCATCATATGTTCTGCCCATGTTATCCTCAGCATCCTTCTGTAGAACTTCATCTCTGTTACTTCAAGTTTCTACTTCCTCGGTGGAGAGATTACCCCGAATTCAATATCATACAAGAAAATAGATAATGCAAATCTCTTCTGCACTTTTATTTGTTTTTAATAACATTTGCATATGCCATACTATGCTTAATACTTTGTTTGGTGTCAATAATACTATCTTTTTTTGTTTAATCATTTCACCCCAAGCAAGGCGGGAATGCCAAGAGTACACAGGAGGGGGGGAGTTACAGAGAGTAACGTGACAGAAAAGACTTAGTATAGGGAGAGGATTGAGGGAAGGAAGATGAAGGGGATTCAAGGAAATAGAAGATGGCGATTGACGTTGCATTTAAATTTTTGAAGATTGTAGTTATCAGGGAAACAAATAAACGGAAGGGAGTTCCATAGGCGGAAAATACTTGAAAACAAAATGTTACAACAGAAGTGACCCTTATATTTAACTATTTTAACAGTAAATAGGTGGGACCTAGATGCCAATCTAGTAGCAAGCTTAAATTCATGTAGTCGGTGCGCTAGAAAAAAAAAAAGCTCGTCAGAGCAGTTGGCATGAAAATATTTGTCTAAAAGACAGGGAATCCAGTAGGTGAGAAAGTAACTGAAGACGAAATTCCAAGTCAGGATCGATTACGTTAGAGATCCTTCTTTGTATTTTGTCAAGAGAGGTGAATAGCAGGAGAACCAGACTAAATATGGCTGCAGTATTCAATGCACGGGCGAATGGTAGATTTGTGAATATGCAAGACAGACTCTGACGAGAAAAAATGTTCTGGCTGTACATGCAGCTATTCATTCGATGTAGTCTCTCCATTTCGTCAGTTGAATAAGTCAGGCTAAGAAGGCGCGATGTCTTACTCTCCAGGAGTCTAGCGTCAGCCATGAGATCAGGCAGAAAAGTTTTTAAATGAGGGCAGATTTGGAGGTGTTAAAATTTATAAGCCATTTCCTGCCCCAGCTAACCACTGATTAGATGTCCTTTTCAAGAGCAACAACGACGTTTACAATAATAACTACGGATTATCATTCGAACAAATATACTTAGTAAATCTAGATGCCTTGTTCATATGAAGATATAAGTAGGTGAGCGCTTTCCGTTGCTTATTTTAGTCATCAGATTTCATTGAGCATTTAGTAAAAGTTTACTTCTTAACCCTTTGAGCCCTTACCACCGCTTTACTGGTAGTAGGAAAAAATGACGTAATGCTCAGCGACCGGTTGAACAATAGTAGAGAAAAATAACTTAATGTCCAGCTACGGGCTGAACGATGGGTAAACAATTTTTATATCGACCGTGAAACATTAGATACCAATTATTTATGAATTTTTAATTCAGGAGCACAGTCAGAATGGTTAAAATTGTTCAGGAAAACAGGGATCAAACGGTTAAGATCTTTGAAAATCGTGTGAACCCACAGTCGTCTATTGAATTTTAGGGGTTAGATACTTGCAAATAGCGGAAGTTACGTGTATGAGAAGGAAAATGCCTTGACATTTTGAAAGATGTCAAACACTGGAAAATCCAACAGGCACCCGAAGAAGACAGGGTTGGCATCACGGCCCTGCCTTCGGGATAAAAACAGCAAACATGCGGGAATTAATCCGAATGAGACAAATAGAAGGATTCAGACAAAGAGTATAATTTCCATTATTAGAAAAAGAAAGGAAGAATATTTTTAATCTTTATCTGCATAATTGATACCTTCTATGGAACAATTTTCTGTTGGAAATATCACGGATTTTGTCACCAAAGAATATTTTCTTTGATTCTTCAATTACTGTAGAGTTTATGCAAATTAACGTTCCTTTAATTTCTATAACTAGGTACAGTTTTATTATAAACTAGACTATCCTTGATCCGTTGGGACACTGACGGTTCAGGTTATAAAACATTGAAGTTGATTTCAACATTCCATTGAAATGAAAGTTAATTTTATTATAATTCAGTTAAATATTTCAATTCGTTCGTGTCCTCATGGCTTTGGTTTACAAGTTCATGTTTAAAATTTTACTGATTGTTTACAGCATTTAATAGGAATAGAACTTCAGGGATAAACGTGAACTTTAGATCAGATTAACTTAATTTTTTTTTTAATAAGCCAAATATATTTTAAAATTATATTCACTTGAAAATATTTTTTAAATATACTAAAAATATTTTTTAAATATACTAAAAATATTTTTTAAATATTTAAAATATTTTTTAAAGAAAGCTAAAATATTAATCTACAAATAACTGGATGAAACAGCAAAGTGAGATCTCTTTGTGGCTGTCTTTAACTTAATTTAATCAAAATATTGTCTGTTTGAAGAATGTTAAAATAAAAAATACTTGCTGTATAAACAACACGTAAATCATTATGCGCCGGACAGACGCACCACACAAGCATGTGCGCAATCACAAATTTTTATTATTATATAGATAATACATAATCAAATAAAAAGTATAGGATTTCTGTTAAATTCTTCATGCTTTTGAATCCATACATGCCCTTCTTCTAGACTGGTTACAACCCAAGGCTAAAGGGACCAGTTCATTATGTTATTTAACCTATCTCCTACTGGCGTCAGTATAAACTGGCATCTTTTATCTTCGTTGTATTGTATATTCTGTATTTCTGATAAAAGGGTGAATATTTTCAAACATATTTCAGTCAAAATTACAATTTCTGAAACTATAGTTTATAATTATAGTTAAGATATACGGAAAACAAGAAGTCGTCACTTGTAAAGAAAGCCAGAAAGACGTGAATTAACCTACAGCTGGGGAGAAGAGATAGATGTGTTGCATATCCCCCATTTTCTGGGGGTCTCTTAGTTGACGAGGTCGAATCCACAATAAGCTTCATCTTCTCCTGGTCGGGTGATCGCTAGTTCGTTTGTTCGGAGGCTAAATGAGAATTTCAACAAAAGGGATTTTAAGCTTATCTATTTTACTTAAAACGTCGACGTGTACATTTTTAACTAGCCAGTGGGGTCGCTCTATCCCCCCCTGGAGAGCAAGTTCCCCGGGAAAACGAAATAACCACATCTAATGTGTATGACCAGTAAAAATTTAACTCATTGAAATCCTTTCTATCTCTCTAACATTTCTACGTCCGGCTCAGCCAATCAAAATAAACATCCCTATTTTGTCTTTCATCTGACCTTAAGGTCAACCTCAGAAGGTCTGAGCCAAATACACTGCCACTAAAATATAATAATCTGAAACTATTATTTACCAGATGCGCGATTTCTCAAGAGCATTAGTATAAACATGAACGCATCAGAGTATACCGGAATTTGACATCTGCTTCGCGCAGATGATCGTTACGGTACCCGCGCATCTATCTTTACACTTTTTTTCAATACCATATACTAAAATTATTCATTAGCATGGATGATAATAATTGAGTTTTAAATAATAAAATACAAAAAAAAAGGAACAAAATAACATTTACTATATTTTCAATAAAAATGACGGATGTACTAGTTATGACTGGACTACCAGGAATCATATTAACATATTACAAAAACATGGATAACTTAAGAAACGAGAGTATCCCGAGCACATCACCAGTGACGTTAAGTACGGAAACTTTCTTAGTCCCTCCTCAGATATAAAGACGGATAAGTAAAAAACAGTATTCTTATAATAATTCTTTTTCTAGGTGCTGTAAGCGTTCAGGACGTGATCGATCCTGACTCTCCACAATTTCCTGTCTTTGTAGCTCTTGGTAAGTTTTGTCTTTTTTTCGATCTCTCCTAATCGCTGCTCTGCCAAGCATTTACACAAGCTCGTTATGTAGGTGAGGCACTGATTTCTTATGTTATTATTGTTTTCTATATATCATTTGAGTATCAAATTTTCAACGATCTTTTCCCACTTTATGTACCTTATTTTAAGTGCCCTTTTTGTTTCCAACTTCTCTAAAACTTCATAAATTGCTCACATGTTCAGTTCATGGTATTCTCAGCATCCTTCTATACAACAGCATTTCTGTTGCTTCGAGTCATTTCTTCATCTTTGACGAGATTGTCCAAAGTTCATATAGGAGAGCCGATATTATATAACAGTTAAGTACTATTTTCTTCGTTTCTTACGAAATTTTTCTGTTTCTTAATATGTTGCTTAGCTTTTGGAAGGCATCTTTTGCTGACCCAATGAGATTTTGTATTTCAGTGTCGCATTTTCCGCCAGCCGTTAAAACGATTCATAGATATTAAAATTTTGTACTTACATGTTTTTGGCATCTTCCCATTGTAATTCTCATATTGGGTTGTTCTCTATGCTGACAACCATACATTCTGTCTTCTTACAATTGATGTTTAGTCCTTTCATCTCGCTTTCCTTTACTTGTTGACTATGTTCACCATAGTCTATGAATATAGAATCCATCGCAGTACGTAATCTGTTCAATGAAACAACGTTAAAGATTAACACTCACGAGTCAGACACTCTACTGAATCTGACTATATCGCCAATACCACCAGCAGCTGTTCCGTAATTCTTCAGTCTTCGATATCAAAAGCGGGCAGTGAATATTCCGGAAAAAACGTGGCCGCCTTTATACACGACTTATTGAATATTTTGAGTTTTCTGATTGGTTAAATCTTCTATTGGTGAACTATAAAATGAGTCAGCTCATTTTGGCTGGCTCACTAGTACGCCAAGGTACCCCAAAACTCCAACACCCCCCATTTTGGGTACATTATGGAATCTTCTTTCAAAATATTAGTAAAGTCAATAATCATATGGAACATAAATTTTTAGTTTTCATAAAATAATTTTTTTAAAAATTAATATCCCCAAAAATTAGTAATATCATTTTGTCTTCTGTTAAGCATTTCAGGTTAATAAACATTAATAACCATATTATAAATTTGGGTTGTGATCACAACAAAAAAGTGGAAAAAGTTGTTATTTTACCCACAGCTGGGACCCATTAAAACAGGCACTATCACTCCGGGTCAGAGTGATTCTGAGAGTCATTCAGAGGAGGATTAAAGTAGGACTTTTTACGTTTATACCCCAAAACTAAGGACTCACATTCATACCAAAAACTAATGGATGCAGTTTTACGTCCTACCCAGGATTAATAAGGACCTTATAGGTCAATACCAAATATGACAGGAATGAAAGCTCCTAATTTCAATTTTGTAATTGGCTTTGTAAACAAATCCGCCACGTTATTTTCCGATTGAACATATTCAATTTGTACTGTTTTCTTTTGTACCTGATCCCTAACAAATTGATATTTAATATCAATATGCTTTGATCTTTGATGTATTATTGGATTTTTAGCTAAAGCAATACTGGCCTGATTGGCACAGTAAATAGTTATAGGCTCACTTATTATCAGTGTTGTAATTGTTTTTATTAGTAATTTAAGAAAAATAGCCTCTTGTGTTGCTTGCGACAATGCAACGTATTGTGCTTCACATGTTGAAAGTGAAATCATCCCCTGTTTCTTAGATTTCCAGATAATTATTGGATTATCTTTTGCCAAGCTAAAGCAATAGCCTGTGATACTTTTATGATCTGGTGAATTTGCCCAATCAGTATTACAAAATCCTTCCATTTGTAGTGGGTTTTTTGATTGTCGAAATACTAGTCATTGATTCTTAGTTCCCTTTAAATAATGTAATACTTGCTTAGCTCTTGTTAAATGCACAGTCCTCGTTTTTTTTTAAAGTTTTGAGACAACTTAGTAACCGTATACCAGATGTCTCGCCTTGTTGATGTCATGACATAAATAAGACTTCCAATCAATATTCTGTATTCACTCTCACACGCCGCTATACCATCTTCATTATTCATAATTGTGTTTAAATCCATTTCACACGGAGTAGTTCGTATTTTACAATTTTGCATGCTGGACTTAGATAAGAGTTTTTCGATGTATCTGGATTGATTCATTGTAATAGTGTTGTCCTTAAATTCGAACTGTATACCAAGAAACCATGATAGTCGAGACAAGTCGGTCATTTTAAACCTTATATTTAAGGAATTTTTAATTTTTAATAGAGCAGCTTCACATTTTGAAGCAATTAACATATCGTCGACCCAAATAATCAGAATTACTAATATTTCTTTATTAAATATTCTTGTGTACAGGCATGGGTCAACTGGGGAGGGTTCAAATGTTGTTCAATTAAATAGGAATGTAGTAATTTATTCCACGTTCTTCCGCTTTGTTTGAGCCCATATAGTGACTTTTTGGGTTTCCATACATAATTATCACCTTTTTCAAAACCTTCTGGCGGTTCTATGTATACTTCATAGTCAATCGGAGCATTTAAATACGCTGCTTTAACATCCATATGGTGTATATCATAATGTGCGGACATTTACATCAAAATTCTGTTTGTTGTCATGATTGTTGTTGGAGTGAATGTTTCTACATAATCTTCCCCGTATATCAGCGAGAATCCTTTAGTTACAAAACGAGCCTTATACACTGGCGAGCCATCCTCAGTTCGCTTTATCGTATAAACCCAACGGCTGCCGATAATATTTTTATCATCCGGGGCCTTTTTCAATTCAAAAGTATCATTTGATACTAGGGATTCCATTTCTGTTTTGCATGGCGGCTATCCATCTTTTAGAATTATCAGAATTTATGGCTTCTTGATAGTTCTTCGGGATACATTGCACCGAATAGCAACAGTCAATGTCACAGATATTACATTGACCCATTCCAAAATAGTCTAGCTTTCTTCTGTTTCTGGTCGGATAACGCGGAATTTGCCCCTCCTCTTTGGTTGTATCTTCTTTTAACTCAAGGTTTGCGTCTGATTTTTCCTCGTCTATATCATCTGGTCTAACACCTTTCTTTAATTGTGGATTTTGAACGGGTTTTCTATTTATAGGCCCTATCTCATAATTAGGCCATACTAGTTCGTGTTGGACCAGTTCCTCGCAGTTAATGTTCTTTTCTTCGGGATCCTCCACTTGCTCAAAGGAATCTGTAAATCTGACGCATTTGATCTTCCTTATTATTTTACTTTGTGGGAAATAAATCATGCATGCCGGACTTGTTTTGTCATAGCCAATGAATATGCCTCTTTCAATTTTTGAATTTAGTTTTGCCCTGTGGTTGACATATGTGTAGCAAATTGTACCAAAAATATGCATACCACTTACGTTGGGTTTGTAGTTCGTATAAACCTCGTAAGGAGTCTTTTTAATGTTACTATTATAACAACGGTTTCTTATATAAACGGCTGTATTTAATGCATAGACCCACAGATTTTTGGGTAACTTAGATTCTATTAGCAAACATCTAGCCATTTCGAAAAGAGTCCGCCAACTACGTTTAGCGATTCCGTTCTGGTGCGGGGAATAAGGACAGGTTTTCTCATGTTTAATGCCTTTATTTATTAGGAGGTTTTCGTAATCATCAGAAGTAAATTTTCCACCATTATCTGTTCTAATTATTTTCACTTTTCCATAAGGTGAAATATCAACATTCTTGTAGTATCAGATTTGTTTTTCAAAAAATATATCATAATAAGTCCTGAATATTCATCAACAAAGTTTAATACATATGAATAGGTGCCAATACCCATTGGTGAAATTGGACCCGCTAAGTCGCAATAAACTCTGAACAAGATATCTGTTGATTTTGGGATTTAATTTCTATTTCTATATTTCGTCATTTTCCCTTTAATACATGTGTTACAATGTTGTAAGCACTTTGGAGATATAATTTTCATTCCAGTGACGTGTTCTTGCAATCTTTTAACATCTGAATTATTACAGTGGCCTAATATTTTATGCCCAGTCCTTAAGTCGTGGGTGGCTATTTTCACAGATTTAATACTTTTCAAATAATACAAACGTCCATTTTGTTGTATTTTAAATTCAGTTCCGTCTGGGTATATTAACTTTGAATTGTCTCGGTGAAAATTAACTTCAACACCAGTTCTAATAGCAGACTGAACCGAGAAAATATTTTGTTTAAATTTAGGGATATATAAAGCCCATTTTAATAAACATTTACAAATATTTCCTTTAGTATCTCGTAAATAAATACAGGCATCGCCTCTTTTTAAAACTAAATTATTAGCTCTGGTACCGTCAGCCTACTCAATAAAGTGGGAATCTGGCTCGAAGTTGGGGTCAAAATTAATAAATTTTGTTTCATGTGTAATTACATGATTTGTCGCACCCGTGTCGACTAGGTAAGAATTATAACTATTGGGTATAGTATCCAACCCAAACGAAAAAGCATATGTTCGCTCATTCGAAAATGCTTTTAAATTTTTTACAAAAAACACTCCTTGTATGAAATTAACATTTCGCCCGAAAGCAATGAAAGCAGATGATATTTGATTTTCTATTATTATTGTTCCTGTTGTTGATGTTGTTATTGTAATAGTTGTTTTGAAGCCCCTTGTTTTTAATATCATAATTCCTAGTCTGGTAGGTTTGAGGGACTGGTTTTCTGAATTTTTTAAATGACGTTCCCAGTTGCATTACGTTGTTTCCTTGATTTGGGGGATTACACATTTTTTCAGTTTCTTCATAACTACGTAACGCAATTTTAAACTCAGTGAAAGTTAATTTTTTATCTTTTTGAGTTATGACTGTCGTGAATGGTTTGAATGTTGCTGGTAATCCCTTTAAACCATGGCTATTAGCAGCCCATCTGAGATAGTCTCACCTGCCATTTTTAAGGCATTTGTGACATTCTCAGCTCGTATAATATTATATGTTACGGATTCATTTTCTCGTCTCCTTAACAACCTCGTTAAGGAGACGAGAAAATGAATCCGTAACAGTATATAAAGCAATAATTTTGGGTTTACCTTTTGACAAGTAATGTTCACGCAATATTCTTAAAGCTTGGCGGCCGTCATCCCTGGATTCTCTCATTATTAAAGACAAACTCCTGTCACCCAGGCCTTGTTATTAATTCGGCGAACACGGTCGCATTTCTTTCCATAAAATCATCATATTCTTTTTGGTCATCTTGGCAAAGAATGATGTCATGAAGTTTTTGTATTCTAAGGTAGCCTTTCACTTCCCACAATTCGTATTTTGACTCGTCTCCGTCAAAGTACAGTCGTAATCTGGGCTCAAAGCCTTTGTTGACCATGTTCACCATAGTCTATGAATATAAAATCCAGCGCAGTACGTAATCTGTTCAATGAAACAACGTTAAAGATTAACACTCACGAGTCAGACACTCTACTGTATCTGACTATATCGCCAATACCACCAGCAGCTGTTCCGTAATTCTTCAGTCTTCGATATCAAAGGCTGGCAGTGAATATTCCGGAAAAAACATGGCCGCCTTTATACACGTCGTATAGAATATTTTGAGCCTTCTGATTGGTTAATTCTTCTATTGATGAACTATAAAATGAGTCAGCTCATTTTGGCTGGCTCACTAGTACGCCAAGGTACCCCAAAACTCTAACATTACTACCCTCTGTAGGGGTTCCTGTAGTTTCCTTTCTGATGCTGCGATCAACATTGTGTCATCCGCATATCTAATGTAGTTAAGATTGCTGCCGCCAATGATGAATCCTGGTAGGACTTCTAGTTCTCTCAGAATCGCCTCGCTGCTTAGGTTGAATAAGTCCGGTGAGAAGACACACCCTTGCCTTACACCCCTTTCTCTTTTTGTGTATTTACTGAATTCATTTTCTATCCGTATGTAGGCTGGCTGCTCCCAGTATAAGTTCTGGATTATTCTAATATAACTCCAGAATATATCAAGCTTTTCAAACGGTTCCATTCAAATGCGTTTGCAGAATCTATAACACTTACGTCCTTTTACGTTTGTATTGTTCTCTCTCATGTGATTCTGAGCATAAATATCGGTTAATACAAAAACTATAGAACAAGTACAAATAAAGCTGCGTCCTGGATATGACGATAAACTACATCCGGCAGCAAGATCGGAAGATTGGAAGTTGTGAGGAGCATGGGACCATCTCTTATCACCTGTTAGGGACTCAGATATGGGAAAATACTGTACCCCCAGGCAAAAATCAACAGTACATTTTTATAATAAAATGTCCAATAGGACGTTTATAGGAAAATAACAATCAATAGAGCACTAAAAGAAATAAAAATACTTTTTTTATAGTAAAATTACAAACAATACATTTTTTGATCTGCAAACTATATATCTACCTTTATCCTGACAGTATAAACTCATGTACAAGGTATCTGTAGATATTTAGATTTCGGCTTTAAGTAACCCATAGATGTTGATATGCCGCTAAATAAATTCGACCAACCAACAATACCTATTTATAGTAAAATTACCAACAATACATATTTAAAGCAAAATCACCAACAGTACATTTTAATTGTATTGAAGGCATACAACTGCGTTCAAAATATTTAGATTTCGGCTTTAAGTAACCCATAGATGTTGATATGCCGCTAAACAAATTCGGCCAACCAACAATACATATTTATAGTAAAATTACCAACAATGCATATTCAAATAAAAATTGCCAACAATACATTTTAATTGTATTGAAGGCATACAGCTGTGTTCAAAATATTTAAATTTCAGCATTAAATGACCCATGGAAGTTGATGTGCCGCTGAATAAAATCAACCAACCAACCAACAATATCTATTTGTAGTAAAATTACCAAAAATATACATTTAAAGCAAAATGACCAACAACAGATTTTATTTGTAGTTGAGGGCATACAATTGCGTTCAAAATATACTGAGTTGAAGCTATAAAACTTTGTTCAAAATATTTCGATTTCGGCATTAAATAACCCATAGAGGTGTTGATATACGGCTAAACAAAATCAATAGACCAAAAATAAAGATGGAATGTCTGAAACATTTCCTTAGTATATCAGATTGTTATATATGACTTCGTCCCTCCATACACAAGCTTGCCTTCCATTCATTTGCCAGTTAAACCCCTCCCTTGGATTCTTTCTCTGTCTACGTATGATAAGACATCAGTTAACATCACTGCCAGCGCGATGGCAGTAAAAATGAAATGAGGGAAAGTAAGATGGCGTCTTTGGCGCCAAATGAAGAGAGGAGGAAAAATGGCAAGCGATTTATCGATCTTTGTCGACAGGGGAAAATAATCTTGGTTATGGATGTTAGATTTAGTTAGAAAGAGGCTGAGTTTGTCTATTGTCCGATTGTAACTCTGTCGAAAGACTTACAAGATTTTTGTCACTAAAAACCATAAATAATTCATCTATCTATCTATCTATCTATCTATCTATCTATCTATCTATCTATCTATGTGTGTATTGGTGTATGTAATATAGTTTAAAATTTGTTCTACTTACTAGGGTAAGTGCTCATTATTGGAAATAAAACGTTTGTAGATACAAGAAATTTTTTCTTTTACAATGTATAAGGCGCGGGAGCCACTCGAGGTAGAGGGTTACAGATTAAGAGGCAAAGTTTATGCGGATATGTGAGGAAGATAGCGGTTAACCCTAGATTTGAACAGGTTAAGATTGTTGTGATCGGAAAAACATCCTCTTTGGAGTCTGTTCCACAAGACAGCTGATCGAGTGGATTTTATATCTCACCAATGGAATACGAAGGGAATAATGGTAGTTCACTACAATGTTCATAGCATGGCCGATCTTATCTGTGAAGGTTAGGACTGGTTGAACTGAGGAATATGGTTCGCCTGAGCACATGGAAATAGCGATAGAGGCTTGCGTTGTTTCGTCTTTGAGAAAGCGTTTATAGGGTGGAAAATAATTTGTTAGCCACAAGGAGATGGAGACGTTTTGGACTCTATCGATACTGGAATGTGAAGACTAGGAACCTCTTGTCCATATCTGGCAACAGTATTACATTTCTGGCCTGATCTAGCTCTTGTAAAGGTAGAGGATAGCAGAAGGTGTGAGGAACTTACCAGGGCAGTACAGAGAACAGACCATTTTCCCGGCATCTTTAGCGATGGATGATACGAAGGAGTTCTACTTTAGGTTTGGGTTAAGTTTAAGTCCCAACAGCAGCTCATGGCAGGGGATCTCCTCTAGGGAAGTACCGTTCATCGTGATTGGTGATAGTTTAGGGACCGGTCGGCGATGATGGAATGTAACTAGTTTTGTTTTCGAGGTAGTGCATGCAACCAGCCAGTTTTCCCCCACTGAGATAGGTCAAAGGAGATATCAGCTGCCACTCACTGTTCGTCTTGGAGGTGCACTCATAAACCGTTGCATAGGTATTCACAAATGATCGGAGTATAGTCTTAGGCAGATCATTTATGTAAAATGAAAATAGGGTTGGTCCGAGAAGCGACCACTGTTGGACGTCTGCGTTTATCGCTTGGGTCGCTGACAACTGGCTGGTAACTACAATCTTGAAGGACCTACTCATTAGGTAGGAGTTTATGATTGAATAAGACCATGCCAATGATTCTGTTGTAACCTAGAAAAGGTTATCGAATGAGGAATAACCAAAACGGAGGTTGGAATTGAAATGGTAATTTTTATAACATCAACAAAATACAATACTCGCCCGCGGCGTGAAGTAGGTAAACCACTGCTAGTAATGGACTACTTAGACAGCATATTACGATATTTACCTGCTTCCCCACGAGGTAGGATGCGGCACAAGGCTAAGTTTAATGTGGTGAAATCCGACAGGAAAAAATTACCCGTAGACCCCGCATACGTCGGATCGGGTATCTGTATATCTCCTCGGACGAGACTCTGCTCTTCGGCATAACCTCGTTCGGGTTCCTCTCTGCCCAAAGGTAGAGAATTCGATACGGCAAGAGCTTCTCACGCTAACAGCTCACGCTGCCAGCTTAGGCAGCAGATTTTCCCCACTTATAATAGTGTCCAACGTATTTATGAGGATTGGGCCATACGCCTTAGTGTACATAGGTACAGTATATAAGAGATTCCATGACTGGAGTGCTTGTGTAATAAACCATTATTCCACAAGGTCTTTGACTCATTAATACGATAGTACTTAAGAAGTATTTGTGGACAGAAATCAATAGCACATGGTGGCTAGCAGTGTCAAGCCTGAAGTGATCATCGGAACAGTGTCACATTGTCTGTATATATATGTGTATGTGCGGATCTATTTATGTACTTAATTCTGTATTAAAACTGCTTCAATGATCGCATATTTAAGAACTGTTTTTTTTGTCTAGATTTTTTGGATGAGGAACTGTCATTATCATTTTTATATTCAAAATATTGTATCTTTGTGATTTTTATCGCAACGTTTCAGCCACTACGCCCTCCTCATGTGTATATCGATCTGGAACTCCGAATACAGAGAATTCTGAACTTAAATTAAACTGTTCTCATTCAACTACTTATGTGTAGATATATTTCATTTAGCACTGTTCAGTTATTGCTCACCCATTTTCCACTGACTGCAAGTAGAACAGCGATTGAACTCACAACCAATACGTCACCAAAGTTGCAAACCAACGTTTCTACTCACTAGGCCACTGTTGTTGCGCATTTTTTTGATTACTGCTGCTGCTACTGCGGGTGAAGACTTGCTATCATTTGTTTTCCTTTCTTTATTAGCGGTTCCCATATTGTATTTATTTCTACGCTAGGCCTACTAAGGGTGTTCTCATACCTTAGCCTATGCGTTGATTCTTTTAGACATCTCTACGGTGTTCATCTCTGTCCAGCATTTTCACAATTCCACGGGGGCTGATGACCCCCACCTTTCCGTTCATATATGATCAGCCATGCCAGATACATAGTGTAATTTACGAAATGTTTTTGTTTTATTTATTGCTTCATATCTCTAGATTCTCTCCAAGAGGACATACGCCGAGTTTGTCTGTTATAACTGCCCAGATATTTTCGATCTAGCTCTTTCCGCTAGAAACATAGTCATTATTAAAGTATGACATCTTCAAATTTAAGGAGATAAACTATGGCTGTTAGTTGCTTATTTTTTTAAAATTTTTCAGTATCCAAATTAAATCTTACTGTATTTGTTTGTTCTGATGATGTCACGCATAGGGAAATGAAAAACTGCACTGGGCCGAATGTATCAGCTTGTTGTTAAATACTTTGAAAGTTCCTTGAACAGATTTAATAAGATGTTTTTTTTTCTTAGCTGAGGGAGATTTAAAATTCTGAGTCAGGCTTCATGAAAATGATGTCTTTAACACTTTACAGGCGAAAGCATAGACTGATTAATAAAAAAGATTTTGTGTATATAATAGGAAAACGATATAAATTATGAAGCCAAATGATACTTTTAGGAGACAGGTAGCAAGTTAATCTGTAGTATATAGTAAAGATTAAACAGTCAATATTTAAATTGAAAATATTAAAAGTCTGGCCCAAATTGCTACGGTTGCTAGAGGTTTTGCCCTGTTTCTCGAATTGCATCATAGTTCTTGATATGGTAGTTCTTGAAAAACCAAACAGTTTAGCAACCTTAGTGATTGAGGCTCCTGCCATGCGAGCTCCAACAATTTGCCCTTTTTCGAACTCAAAGAGGTCACGCATTTAGCTTAAATTTTACTAAATTCTAAAAATAAATAAGACAAAGACTTTAAATTAGATAAAAAAACATATTTACAATAGATATAACCTGCAATTACGAAGTTTTAGTTAAAGTTCTTAATATAATAGGTCTTTGAAATATAGGAGTGTAATTTGCACTTGTTCCAATTATTTTGTCCAACCCCTGTATCTCTCTATCTCAGTCTGTTATTATTATCAAATCAGACGGAGGCTTCTCATACAAAAGGAGGCGTTGGTCCGAATCTTGCGAATCATGTTAAGTTTTATTGAGAGCACAGGCCGGTAGACGAAATAAACACTGTTTTAAAAAAATTAAGGAAACGGCGCGTCAAATCAAATACGAGTATCAACTGAAGGTAACGTGTGAACTAATACAAATAAGTCGCATTAAAAAAGCATTAATTTTTTAGAAATATATATATATATATATATATATATATATATATATATATATATATATATATATAAATATATATATATATATATATACACATTCAAAAAGAAATCGGAAAATATATTCTTACTCTGTCCTGGACATTGAGTTCTATCTGGTTTCTTTCCACTTGGGAATTCATATATATATATATATATATATATATATATATATATATATATATATATATATATATATATATATATATATATATATAGTACAGGTAATAAATCCGTTGGTATATAATCCAAGTGAATCCCAGTAATATCAAATATTAAAACTGAGTCACAGAAAGAGCTCAATGTATTTATTATAACAGAGTATAAAAAGTACACAACAGAATCCAAAATTACCTCATATGCCGGTTGGTATAGATCTATCTCAACCAACGAAAACTACGTCAGTCTTATTCAACTCTGGTATATAGACTGTGTTCGTGTCGGAATTAGAATTTTTGCAGCCGTCGAAAAATTTTTCCATTTCGAAGTTTCAGTCAGCCGAAATGCCCGAGTCGGTGGTTATGGGAGGGCTGAACGTATTAGCCTTAAAGGGAAGAGGTTTTATAAAATTAACTCGGATATTAACCTTATGACATTAAATTGGGGTTACATGAAGAATAAGTTGTTAATTTGAAATTAAAAGAGAGCCGGAAATGGAGATTTATAATATATATATATATATATATATATATATATATATATATATATATATATATATATATATGTATGTTACATGAATCATTCATACAAAAAGCAGATAGTGAAGTCAATGATATAAATGGCAAGAATCACTGTCGCAAACAATTTTTAATAAAATACATTAACCTCGAACCTGCAAATGAATGTTATGATCCCTGTTTATAAATTCCAATGCACAATCGAAAGCTTGTAGCAAAAAAAGACCTTATACAACTAGAATTTATAAACAAGGATCATAACATTAATTTACAGGTTCGAGGTTAATGTATTTTACTAAAAATTGTTTGCGAGAGTGATTCTTGCCTTTTATATCATTAACTTCACTATCTGCTTTTTTATGAAAGATTCATGTAATGTAAATTGAACTGCACCACATACTTGATATATATATATATATATATATATATATATATATATGTGTGTGTGTGTGTGTGTGTGTGTGTGTGTGCGTGTGTGTGTGTATTTATGTATATATGAAGTTAGGGTCCTACTTAAAGAATAATACATTACACTTAAAATGATATATATTAAAAGGATTAAAATTAAGTCATATTTAGAATATTTGTATTAAATTTAAGTAAGGATATATTAAAAATATATATTAAAGTATAAAAATAAAAAATAAAAAAATATTTTATATTAAATAAAAATAAAATATTTTATATTAAAATAACAGATAAAAATATATAGACTTAGATAAAGTTAATACATCACTAACAGGGTTCCACTTCCACGGGCGAGTTTCAAGTTCCCCCTTTCTGACCAGTATGGTAAGATCTAGATTTACAAATGAAGTGGGAGTGGCGATTAAATAACATGTGACTTGAATGTTCTTTACATTTTATTCACTAATATCTCATCAGATGCTCTCAGCAAATGTGTTTGTGAAGCGGTTCCTGTCGTCGCATCATCCCGGTCCGGCACACGGACTCGATATTCTCGTCTACGGTGTGAGAGAAACTACCTGGGGCCGCTCTTTATATAAAAATTCGTCCAACATTCTCGCTATTACGCTTGAAAACTGGGTGCAGTTGTGAGGTCACTTACCTCTGGGACAGACTCCAGGTCAACCGTCGAGTGCAATCGGCTTGTTTGTTGTGAACTTGAGGCCAAGCTTTTCCGGCACAATACGACATAATTATAATTTCGCCCATTTTGTCTAGCCTGCACATTATGCAACACTTTCGTATAGACCGACACACATGCATATCTTTAGTACTTTCCATACGTCAGCATTTTGTAACATAGATGAATGCAGCAGCCATTTTGGTAGTAACAGCGTTTTTCTCGCAGCAAAGCGAGAAACAACAAAATCTAGAAAGGTGGATCAACATGTAGTTTTTAACGACAGCATTCTTCGGAGGCATCGGCGTATAAGATGATCTAGATGATACATCTTTTATATTTCATCAGTCATCTATTTCGCCGCATGGAAAGGTACAGTCAAATTGTGCGGATAAGAAAAAATCGTCTTTCTATCAATAACAACATCAGAAAAATGTTCAAAGAACAAATTCTCTTTATCTGCTTTCCTTTGGTAAAAGAAAGAACGTTGTGGAATAGATAATGAGATTCAATCAGACGAAGAAACATGAGAAGCAAAAAAAAAAAAAAGATGAATAATTGTCAAATTATGTGAAGAATAGGATCGCTCTTATCTGTCTCGCTTTCAAGATTCAAAGACGAACGCATTTTCTTTCTCTTTTTAGTTGATTTATTGGTTTGAATTCGGTGTCAAAAGGAGAAAAAATGGACGTTGCAGCTCGTTAACTGAGAAATAATACAATGCGCTGATTGGTTGGGAAATTTGTAGTCAGACAGCTGATTGGTCAGAAAAAAAGCTTTAATGATTCTTTAGTCGTTTCTGTTAACAAAAAAATCTCTTATTTTCTTTATTTCTTTTCCCCTCCTTTTTGAAAGGACAATTCTCTTTTTCACTATTACTTTCTTCTTTTAATCTTATCTCTTCTTTCTTTCTTTCTTTCTTTTTTCTTTCTTTCACTTTTCCTTTTCTCTTCAAATGATTTTATTCTTTCCTTAATTTCCATAATTTTTGTATTTTTGCCCCGCCTTCTTCCTTTTTCATTTTTATTTAGCAGACTCACCCGTTTTTATGTTAATTCTTTCTTTGTATCTTTTTTCTATATTGAGTAACGTATATTTGCAGTCAGATTTGTTGTTTTTCTTTGCATCATAGATTCAAGGACTATTGCCTGCTCGTATATCTACACTCTTACAAGCGAAATGGCATTACATATGAAGACGTGAACAATTTGATTATAACTTTCGGTTATGAGATGTGATTCCCTTTATATTCTCTCAACCCAGCGGTAGTCGTTAATCTCGCGTATCGCATTCGATATCTGTTTGCCACAGCACGTCGGTAACATGCGACGCAAGGTCATGTGGGAAGTCGGAGCGCGTGCACTGAGGCCAGATACCAAAATAGCTCAGCCCCTGCAACGGGGCTTGTGCTGGTACTGGTATTTATACCAACTGAGCTTCTTCAGTGAAAATTGTGTGGTACCGTAGCGGGTAATTCTTCCCCAGGTCCGGGTACCTCTGAATTATTTTGTTTGCCTTTTGCTCGAAGACAAGAACACAAATGGGTTGCGCTCTGTCTGAAGACGAAGACACAAATGTGAGATGATAAACGAAATGCGGAATCTCGCAATTCGCTATCGTATTCGGTATTTACACGCGCGCTCTCGACGCAAACGCAATGTCATGCAAGGACAAGTTTAATGTGGGTTTATCCAGCAGAGGCATGAAAAATTCTCGAAGATATCTTGTCGACGGTTTAGATCCCGGGCAACCCAGCACTCTATTGAAGGAGAAGTAATGACCGCTGGATCTTGAGCTAATATTATTGGCGGAGGGGCGACCTCTGCCGCTCAAAATACAATACTCGTGTATCCAATTCAGTATCTACTTGCTGCCGCAAGGTGTTCCCCGGGCAGTTGTTCCCCGAGACTGGACAATTATTTGTCATTTTATTGCGCTTTGTCTGAAGACAAAGACACCATTGAGAGATGATAAACGAGATACGCTACACCGAATCTCGCAAGTCCGACTGGCAAGAATCGTGTATAATATTCTGCCCCACCCGTTACTGCTTGGGCATTTATATAGTCTCTGTGTCTTAGCTATACTAATTAGGCAGTCATTTACATGTAACTACATTCTGTATATCCTTCTTATCGTCTCTTACTATATATATATATATATCGACGGGAGAGTCCATCATATATATATATATATATATATATATATATATATATATATATATATATATATATATGATGGACTCTCCCGTCGAACTCGACGTATTAGGGTCAGGCAGATCAGTTCCCAGAAACTGAAAGCTCGACACCGACACATGAGATTTGATTATAGTGGTGAAGGCTTTGAGCAGGGCCATCCACACTTTTTGGAGAGACGAATACAGGGACCTAGTGCAGCGAATGCCACAAGGTCCCCAAACGACCCTCCGCAGGTTTTGAATTCAGAGTTGTCCTTCTTCTAGACCAGTTGCCATCCAAGGCTATAGAACCCAGTCTGTCCTGCTATTTACCCATTACTCCACCGTGCCTCTCTCCCTCTCTCTCCTCTCTCTCTCTCTCTCTCTCTCTATATATATATATATATATATCTTTTACTCTGTCTCTCTCTTCCAGGTTTCAAATGCAAATATTACAAATGTAAACGAGAAAGGAAAATTACATTGTTTTAAGAGAGGGACGTATTTTGTGAAAAAGTATCCCTAAGAATTGGCAAAAGATATTAAAAATATGAATAATATTCATTTACATTATTTACATTATTCGGACTGTAATCCTCATCTTCCTTGCCATATTCACAACGTTTCGGTCGTTGTACGCTCCAGCCTTCTTCAGGTGATTGGAATTTCGAACTAAACCGTTTATTTCGTCCATCGTATAAAGGCGTTGATTAGACCCAGTGACTAAACCCAAAGAGTTGTGACTTTAATACCAGGCCACAGCAGTACTGAACCAAAACTTGGGGAGTTGAGTTAAAGGGAAATAACTGCGACATCCGGAAGAAGCATGGCACGTGAAACTAGAACAATCTATCCCGGTGAACGAAATAAAGGGTTCGATTCGCAATTCAAATCACCTGAAGAAGACCGGCGCGTACAACGGCTGAAACGTTGTGAATATGGCAATGAAGATGAGGATAACAGCACGAATAAATGTAAATAATGTAAGTAATCATAATATCTTCTCAGAGATATAGACATATATTGAATAATGTTTGTTTGACATGAAATCCTTAACCGGCTCTACTTGTGGAATCCAACAGGAATATGCGAAAAATAAATGCAAGATTACTGTTAGGGAGATCCGTAATATTCACTTACGCGCAAATACCCTTGGAAAATGCTTGAATCAACTTCTCCTCCTCCAAGTTATAGGTTAATTCGTAAAGCTTGTATCACTCAAAAGAAAAATGTTCTCATAATCTATAAATATTTTGTGGCTTTAAGTAAATTGCAATGGGTCGATACATTGTAAAAAAGCGAACCAAACAACCAACGGTGTCTGCGCGAATGTGAATGTAATAAACAAAAATTATAACATAAGAATGTTATAACATCCCTACAAAATAGCCATTTTGTTTCAACACTTCTGGTGTCATATCAAGTGATAGTGTGTTGGTTGATAGCTAAACAGTTTTTTGAAAATCCCCCCAAAAATGCACCCCCCACCTCAATAGGAAAAAAGGAAAAAGACAAAGAGAAATAAAAGAGTTAAGAAAAAAAATAAGACAGCACGTCATAATTCCAAAGAAAAAGAAGAAAAAAGAATGGAAGAGAATAGAATAGAAAAGCAAATAGTACAAAGATCTCCATGAATACGGAAAAAAAGAGAAAGAAAGAAAGAAAGAAAGAACAAAAGAAGACAGTTGTTGGTAACAATTCAGACAATGAAAGAATGTTAACATTAAGATAAAAATAAAAGTCATTGAAACAAAGCAAGTTCAGTCGACCAATGATGACAATTCCAGAACAACGTAACTATAAACAATTTATGTAATAAACTAAAGCACAATTTGAGCTCGGAAGGTTTCTCTTTCCTAGACTGGCTGTCGCTCAAGGTTATAGATCTCCGGTCTATTGTGCTATTTAACTTATATCAGTGGATAGGGGAGAAAATATGGATCTGTGCTTTTTCCCAAGGACATTAGTGCAAAACTTAACAGACGGGGCTGGAATTTGAACTCAGTTCTCCGATACCGCTCTTAGTTCCGATAACTGTTACCTTACACACACATTTTTAATTTTTTTTTAAAGCATTTCATCCTAAGCAAGACGGGATGCCACTAGAACGCAAGGGGGTTACAGAGAGTGGGAGCGAGAGTAAAGAGACGCGATAGAGGAAAGGATGAAGAGAAGGGCAGGGAATAGATCAAGGCCTCTGTAGATGTCGATTGACATTACATTTGAATAGTCGGACATTATAGCAATCAGGGAACCAAGTAATAGGAAGGGAATTCCACAGACGGGAGGTGTGAGACATGAAGCTATTGGAGTAGAAGAGACGGCTACATTTAACCGTTTCGACAGTGAAGGGGTGGGATCGTGATGCCAGCCTAGTAGCACGTTTAAATTCATGCAGTCTGGGAACTAGCGGAATTAGCTCGTCGGAGCAGTTACCGTGAAAGTATTTATAGAAAAGAGGCGACTGCAGGTCTGTGAGAGAGCGACTGTTGACGAGATGCCAGATCAGGGCCAATCACATTGCATATCTGTCGCTATATATATATATGAAATTTGCCAGTGTCAAAATCCTGGTTACGACGACTGATTGAAAACAGCCCAGCCGAAAAGGGACCTGCGAATGATGCGCTTCAAAAGGTTTTCAAATGAAAGTGACACCAGATTTCAAAAATATAATGTGAGTTATGCTTACAGGTTTGGGTTGGCAGAGGTACGAAACTTATTGAGAGCTCTAAGGATAGCGGGGAAGTGGAGAGTCATGATCACCTACGTCCTGAAAGGACATGGCACATAAAAACAGAGAAACAGAAGCTAACTACACCAAATCCCGATTCTTATACACTGAGGGCTACACTAGTTACTTTAGTGGGAAAACGCATGGATCATTTTTAGTGTTATCGAATCATTTCTGGAAATGAGGATGAAAGTATAAAAACGTCATTTCCGAGATTAAATTTTCTATTTCCCTCCTGAGATGAAGAAAATAAAATAAAACGAAATTATCGAAAAGTCGGAATGCGGATCAAAACAAAACGCTCAATTTTATAATCAGATTTTACGTGTGTATTTTGGAATATCATTCCAGATTTGGAGTTTTAGCCGACATCTGTTTTATTTTAAATATCTCGAAAGACCGTCGGAGTACATGTCATTTTCTTCGTTTTATCAGGAAATAAATTTTTTGTTCATCTCGATACAACGTCATTCGCTGAACGTAGTTTGGAATTGATCCTAATTATTAAAATGAAAATAAAAACATTTTTTAAAGATAACTTTTGCTTGAATATTTTATTTTTCAGAAAATATTATCTTTTTGATCGTCTTTATTCTTTTTTTTTTCATTCACCCATTCTTGTTTTGGTTAGTCAGTTATAGGCCATGCGTGATACATGCTTAGGCGATCATGCATCTTTCGATACATAACTGACGAGGCAGATTTTTTCCCGCAGTAGGTTTTCATTTCTTTCTGCGGTAGTCCAATTGCTATCCAAGGCTATAGAATCCGGTCTGTCCTGCTATTTACCCATAGTTGGGGGGAGAAGAAGAGGATTCATACATTTCCCAAGAGTATTAGCACGTAAGTGAATGTAATGGATTTGACTTGAATTTGAACTCGGCTCTCCGATTCCTCAATCCGAGCCGCTATCCATTAATCCACCACAGTGTTTCATATTCATTCATTCTTTGTTTCTTTCTTTCTTTCTTTCTTTCTTTTTTTGTTTCTTTCTTTCTTTCTTTCTTTCTTTCAATTTCCCCCTTGTTACTGTTACTCGATCTTTTAATTGTTTAGCCTTTTTTCTCTTTTCATTCTTATTCCTTTACCGTCAATATGTCCTTATCTATCTATATGTTCCTATAAACCAGTTCCTTTATTCACGCTTCCAAAAGGCTATGCAAGTCACGTAATTTTAGCCAAGGCGTGCTAAAATTTATCATCATCCATGTTTTTTTTCTTTATATTATCACAAAATGAAAGAAGTGAGAAAACACTGTTGGCATTTATTGATTGCCTGACAGTAAACACTTCCAACTCCAAAACGCATATAATCATGAGATCATCAACAAATTTAAAACCGTAAGATGTTGTCAGACATCGCATTATTTGAAAATTATTAGCCACACAGAAGTGACACGATCCTAGATTAAATCGTGTTATTGTAAATAAATATTTTAAAATATTGCATTAAAATGACTACAATAAACTAAGATAATTATCTTAATCCTCTATTTTGAATATAATTTTATTTATCAGATCATTTGTAATAGTTTGTTTTGGGGTCAATTTTTAGATCTTTTGTTTTAATTCAACCCAAAATATTAATTCACTCCGAAATTAAACTAATTTATATTTATTAAAATACCAAAATTCAGAAATGTCCTTCAAAATTGTTGTAGCATATCTGCGGACGATAATGGGTATGTCCCTATTCTATTAAATACAGTAGTAAATACTGTATGTTGGTCTGCAGTCGGAGATTCGTCTCCAGCTGTGCTAGTCAAACTCTCTGCTTCGGGCAGAGAGGATCCCCAGACGAGGCTATGTCAAAGTGCAGAGACGCGTCTCGGAAAACAGCAAGAAATAAGGGGTCTACGAGGAATTTTTGGCCGAGTCTACGGGCTCGGATACCACACATTAAATTCGGCCTTGTGCCAAATCTAACTGCGCGGGGCGGTTGGTAGATATCCTGCATATTGGAGATTCATCTCCAGCTGTGCTGGTCAAACTTTCTGCCCCTGGACAGAGAGGATCCGCAGACGAGGCTATGTCGAAGGGCAGAGTCGTGTCTCGGGAAACAGCTACCCGACCACCTTTTTTATACGTGGTCTACGGGGGATTTTTGGCCGAGCCTACGAGCTCGGATATAGCACATTAAATTCGGATCTGTGCCATATCTGTCATGCTCTATTTGTAAAAGAGTCAGATCTTATCCTACAGACGAAACGTTACTAGCCTCACACAACTATACCGATATTACTATGGCAGATATTCGATCGAATTAGATTGCTTAGTTCCACTGGCTAAGACATTCGCAGCTAGGAAGTACCATGCCATGTTCACGGTGACAAATCACCCCCATTGACTTCATGTCTCTGATAAAAAAGAAAGTTCCGCTCAGACAGCTTCTTCATCACAAATATTATTTTGCGGAACAACCTCCCGAGAGAATTCCATAAGTCTTACGGCCAGATCATGTTGAATGCTTTGGCGATGATAAGGATTTTCCGATACAAGTTCTTTAACCCTTAGCTGGGAGGAGAATAAGTGGGTTCATAGATTTCCCAAGCGTATTCCCAAATCCGACTGGATTTCGAACTCGGCTCTCCGTTTTCTCATTCCTAGCCGTTATCCATTACACAACTCGCACATCCAACTTACAGCACCTGGTATTCCAGGGTGGTCATCCATCTACGTACTGATCAGGCTCAACGTTGCTTAACTTCGGTGATCGGACGCAACACTTATCCCACAGACGAAACTTTGCTAGCCTTACACTACTCTGTCGATAAATATGGCAGATGTTCGGTCGAGTTAGTTTCACTGGCTAAGACCTTCCCAGCTAGGACCTATCATGCCATGTTCACGGTGACTAACCATCCCCATTGCTTTCGTGTCCCTTTGATAATAATAAGAAAGTCCCACTCAGACAGCGTCCAGCACATGTGAAAAGGGCGCACCACACCACATTGACGGAAAAGGGCTTAATCTAATAAGAATACAATTAAATACACTATTACTCAATCTTCGCGCAGATGAAATAAAAAGTTGAAGTGGTAGAATTGTGGTTCTACAGAAGGATACTGAGAATACCGTAGACTGAACATGTGAGTAACGACGAAGTTTTTTTTAGAGAAAATGGAAGCAAAAAGGACAACTATACTTAGCATAAGAAATAGGCAAATGAAATGTAAGGTACATAATGAGAAAAGAGGGCTTGGAAAATTTAACACTCACAGGACATTGAAGGCAAGAGGGAAAAAGAGAATAATCCACTTACTGAGCTTCAGTGGATGATTCACCGAACAAGTATTTGGGGAGATAGTGAAAAGGCAAAAAGCTAAGAACTACGAAGAACAGGAAGATGTGGAGATTCATAAAATGTTTTCAAGTAACACGGCACATGGAAAAAGTCTTCTTCACTCTTGTGTTGCTGCGCCGATTCTTAGGGTGAAGCCGAGTATATTACTTTCTCGTACTACGTGACTCAAGTGCGAACTCTCAACTGATAGAAAACTATATATGCTTTAAACAACGCTTTAACTGGCTAAGCTACTTGCCTTTTCAACGCAAAACCATATTTGTGTATCCGCACGCTCGTTTACTTAAGGTGAAATGATATATATATATATATATATATATATATATATGATGAAAACGTGGAAAAGACAAAGCAAAATCCGAATATGTAAGTATACAGTTTTAATTTTGTTTTTGTTTGGGTGTCGACGTCAGGGCATGGTTATTGGAGACTTAAATATAAATATGTCTCCAATAACCATGTCTTGAAGATGGTCTACTAGACAGAAACGTCTGACGTCGACAGCAAAACAAAAACAAAATTAAAACTGTATACTTACATATTCGGATTTTGCTTTGTCTTTTACACGTTTTCATCATACCGTCGGATCTACATCCACATATTTGCTTACATATATATATATATATATATATATATATATATATATATATATATATATATATATAAAAGTGGACATGGAAGTCAGCACTTAGAGGCGACAGTCTGTTTCATGCTAGTGCAATCGCCTGACGATTGCACTAGCATGAAACAGACTGTCGCCTCTAAGTGCTGACTTCCATGTCCACTTTTATATTTACACACGCTCTATCTCTGATATTGAGCACTTTACCCCATAAATATAGCACACTTTAAGACTATATTTCTGCATATATATATATATATATATATATATATATATATATATGCTCTGTTATAATAAAGGCATTGAGCTCCCCGTGGATCAGTGTTAATATTTGTTATTACTAGGATCCACCTGGATCATATACCAACGGATCTATTACTTGTACCATATATATATATATATATATATATATATATATATATATATATATATATATATATATATATATATATATATATATAGTTATACAGATATTGTGTGGTTTGTTTGTTTTGTTTGTGTAACAGCATAACTCCTTATAGGGCATTTTAAATTTAATTTCCTTGGGAGCATTAGTAATTTCTTTGACAAAAATGAATTGCTAGTAACTTAATCCTTCAAAAATGTATTGCTGGCAATTTTTCTTTTACAAAAATGTATTGCTGGTACTATCTTTTTTTATAAATAGGTATTGATAGTAATTCCTTTACGCTGGCGATTCTACTGCAAAAATGTTTTTTATAATTTAATATTGTTTTGATCCCAGTATGGGGGTTAACTATTTACCCAAAGCTGGGGCCCTAACAGGTGCTACCACCTCAGGTCAGGGTGGGCCAGGGAGCAACAGCAATTATGAGGTGGTTCCACGCTCCACAAAAACTCCCGAACAGAGACCTTGCTGCCGGACGTCGTTTATCGTCATACCCAGGAAACTAGTCGGCGTGGACATATGCATCAACACGGCAAGGTGGTAACTTTCTGTTTTACACGTTATATCTTCAGAGTAAACTGAAAATCGTATTGGAACTAACTGTTAATTAAATACACTGTATTAAGTGCATTTTCAAGGAAGAAAAATGTTTAAAATTGCTATTTGTGTAAAAGAAATATCTGTTTTTAATTATTCGGCTACGGATTTATTGATGCAGCGACTTATTAAACGTGTACAATGCTCCCGCCCACGCTAAAAGCTATTTTTTAAAATAAACAATTGAAAAACTGGCTTTATAGTCGAAAACGTTTGTACACACATAATGTGTGATACTTAAAGGTTCTTATAAGTACTACATACACATGAAGAATTGCCCTAATTCTTAAAGTTGCATTTAAAAATGAAAATAAAATTTAATAACACGCACATATCATCCCGTAAATACTACCTGATTTAAATAAAACGTTTCGTCGCAAAAGCATTTTATTCTACTCCAAAAGCTCTTCACAATTTTTGTTCTGTCATCGATTGTCACTGAGTAGAATTCTTGATCGCGACAAGAGCTCTTTATTGCGCCTTTTTATTCTTTTCATTTTGTTGCATTTGACGCCGAAGCAACAGAGATATTAACGACAACGGATAGATTTATCTGGTATTGTTAAACGGAATACACGTATAGCCCTGATATCCCGGCAAGCTGGTTTAGAAATCGCGCAGCTGTTCAAGATAAAAAGGAAAAATTCCAAGTTTTTAAGACCACTAGATTGTTAACAAATAAAAAAAGAGATAATAACAATGATAATCTTTAGCGTGATAAAAGGAATACGCGGCTTTTTATATATGAATAAAGACAAAAGAAAAAACTTTTCGTTACCAACGCGTTTCCTCCTCTGAAAGACTTTATCAAGACAAATGTAAAGATTTTATTTTGAAAGAACTATTTATAAACAAAAAAAGTAAAAAAAAAAAAAGTTAGATTTTCAGAATTTTTAATTTTAAGAATGTTCATGATTTGACTTCAAGCTAAATGAAATGCAAATTATGGAGGATTCTAAGTGATGTAATTTTAAAGTGAGTAAATTTTGTTGTTGACATTTTCATATTTATCATAGAATTATTATTTATTTTAATTTGATAAAAAAAAGTTATGTATTTATTTTAAATAATGGAAAGTTTTGAATTTAACGATTGTCTTTAATTTTTAAAAAATAATTATGGTCACACATGAATTTAATGAATTCCAATCGAATCCATTACATTTATTTACGTGCTAATACCCTCCCAGCGATGGGTAAATAGAAGCACGGACCAGGTTCTATAGCCTTGGATGTCAACTGGTCTACCGCAGAAAGAAATGACAATCTACTGCGAGAAAAAAAGATACATGATCGCTTAAGCGTGATTCATGCATGGCACAAGACTGACTGATGTTGTCTTGCGAAAGGGTTACATATTTTAGCAAATGAGTTATTTGAAAGAATTCAGAGCATAGATTTATATTTTGGCAAGATCCGATAGCGGCAATCTCAAAAAATGTTTCTCTGAGTTATTTTCTTTTTTAATAAATGTGGCATTCTTTAGATCAAAGAATATTCATGAGCGTTCTTAATTTAAAATTTTGAAGACCTACCGCTATTTTTATTTCTGTTTATAAATACGTTTCGCGCAATAAAACCTTATATTTACCTTGATCAGAGGACGAAACACGTTGGTAAAGAAAAGTTTTCCTTTTGTTTTTATTCACATTGTCTTTTTACAGATATATTTTTATTCATATCATAATTTATATAAATATATATATTATTTATTATAATTTTATCATACATACAAAAACAG
>OZ038503.1:49058723-49098723 GCA_964036315.1 Acanthosepion esculentum
AATACCTCGGTTATCAAACAAAATTTCGGTTCTCGAACAACATTGCTAAAAGCCGAACCGAACCGAGTTAACTCGAACGAAATCATTTTTAGAGTCGACCGCCATGTTGAACACATTCGTGTGTTGCGCTGTGCTTTTCGTTCCCAAATTTATTGTGCCTTTTTTCTCTTCCTTAGTCCTGAGTCATGGCTCCAAAGAAAGCTAGCAGTGATACTGGTAAAGGAAAAAGGAAAATTAAGAGAAAAACAATTGTTGATGAAATTGTCTCTTCCGACTCAGTTTCTTATGGCAAAATCAACGATCTATACTATTCTTATAAATAAAGAGACGATCATGTCTTTCCTTCCCTTTTGCAAACAAAAACATCTCTTTCCTTCCACTTACGCCATCAACTCTCCTACATGCAGGTACGGTAAAATTAAAGTCTATATTTTACCTGTTTAGTATTGGGTTTATTTTTTCTTAGATTTAATGATTTTCATTAGTTTTGTACCTAAACTCGTGCACAAAGTAGTGTTGTTAAAGTTTAAATAAGCAATCATCTTGGGACCAGGAACGAATTAATTCATTTTATATTGTTTCCTATTGGAAAAAATAGTTTCGGTTTACGAACATTTCGGGCTACGAACAAGCTTCAGAAACGAGTTAAGTTCGTGAACCGAGGTTCCACTGTATTTCTTTCCGCATTCATTCATTCTTTTTTCTTTCTATTCTTACAGAGAATTTTAAAGTTTTTTCCTCTTTATTTATATCTTCCATTTTTATAAATGATGTTTTTTATTTCCTCTAATTACTTTATTTTTCTTTTTCTTTTACCATTTATTTTTATTCTTTCTTTCTCTTCCCATTTCCATTTTTTTATTTCGTCTTTTAGTCGTTTATATATTTTTTATTTTGTCACGTATTTGAAATGTTTTTCTTTCTTTCTTTCATTCTTTTTTGTCACACAGTTTTATTTTACATTTCTTTACTTTTCTTTTTATCACTTCTATTTTGAATTATTATGATTCATTTTCTTTTGCTCGCTTTCATTTAGATTTTTCTTTTATCAATGGTTCTCTTTCTTTCTCTTTCTTTCTTTTATCAGCCATTATTATTCAGCAGTCGTTTTTGACTTTCTTTCTTTTTCACTTCTGCTTCTTTCTTTCTTTCTTTCTTTTGCCACGTAAGATTTTAAATTTTTTCCACTTCTTTCCTTGTTCTTTTTTTCATCCTTTCTTTTAACGACTTTAATTTTTGTCTTTCCTTTATCATTTATTCTTTTCTGTCTGTCTTTCTTTCTTTTTTCTTTCTTTCTTTTAACCACTTCCGTGCCATTTAAAACAACAAAGTCAATTCCTGTAGAGTTAATAATTCATAATCATTCTTATTTTACGTCTTTTAAACTTTTTTTATCACTCTTTAATTCTTTTATTCCCCTCCTTGCTTTTCTTTTCTGCTTTTTCTCTCTTCAACATTTTATAATTTATAAAAAATCCTAATCACTCATAAGCTGAACACAAGGAGTAGAGGGCCTTGAATAGACAGCGCAGCCCCTGGTAAATCTTTTATTATCGATCTTGTCCGTATAAAATACTCGTAGCTAAAAACCATGATATCCACTTCAGTTTCTTGACGGCATCTACCCAACGATCTTCTAGTCGACACGATCCTCCATTAAACTGCGTTGGTAATTATTAGGAGACGTGTAACTAAGGCACTTCAAACCTTAGAATATAAAGAGGAAACCTTAATTAGGATGTCCTTAAAAAACAGTGAAGAGGATTTTTGATCCAATCGTAAATGTATCTACTCTAAGTTGATTTCGCAAGAGTAATGCTCTTTTCATCGTAAAAGATTTTCAAGAATGCAAATCGTTAAGAACTGGCACCGATGATTGCGATAATGAAGAGTTCTTCAAAGGCAATTCTCCTGATTTTGTAGGCATCCAAAAGACAATAATTAGTAGGAGAGGGAAAGGAAGGAAAACAAAATTAGGGATTTTTCTGCTATAGGAAATGTTGCTTTACAGCGTGTTTGCTTTTTAATTGATCGTAATTTAGGACGATAAAGAATCAATAGAGAGAGTGGGAAAGTGGGGGAGAGACAGAGAGAAAAGAAAGGATAGGGAGAAATAGAGTAAGAGCGAAAAGTCTGAGACAAAAAGAGGAAGAAAGAGAAAAAGGAGGATTGTGAGAAAGAGGAAGGTAAAGGGAGGAGAAGAATAGGATTTTAAAAAAATTAGGTTTAATTTCTGAATTGTATTAAAATTTTAGGCTTCTAAGTTTATTTTGTGATTTAAAAAAATCATTTCTTCTGGGTGTTATTTTTATTTTTTTATTTTTTTATTTTTTGCTTTATACATTAATTACTTAATTAATTGCATTCTTTCTTTTTTTTTTTAGGCTATCTCTTATTTTATCCTTCATTCTCATCCATTTATTATTTTCCCTTTCTTTCTTTTTCATTTCTATTCGTAAGTTAATACTTTTTTCTTTTTTAATGAAATCTTTGTCTTGTGTATTTCTTTCTTTTTCTTTAAGCAACGTTTTTCTTTTTAAATTTTATCACTTCACCATATCCTTCCTTCCTGCCTTTATTCCTTCCTTCCTTCCTTTGTTACTCTTTACTTTTCTTTGCATGTCTCTCTCTTCCTTCTTTCATCTCATCCTTTATCTCTCCAGTCCTTCTTTCCTGACTAAATCTATTTCTTCCTGTCTTTATTTCTTTGTCCGTCACTCTGTCCTTTTTTTCCATTTTTCCCTCAATCTTTCCATTCATTCTTTCATTCCACAATCTGTTCCTTCCTTCCTTCCTTCCATTTTTCATGCCTTTGTCCGTCATTCACTTTCTTCTTTTCTTCCTCCCTCATTCTCTCAGTTCTTTCTTTCCTTCCTTTCACGCTTTGCATTTTAAAAGCGACATTCTGTATTCAAAACCTGTTTCCTTCCAATTACTGATCCATAATGCTTTTTCCAGTAAATAAAACAGGCAGAAGAAAATCCGTTAAAAAGATACCCCCCAACAACAACCCACCCCACAAAAAAAACACAAACAACTGATCCACTTTCTCTAATTCAACCCCGTAAATTTATTTTGATGCTTCCAACATTTTTATCGTCCTTTCCTCCTTCGTTCTGTTTTCAGAACACACTGAGTTTACGTACTGTGTATCTAAAATACTTGATGATATGCACAGAGAGCACGCTTCAAAAACATTATGCCAACGTTATGACAACGTTATGACAACGTTACGACGGCGTTTCGTTACGACCATTTCGTCGTAAATCGGTTCTAAACTAAGTTGCACACATTTGGAGTGAGTTGTCATCTCATCAGGTTTTTTTTGTCTTTCTGAGAGTCTGAAAACAACAATAAAATGATTGTTTAAATCGACACATGTCGACTTGTTGTCAAAAGATATTGCTTAGCATGTGAAAAATGTCAGAAATACACACATAAAAGCTGACCACGGTCTTATTTACAATAGATGACTATAAAGCACCCGGTATTTGATATAAACCGCTGGGAAAGCCCTAGCGTTCATGCATGCGAAGCGGCTGCTCCTCTATTGGTACGCAGTCTCTCCATAAATATAACATCCGTATGAGAAATACAATTGGTAACCTTAAGTGTACGTCGTAAGCAGTGTGCGACATAAATTCGGGACTTTAGTGTTTTAAGAGGAGAAGGTAAGAAGTTCAGATTATAAGGATATGTAGGAAAGATAACGGCTGACTCTAGACTTGAAGAGGTTAATATTATAGTGACAGGAAAGGCATCCTTCAGTGAATGTTTGGCACAAAATTGCGGTTCTTGAGTAGAAGCTGTCCGATAAAATGCGAAGTAAATGTGGATTATTTGACCCTGTGTATGTGGCATGACAGTTCTTAGCTGTGAAGATTTGGAACTCTGGTATATAGCTCGTTAGAACTTTATCTATGGAAATAGCTAGTGGATTTCTCGAATATTCCGGACGGTAGATGTAGTTGGAGAAAGAAAATACTGTTTAATTTAAAAAATGCTCCTACTCGAATAGGAGTATTCATAAAAAATAACGTTTAAACAAAATAAATTAAAAATAAAAATATGTCTGATTTAATCCATTTCCTAAAAATAATTGCTTTGTTTACGTTGGGATACGATACAGAGGAGATATGGATGTTTCGAGAATCGGCAGAGAAATGTGTGATCAAAAGACACGATTCGGGCTTTGTTTGACCGGAAGTCCTACGTAATCGAGCCATGTCGGATCCAATGAAAGTTTCCCAAAGGGAATGCAGGTTCGAATCCTGCCGGAGGACGCATATTTTTCTGACATGATTTCTCGAATATTCAGGCCGGTAGATGTAGCCGGAAAAAAAACTGTTTAATTAAAAAAAACAAAAACAAAAAACAGACCTTCTACTCGAATATGAGTATTCCTTAGAAATAACGTTTACACAAAATAAATTAAAAATTAAAGTATGTCGGATTTAATCTATTTATATATATATATATATATATATATATATATATATATATATATATATAG
This sequence comes from Acanthosepion esculentum, assembly GCA_964036315.1. NCBI lineage: Eukaryota > Metazoa > Mollusca > Cephalopoda > Sepiida > Sepiidae > Acanthosepion > Acanthosepion esculentum. Next base: position 49,063,237 of record OZ038503.1, read on the forward strand.
AGAGAGAGAGAGAGAGAGAGAGAGAGAGAGAAAAACAACTGAAAAGTTGCAAATTAAAAAAATTGAATGTTTTTTTGTGAAAGTATATATATATATATATATATATATATATATATATATATATATGTACATATATATATATATATATATATGTACATATATATTTGATATTTCAGATCGGGCCCGATCTTTCATCAGAAATGACTGTTTTCAGAAGTTTGTTTACATTATGTAGCGTCCGTCGCGAGACGCGGACGTCACGTGATATGGAATGCAACTGTGTTTGAATATTTCTAACGTAAATCTAACTCTAGTAATATTTTAGATGTTGTTTAAAATTTTTTTTAACTATATCTAAAAAAAATTTTTGTTTAACTATTGAAATATTTATAAAGATTTAAAATACCCAAGTCTTTATTTAACCTAGTTTATATGTATTTAATTTTAAAATCCAGTATTTTTCATTTTTTCTGCGTGTGTATGTGGAACTGAAATCAGAATCTATCCATACACATTTACAGTTTTCTAATGAGTGTCCTGGTTGATTAAACGTTCAGCTATGGGGGAATAAGGATTGTTTTAACGTATGGTTAGTTTATGGTTGTTGAAGCGAAATCTAAAATTATTTCCAGATACACCAATATATCCACTATTGGGACATATTGTGCAGAATAAATAGTAGATTATGTTATGGCTATCACAGGTGAGGCGAGGTGGGTGTATCTTGATATTGGTGTTGGGTACAGAAATATATATATATATATATATATATATATATATATATATATATATATATATATATATATATATATATATATGAACAGTCAAGAATAATACTTCGAAAGAATGTAGGTATTAAAGCAAATAATTTTTTAAGTAACATTTCCCGAATTTTTGTATAGCGCCTATTATGCCTCTAATATTTTGTTTTGTACCGATTGCCCACACACACACACACACAAACTCACACACACACACACACACACACACACACATATATATATATATATATATATATATATATGTGTGTGTGTGTGTGTGTATGTATATATATATCTTCACTTAGAAACATTATAAAGAAATATACAACTACAGTTGAAAATTAAATTAATTATTTATTATAAAAAAATTAAAACTGATTACCTCACTGTCAAAATAATAATTCACCTGCAAAATCCAAATTACAGAGAACCAATATTATTTATGAATTCACACGCCTCCTTAGGGAATTGTGTTCCTGACCAATCCGAATTAGTAAATAATTATATTGGGTATACTATAACATGTTAAACAAGAAGACTCACGTTATATCTCTCTGACCATAGCTCAATTAGGACTTATTTAAATATACATGGAGACCTACCAAACTCTATCTGTAACATACTAGTTGATAATAAAAATATAATAACCCCATCCACATGCAAAAACAAGGCTAAAAACAATGGAAGATTTATGAATAAAAAGAAGCCAACACTCAATAATATCCAGTATGAGTACGGCCACAGTGTTCTGACTGTGTTTGGAAACTAAAACATTCCTATAACTCTAGACACATACATAAAATAAACCATATATGCAGTTAAAGTAAAATCAAATATCAAATTCATCCTTGATAACGGCTAAAATTATCGGCGAAAGCACTTGGAAAATATTCTGAACATTTTTACATAATTTATGAGAAATTATATAAAATCCTAACCACAGAACCTTGTCAGTCGTTTTCATTGCTGCCCAAATACACGATATATATATATATATATATATACACACACACACACACACACACACACACACACACACACACACACACACACACACACACACACACACACATATATATATATATAATACGACTAGACATTATAATAAAACTTCGGTAAGCTATCAAGCTTCTATTAAGTCTACGGGCATTTATAATTTCTGGCATCTCGTACATAGATTGGTTTTTAATTAAACTTGACGTCCTCCATGAATTATTTCTAAAGTTTTCTCATCCAGATCTATCTATCTATCTATCCATCTATCTATCTATCTATCTATCTATCTATCTATCTATCCTAGCCTATTCATATCTATCTATCCTAGCCTATTCATATCTATCTATCCTAGTCTATTCCTATCTATCTATCCTAGCCTATTCATATCTATCTATCCTAGTCTATTCCTATCTATCTATCTATCTATCTATCTATCTATCTATCTATCTATCTATCTATCTATCTATCCTAGCCTATTCATATCTATCTATCTATCTATCTATCTATCTATCTATCTATCTATCTATCTATCCTAGCCTATTCATATCTATCTATCCTAGTCTATTCCTATCTATCTATCTATCTATCTATCTATCTATCTATCTATCTATCTATCTATCTATCTATCTTTTAATTTAATGAAAGCAATTTGGGTTACACTTGGGGAGAATCATTTCTGAGATTCGGAATAGTCACTGCTGGAAAAACAATTAGCGTGTTTTTCATCGATGAAATTGAAGCTCAGAGTCGCGAGAATGTGAACACATCGGGGAACTAGTCTAGCGTTTCACTGATCAAAGTTTTGCCACCAGGGGATGATAATCGGTCAGTTACAGTCTATTTCTTGAGGATCAATTTGACCACTAATGTCAGGTCAGTATCCGTCCGTTGATCCAGTTCGCAAAGGCGGTCTAAGAGGCAGTCATCCAGTGCGAATTGATTGAGCGCAATTACCAGGAGAGGCAGGACTTGGGTAATTTGAATGAAAAATGATACGAACATTCAAGCTGACAAAGTCATGTACGCAGGCGGGCACAATAAAAACGCGAACGGGCGTCTTCAACCGCTGATTCATTTGGTGCGGTAATTTTCATTTTGATTCTAATAGACTGTTCGGAAAGTAATTATTCTTTAAACAGGAAGGATATAAATGTTCCTTGAAATTTATAATAAATATTATTTATAAAAAAATATATGGAATTAGATTCATTTTCAACGACTTCAATCCAACGGGAAGGCAATTTTTCGATTAAAAAATCTGGGTTTTCCTCAAAAAGAAAATGCCTGAAGAACTATTTTAACTTTTTGTTTCTGAATATTTTGCCATTTATGAAATGTTATAATTATCGAAACATGGAAATCTGCCGATGCTAATTCTGATGAGTATGGAGAAATTTCCGGAGCTTAACGTCTTAAGGATCTTTTTTTCTCCCGGGGTTTTTAGTTTGTAGTGTGCCCTTGCATTATTATGCAGTAGAATAAGAACTTTTTGCTTATCAAAATAGGACAATGCTGCATTTATACTATCGAGTTGCTTGGAATAAACTAGAACAGTCTTTATCAACATGGGCGCTAGCCGCCCCTTGTCGGCTCTGTTATGTTGAAAAGAAGTACTGGGAGATTTTTTTCATTTGGAGGGCGGTGAACATGTTCAGGAAGCTGTGGGCATTTATCAGTTATTTTTTTTTTCGAATTTTCAAACATTATTCAATATTGGCTACAAAAGGAAATTTCAAAAAGGTTTCCAACTTCCTATGAGGCTGAATATGGTTTCAACGCAGTTACACAGCTTCTTACTAAACAAAGAAACCGCCTGCAAATTACTAAACGAAATTCACGATTCCTTCTAAGCATCATGGAACCTAGAGTAAGCACCTTAGCCAGTAAGCACCAAAGTCAACCATCGCATTGAAAACATTGAGATAAGCTATGCAATGAACCTAGAGTAAGAGCCTTAGCCAGTAAGCACCAAAGTCAAACCCTGAGGACACTGAGATCAAATATCAATTAAAAGTTTTTTTTAGCATTTTAATCATTGGCATTTATAATAGAAAAGAAAATATTAAAAGTAATTTTGCACTAACACCTAACTGTTATTTTGCTATGAAAGATGAATTCAGTATAATATTCGAAATTTTAAAAAACATTCGAAATTGAAAAAAGCTTGGGAAACACTCGTCTAGGAGACGGTCCTTCCATGTTCCACAAGTTCGTAATGAACGACGTATATCATATTCCACTAGATGTAAGGAAACCCTGTTGGCTCTGGTTTCCTCTTTTGTGATGACCAACTTTTTTTCGTTTTATGCTGACATGTAAAAGCCATTTTTCATCACCTGTAACAATGGCGTGCGTTTCTCAGATTGGTGTCTGACAATTTCCGCGCCAGTTTCAGGCAGCACTAGTATTACGTCGCGTGCCTCTAGCTCAGTGTTAGGGCAACCTCGGTACAACACATTTTCTGTTTGTGTCTTTCATTTCAGTTTTGAAACATGGACATTTTCTGCGTCGCGATGGAATCATATTTTTAAAAAGAAAATAATTATATATATATATATATATATATATATATATATATATATATATATATATATACAAACATAGGATTAGTGTATACGGAATAAATTCGAATAAACAAAAAGACTATTATTAAAAGAAGTTCTCAATACAGAGTAGAGCAAATATAATTTATTCGAAAATTATAACGTAAATATGTTATAAAATCACTACGAAAATAGCCATTTTGTTTCAACACTTCTGGTGACTTATCAAGTGATGGTGTTTGAATGACATAAAACACCAGAAGTGCTGAAACAAAATGGCTGTTTTGTAGAGATTTTATAACATGTTTCTGTTATAATTTTTAAATAAATGGTACACACACACACACACACACACACACACACACACACACACACACACACACACACATATATATATGTAAGATGGAGGGCTTAGAAACCATCATGTTTCGTCACCGACTTCGATGAGCCGGACACCTTACTCGAATGCCAGACATCCGTTTATCCAAAACATCTATCTATCTATCTATCTATTTTATCTATCTATCTATTAGGTTGGTGCAAAAACAATGTCGTTTTTTGACGTTCAACTTCATGTGAGAAAACGACATTATTTTTGCACCAACCTAATATCTATCCATCTATCTATCTATCTATCTATATATATATATATATATATATATATATATATATATATATATATATATATATATATATATATATAAATATATATATATATATATGTGTGTGTGTGTAAAGATTCAGCTATAAATAATGTTTTTTTTTTTGTGTACCTGTCTCTTTTTTGTATGTTTAGCACAAATTAAACCAACTGTGCTATGTATGCAGTGTTTAAATTAACCCTGGCGCACGTAGAAATAAGAAACACACAATATGTATTAACGATATTGAAATCGTATTCAGCGTAAAGACATCGTAAAAATTAGAAAAAGAAAATAATGCCTAAGGAATGACAAAAACAATGCAAAATTAATTATCGGCCCACCCATCGTAAGTCGACAACGACCTGCACATTAATGCACCATTTAAATGCAGTAATGTTAAATCTATGCGCTTTGTAATTAGATTCATGAAGTTTTATATACTAGTTTTTTTTGTGTTATTTTTGCTATTTTAAATCGCAGTGTAAAATAATCTAAGGATTGTGAAGAAAAAGGAAAAAATAGTTAAAAAAACAATGGATTATTTAAAAAAAACAAACCCGGTAACGTAAACTTACAACGTCCGCTACACTTGCTACGTGTAAACAAACCGTTGTATCCTTAAAGAGGTTACAAACAACCAAAGGTGATACTTGAGTGAAAGGAACAGCAACACGCGCGGAGATGAAAATAGAGGTTTATTGTAAAAGAGAAATGAAATCGGGTGGCAGGCTAATAATTCCCAAAGCATTCCCCCAGGTATATCCTGTGCTCACTATTATATCACAACTGATATAGTCAGTCCACATAGGCGATAGGGAATGTGAGACATTCCATTACAACAAAAACAATATACCACGAAAAGAAAAAAATGGCCAAAGACGAATACAGTAATAGGAAAAATCTAAACGATATTTAATGGTTGTATCTTATAGATTAATCATTAAGAAGTTTTTTCTGTCAAAGAAGCTTCCAACTGCTTTGATTGAGGCTAAAAAAAGAAACTTCATAAAAAATGAAGTTTTTTTTAAAGATGAGTAGCGGTCTGTTCTACAGAAGGATGCTAAGGATATTATGGACCGAACGTGAGCAACGATGATGTTTTGGGGAGGATGCTAACAATGAGGAGCCTTATACTTAACATCTGGCAGAGGCAGCTGAAATTTTTTGGGCACGTAACGAGAAAGGAGAGCTTGGAGAATCAGATACTCACAGGGCAGATAGAGGGAAAGAGTGACAAGTGAAAGCAACGCGTGACATACCCAGCGGGCTTAAGCAAGTGGATGACGGAACAGGGTTTGGGAGAAGTAGAAAAAGGACAAAACATATTGAGAACTACAAGGGATAGGGAGAAGTGGAGAGCCATGATCACCTACGTCCTGAAGAGACATGGCATATAAAAGAAGCGATCTGTTTCAGACGACAAGTTTTGTTGGTCGGCATTTAAGTGACTTGTATAACAAAGTAACATTTTTTTTTTTACATCAAGTAGATATTCAATTTTAGACTGTGGTTTAGAGGGATGGCAAATTCTACGACCGACCCGGGCTTTGCAAACGTTAAATACGCAGCTCCAACCTTCGTTAAAAAATAAGATAAAATCAGAAATATTACAAAAAATAAAAATAAAAAAATAAAATAAAACTACAATTATTCGTTCCCTCTTGTTATATCTTTAAGAATTTGGGATTGAAAATTTGGGAACAACATAGATAGATTAATAGACAGACTGATAGTGAGCTAGAAAAATTAAAGGAGACCTGTTGCATTTCGTGTTGTCTTTTACCTTAATTCTTCAGATCGCGAACTCTACATCATACATTTACATGCATTTACGACAGAAATTTTTCATTATTTTATCTCGCTTCATTATATGGGCGACAGTAACGACAGAATCGTTTATAGGAGGAAGCGAGAGGGAGAGTCTAGGATCTCATCGCCACGTGCAAAGCTTGCCTCACTAAGGAATTAGGTTGAGAGAGGCGAGTTGACTCTTTAAATCCTTGCTGCCATCTTCCTGTCTTTGCAGCTTTGTAATCCTATATCGAAAACTTAAACAAAGGCAATCCATTACTGTCAGAATTCCACGCCTACAGCGACTTCTGGCCAATAGTTTGCTATTCTGGGCCAGCCTCTGTATTCTGAAACGGAACCCAACAACTAAGAGTTGAACATTCTCAGAAGCGTTAGGACAAAACATATCATGGCGTAAACTTGGAAAAATACAAGACCATAAAAAATATGAAAATACTTTTAGTACACAGCAATAAAAAAGCGTGTTCATATATAAAGACAGAAAGAAAGAAAGAAAGAAAAGGAAGTAAAAGATAGTAAGAGAGATATGAAAGCATTGAAAAGATTCGAAGATTTCAAGTAATTCTTTTCACCGATTCTATGAAAAAGGTTTTTTGGTTTTTGTTATCTGATACGTCCAGAATATCATCTTCAGAAGTTGCTACTCGGTTCTGTGTTACGGCATGTGTCGCATCAAGGATTAGATTCAATTCCAACTAACTTGGATGTGTCACAAACCATGACACAGAATCATCGAAAAGGAAACGGTCAACGTCGGTGCCAGGAAATGGATTGTAAATCTGAGATATTGTTCAGTTTCTGTAATCCGATTTGACATGAATATTTCTTTCATTATTCACACACACACACACACACACACACACACACACACACACACACACACACACACACACGCGCATATATACACGCAATCACTTAGCCCATAGTTGTCGGAAAAGCCCTGCAAGAAAACAATTGTATACAGACAGTATAAATTCAACAACAATCAGAAATATCCCCGTTTTTTTTTTTTCATATTTTATTTCGGAGATAAACCGGTGACGAGTTCTCTAAATATGTGGCCTTGTACCAAAATTGGTCTACTACAGAAAATATTTGCATTTCATCTTAGAGACGTTTTCAAAGAAATGAATTTTTCAGTTCTCTTTCTTTAGTCCTGCGAAATACTTGTTCTTCAATCGCACTAGCTATGGACCTCTTTGGTGTAGAAACTTTTTTTTTTTCACATATTAAGGTGTTCGAAAAATAATTACGTACGAGGAATGATCAAAAAGTATCGGGACTGGGGCTATAAAAAAAATCATTTCGAAGTATACGTCTTCTGAACCCACACACTTATCCAGCGTCATTTCCATTGATGGAAGCATCCCTGGAAATTTAAAAAAATTTTTTTGGGAGAGGGTAGCGAATAACTCCCTCGTCACATTCTCTTGGATTTCCTCGACGTCTTGAAATCTTATTCCTTTCAAGTGGAATTTTATTTTTTTTTCAAGAGTAAAAAGTCGCAAGGGACGAGATCTGTGGAATATGTTGGTTGAGGGACTTGAGGAATGTTGTGAGGCCAAAAACTGCTGCACATGTCATCATCACTGTTGAAACGTCTATGGTGTGGTGAGACGACCACATTCTACACACTTTCCTTCCAAGCGCTGCAATAAACTACGGAAGTGTGCGAGAACGTTATAACTTGGCGTGTATGCGCGATAGAGTCCAGGGTCAATCTTTGCCAAGCGGCTTCACTCTGTGTCCTGATAGTTTTGATAAGACCTCGTATATCAACCAACAAAGGCAGAACCAACGTTGAATGATGGGAAACTGCGTTTAGAATCTAGAAGATTCCATATTTGTCACATCCATATTTGCAATTATAAATTTTCATTTGTTTTGTTCACTAAATATTTCATAAACTGCAGAACATTCAGGAAAAAGAAGTTAAAACAGTTTTTAAAACTTCTCCGGAGAAGAAAACCCAAATTTCTTTAAACATAGAATCGAAAATTTACCTTCCCGTTGTGTTGCAGCCATTCAAAATGAAGGTGATGACATTTCTGATAAATAATATTTAAATAGATATAACTTATATTTGTTTTATATCCTTTCTGGTAAACCGTAATTACTTTCCAAACACCTTAATTTATTGAAATAGACTAATTACAAACAAATTAATTATGCACCCTTGTGCAAATTAATTGAAACAAAACGAATAATTCCGTTATTTACTTTTTTTCGTATTTTTCCAATGAAACATAACTCAGTGCAGAACTTAATACTTCGTATGTCCATTCCACGAAATCAATCCTTGCGGATTGAACACAGATTCTGGAATGTATTTAAATCAGGAGAGTTTCCGGGCCAGTCTCCAGTACTTTGATCTGCTCACTAGTAAGGCTTGCCAGTGTGTTCGTGCAGCGTTACAATTTTCGTACGCTTCCTTGGAGTAACGTCCATCGTAGTAAATGGCTGTAGGACAACTAATCAACAGTTGAGGCAATAGTGTCTGGGCGTGATAAAAGTCTGATGAAATCACGGATGACACAATATTTTTCAAGACCAAACAAATTTCATCGTACACTCCGAAAATAGATTCATATTACTGCACACCACTGCAAATGACCTTATCTGAGGAAAGAATAGAAATCGATTACACCCTGTTACTCCAGTGGGTTTAAAACTGAACGTATGATGAAAGAAAGGAAACTAAAGCGGCTCTTTCAATTACTTGGCACAAGGGTGTATATTGCATACGAGACACGAATAGATATTTAATGTAAGATTTATTGGGTGATGAGATTTATTTTAATTTGTTCGTGATGAAGAACAGAAATGTTGGTATATAGCAGTTGGCAGAAACATTATATTTGATTTTTACTGACAAATAAACGAGAGAAATTTGTAGTTTTATGCAGTTTCGTGAATGAGAAAATTCCATTGTTGTTGAATGATAAATGCATTTATAACAACATGTAATCATGCTAAAGCTGCTCTGTTTATTAAAAATATAGAACACATTCTAAAGAATTGATTTAATTTCATTCCGACATTTTTATTACTTAAAACATTTACTTTTTTTTTTTTTTAAATAGACGCCCGATTTTTATTTATTAGGCCCCGCATTCGAGAAATCTGGATGAAGAAGAATGCGTTCCCCGGCAGGAATCGAACTTGAATCCCCCTTTCTACAAGGAACCACCCTTTGACCGCAGTGTACTTTACCTCTCGGCCAAAGAGAACGACACAACTGGCAAGGTTCTATTTTCCCTTTTTGAAGGAAGCACATCCCTCTTCACCTAGTTTATGTTCTCAAAAGCTTCATATCTGCTCAGTTTCCTATACGAAACGTAAACAAAGTAATTACTAAAGAATTAAAGGATTTGTTTTTAATCCGGTATTAAGAGTGTGCGTTAAGTTTATCGCCCTGCTATCTTAAAAAAAATCTTGAATGCGCAGGTCGATAGATGTGATATACAGTGTTTAATTAATAAAAATGAGGCGTCTATTTCGAATATAGAGTACCAACTAAAAATAACGTAAACAGTATTAAAATTATAGATATTTTAAGTGAGTACATACCGTGTCTGTGGTGTGGAGACGCTGTCAAAAGAAAAAAAAGAAAGTATAAGACGACATAAACAAACATTAACCTATATATTAATGTATATTTGGACAGTAATGTTTATTTTAAACATGTTTCGTTGAATATAGCAAGCAATGGAAATTTAATTCATATCTTATTTAGATTCTCCAGAAGGCTTACCTTTTTTTGTTTTGTTTTGAGTGGAAAAATTGTTCGTATTATCCCACGCGCTTTTGGCCACTTCTGTTGCCATTTTCAAAGGGGTTTTTGCTTAAGAGCGTTGTTAATTTCTCTTTGTTTCACTGTTTTAAATGTTTACAAATCTAATAGGAGAGTTTATACCGAACCTTCGCATGTTGAGGGCGGCTGGAATTTAAGTGATCATCTTTCTATTATTTTTTAAATTTCGGCACACTGTTAAATAGGGTGAGGTTGATAGTGGGACAATTTTTGCACTCGCTTACACCCAACAAACGAAAAAAAAAAAAAACACCAGAAAACAAAACGAAAGAATTTTGGATAAACTAATTTTTTTTGTCTGCCATATTCAACGAAGTATATATATATATATTTAAGAAGTAGCAAATATTTTTATATATAGTGTTCAATATTAAAAATATTAAAATAATATAAAAAAGAGCATTGATGATATTATATAGAAAGAATACTTAATTTTAAATATTAATATTTAATTTTAAATTTTTTATTGTTTTCTTCGACTTCGAAGATTCTTTGTAATGTCCATTCTTTAAGGAATTCTGTTATTTTACAGAACCCCTTGCCATTCGCACTTGCATGGAGTATTGCTGCCATATATGGTCTGGAGCCCCTTCTGTTTGTCTCAAGGTCCTTGATAAAATCCAGAGACAGATATGCAATGTAATTAGCCCTGATCTGGCATCTCGTCTGCAGTCGCTCTCTCACAGACGTGTCGTCGCCTCCCTCTGTCTTTTTGACAAATACTCTCACGGTAACTGCTCCGATGAGCTTCTTTCGCTGCTTCCCAGACTTCATGAATTTAAGCGTTCAACTAGGCTGGCATCTCGCTCACACCCTTTCACTGTCGAAACGGTTAAATGTAGTCGTCTCTTCTACTTTAATAGCTTCATGTCTCGCACCTCATCTGATTTTTATAAAAAATATTAATATTATTGTTTATGTTTCTATTCTCGCCGTTGCTATTAGTTACCTTGGACAAGAAACGCCTAATGTGGAAATCCAACATTTGATTATTAATCAGCGTTTGCTTTACATTTTTTAATTCTTTAAAGAAAAGCGTGCGAGAGGATGAGTTCTCGTGCGCTCTCGTAAGGAAATTTTTAATAACACCTATTTTATATCTAAGAGGGCATTCACGAGAGAAATTAAGATGGCAAGAGTTTTTACTAGTTGTTTTTTATAAACAGAAGTTTTAAATGTATTATTACTACAATCGACGAGAACATCTAAGAAAGGAAGTTTATTTTCTACAATCTATGATTCGATGTAAACATTTTAATACTATAGGAGGGCAAATATATAAGGAATAAGGAACGTTTCGTCAGAGAACAATCGATGGCGAAAAGATTACTTTTTTTCCCAAAAGAACAACGAGAAAGACTGTTGGAGAGAACAAACTGGCGCACTATTAAAATATAAAATCGTCTGCAATGAAATTTAGAAAATCAATTCAACTTGCAAAATTGAAAATGAATAAAATTGATAAACAAATGTGAAGAAGCACCAAAAATGGACGGGGAAAAATGATTAATGTTCTCACAAAAGATAAAGGCAACTAACGAAGCTCTCCTTTTTCCTGCAAATGGGAGAGTTCAGAAGAGTTAAGAGTTTATACTTGCGTGAATGTTGGTAATGTTCTTTAACGTCTGACCGCAAGGTCAAGACGAGAGTTTTTGAAGGTCACATTTTGGCAGCAAGGAAGGGGACGAAAGAGAATACAGAGAGAGAAGGCTAACTCGTGTTTTGTTTATATAAGGGTGGTGTATCACTTGACAGGCTCCCACTTAGTGCGCGGGAAATATCATTCCTTGAGTGCAGGCGATCTGATTGGTCGGAATTGACTATTTTGCATTGCGCAGTGATATAGTTGGTAGCCAAATACATAGTTTATAATTGTTAAGGTAGATATCTGATACTTCTTATGATTAAAAAGGTCTGTGTAATTCCCCAGATTATAGTGCGACCTATCTGCGAGTCAACAGTAAATCATCAATTATTAAGCCATAAAGTGCGACTTATCCGGTGGGGCGACCTATCCGCGAGCATATACGGTAATTAACCGGTGGCTGGAGAGAGAGAAGTGGATTCATGCCTTTATCAGGGGTATTTGTGCTTAAGTGAATATAAAGAACCTAACTGAAATTGGAACTCCGCTCTTTGACTAACAATTCTGAGCCATTATCTATTACACCACCTGCACATCCAAGCTTACAGTACCTGGTATTCCCAAGTAGTCAGCCATCTAGGTAATGACCAGGAAGCAGTGTCCCAGGTTTGATAAAGTATTTTTGTTTTTTTTAAGGTTTATGAACTTTTTACAGGTTATTTAAAGCCAGAAAATAATTTTAGATTGTAAGACGTTTTGGACATGACAATGATTTACTGATATAAATTATACTAATTAACCCATAGCTGATGGGGAGAGGAGCCAATTCATTACTTTCCCAAGGGTATTTGCCCGTAAGTAAATATAACGAACACGATTTGAATTGGAACTCCTGGAACTTGGTTCTCTGATTTCCAATTTCGAGCCGTTATCCATTATACCACCCGCACAGTTTATAGGACCTAGTATTCCTACGCGGTCACCCATCTGGGTACTAACCAGACTCAATGTTGCTTAACTTCGGTGATCATATAAGAACCGGGACACGACTAAAAAAGAAAGGAAATCAAAATCATTATATAGAACCTCAGAGCTCTCCCAAAAGAGAAGTGTAAAGGACTTGAGTAATCTTTGTCCCTGGGTCATGGATGCGTGGCTTTGTGGATACAATTTTACGTTGGGCAAAAAGAAAGTTGAAATCATTTTCTTTTTGCGTTTATTATAAAAATATAATTTACTGATGCTGCCACCAATATTTTGTACATTGACTTCAGTCTAGGAACCCCATTGTCCAGCGATGCCCCGTCAGAAATTAATCATTTAATCAACATTTGACTCACAGAAGGTGCGAATAAACGATGAAATACGAATAAAATGCTGTACTGTTTCTAGTTTGATAATTAAAATTGAATTTTAATCATACCTTCACATTTTCTTAATTTTTCAATGTTTTAAAACATTCCGACATTATGGTTATCTATCTATCTATCTATCTATCTATCTATCTATCTATCTATCTATCTATCTATCTATCTCAATGGGTTCATGTCTTTCTATCTATCTATCTATCTATCTATCTATCTATCTATCTATCTCAATCGGTTCATATCTATCTATCTATCTATCTATCTATCTATCTATCTATCTATCTATCTATCTATCTATCTATCTAAGTCTGTTCCTATCTATCTATCTATCTCAATCGGTACATGTCTATCTATCTATCTATCTATCTATCTATCTATCTATCTATCTATCTAAGTCTGTTCCTATCTATCTATCTATCTATCTATCTATCTATCTCAATCGGTACATATCTATCTATCTATCTATCTATCTATCTATCTATCTATCTATCTATCTATCTATCTATCTATCTATCTAAATCTGTTCCTATCTATCTATCTATCTATCTATCTATCTATCTATCTAAATCTGTTCCTATCTATCTATCTATCTATCTATCTATCTATCTATCTATCTATCTATCTATCTATCTATCTACAATGGTAAATTAAAAAGTAAAGGCAATTTCCATACAACACCTTTATGTCCACTGAAAGTATTTTTGCAACTGCGTTGCACTTATGAAATATCAAAAACAAATTTCTTGTCTACGTTCAATACTTGTTTAGAAATATTAAATTAGAAAAATAACACTCTATTTACCATTGCATATTTATAGAATTTTGTTCAGAAGTTTAACGTAATATTCTATTGTTTAGTCCAAGTATATTATCAGTTCATTACATACAGATATGCACTTACCGAAAGAGTTCATAACACAACTCATCCATTTCCAATGAACACAGTTATGCTGACGTAAATAAGTGTTAAACACACATAAATAGAAAAGCAGTGACACACATATATGTATATATTGCGTTTTATACATGTGGATATATAAGGTAAGGATTTGGGGGAGATAATATGAAACAAAGACAGAAAGGCAGAAGAGAGAGAGAGAGAGAGGGAGAGATAGTGAGAGAGAGTGAGAGAGAGAGAGAGAACAGAAATGAAAGGTTGGAGCGAAAGAATTGTTAAAATAGACATGAAAAACAAAAACAATGAATAAATGAATGGAAACTGAAGAGACATTGTTTCGTAAAAAAAGAAAAAAAGAAAGGATTCTTCTCGGGATCACGTTTTCCGCTGAAGTGAAATGATTATAGTGAATCAATTTCTAGGTCTGCTGCTAGGAAAGTTGGTTCACTGTGTTGTTCTAGAAAATTTTTCCCGTTAGAATCTATCTTACACATTTATATGTCGACCATTCACTGGATTGAATATTGCCGTCACATCTGTTCTGTTGCTTCTGCTATGTATTTAGAGATTCCTGATAACATACATAGAAGAATTTGAAATGTTATCGGTCCTGACCTGGCATCTCGGCTTCAGTCACTTTCCCACCGATGTAACGTAGCTTCTCTCTGTCTTTTCTATCAATACTTTCATGGGAATCGTTCTGATGAACTTTCCTCTATGGTACCTAAAAGTTAAGCGCATTACAAGATTGGCCGCAACGTCTTATTATTTTACAGTAAAAATGGCTAGATGTAACCGCAAGTTCTATGCTAACATTTCCTTCTATCACACTTCACGCTTCTTTCTTACATGTCAACATTGATCTTCAAAAATATAAATGTAATGTCAGTCGTTATCTTCTGCCTTCTTAACTCTTTTTCTTTTATTGTTCTCTCTCCTTAATAATGTTTTTCTTATATTCTCTCACAGTCAATAACCTCTCGCGTCCTAGAGGCTTTATTGCCTTGCTTGGGGTGAAATAATTAAAAAAAGGAAAGGCAAGAGGAGGAGGAGAAAGAAGAAGAGTGAACGTAGAATGGAAACATGCCTACTCTAAATAATAAAAAAAAACAATAAAAGAAAAGAAACACGTTATTAAATAAAAAGAGACGATGAAAGAAAAGTGACTATAAAATAATATGACGCAGTTAAAAATAATAAAAAGAGAAAAGGAAGAGAGATGAAAAAGAAAGAAACGAGTGAAAGAAGAGGTCTATGCAAAATAAGAAAAAAAGAACAGAGAGAAAACAATGGAAAGGTAGACGAAAAAAAAAACGAAAAAAATAGGCGAATGAGAGTATCAGATAAATGGAAGAATAAAATGGCGACAGAAGAAAAAAATATGTGTAGAAAAACGGGAAAAAAGAAAAGAAAAAATACGAAAAAAAGAAAGAGAAAAAGCGATCGAAGGTGGATGAGAAGGATGAGGCGGAGAAGAGACAGTGATCGGAAATTAGTAATTAATGATCGGCCTTGAAACCTTGTAAATGATCAATTAAGAAGAATTATGTCATCCTGTTCCCCTCTGTTAAGTTAATCGATTACAGCTCAAGACTTGTTTAAATTTCACGTAATTGGCACTTATTGATTTTTAAATCCCCATCCCAAATCAAAAATATGTTTTTATTTTAAACTTTACTCTAACCATTCATTTTGATTGAAGTTAAGAATTTACTCAAAAATAAAATTCTGTAGTCAGGATAAGTGTGCATAAATGAAGTTTGTGAATAGTTCGATTTAATACTAGCAATAATATTCGATACTGCGCGGGCCAAGTCTATTTCATTTTTGCCTGGTGCCTTTTGCTAGGCAGTCGTTTCTTTCATAGATTTCTCTGTACCGGAAAATGTATTACACCATTTTTTCTTTCACTCCATGCAAGGCGATAATGCCACTAAGACGCAAGGGGTTTCTGAGAGTGGAAGAGAACGAGAAGAATTTAGTGAGAAGAAAGGGCAATTAAAGAACAGGGTTCAGGAAAGAGGAAGATAGCAATTGAAGTTGCATTTAAATTATTGAAGATTGCAGGTGACTGGGAAGCAAGTAAACGGAAGGGAATTCAACAGTCCTGAAGTGCAAGAAAAGAATCTATTAGATTAAATTCAGAATTAGACTAAGAATTAGTTATTTCAACGGTAAAACTATGGTACCCAGAAGCCAATCTAAATTTCAATTAAAAGTACCCTGCAAGCATAAAATCGGCTTCCATTAGCAGGGACACCTAAAAACAGTTACAACCTTTCTAATTAATAAGGAGTATATCTGAATACATGAGGAGTATAACTAATGCATAAGGAGTACATCTTCGGTCCTTGCAACATCAGTATAATATTCAAAAGCAGTTAATCCCTTCGGAGATATCTCTCCCAAAATAAGTAGCCATCGGAAGTAAACATGATTAAAATTTGGTTCCTTCAATGCTATGCAATTTTAGAAATGGATACCAGTAAGAGACCAGCCACTCCTTATAAGTAATGGTGAAGGAACATCGAAAAGCCATTGACGAAAGAAAGGTTATTAAATCAGGTATGGCTGATCATATGAGGACGGAGAATTTGGTCATCACTCCGTTGTAGAATGAAATCAAGATAATAGAGAAGAAAGTGGAGGAAAAGACAACTGAAAGATCCAGCGCATATGTTAGACAATGAAAACCGTCTGGGGGTCATTGATTAAGAAAGGAACAATATTGGTAAAAAAAAAAAAAAAAAAAAAAAAATCAACAAACTTCCCCCAGAGCCAGAAAACTCAAACACTCCAACAGCTTCCTTTCTCGCACTTCCCGCCTGTGGAATTCCCTTCTGTTTTCTCTCTGATAACTACCATCTTCAAAAATTTAAATGCAGCGTCAATCGCTATCTTGTGACGTATTGAACCATGACCATTTTTTACCCTTTCCTCATTCCCTCTATACACGGTTTTTCTGTCACCTTCACTCTATATAAACTCAGACTACATGAGTTTAAGCGTGCTGCTCGATTGGCATCCAGGACCCACTCTTCTAATGTTGAATTAGTTAAAAGTCATGGCCACTTCTACTCCAACAATTTCTTTTTTCGCACATCCCTCCTGTGGAACTCCCTTCCGACTCCCTGTTCCCTGATAACAATCTTCGAAAATTTAAATGCAACGGCAATCACCATCTTCTATCTCCTTGGGCCCCGTTCAGAGTTTATCCTTTCTTGGGCCCCGCCTATACTATCTTACCTTCGCTCTCTGTAACCCTTACATTCCAGTGGCATTCCCTCTTTGCTTGGGGTGAAATGATTTTAAAAAAAACCCTCATATATGACATGAGACAAGAAGTGACTTATTAATTTTAACGCCCCCCCCCCCAAAAAAAAACGAAACTGCTCTCTCACTGCATCTTCTTGGATTCACGTTTTCCACTGATAGGAAGTGGAGCGATTATATTGAATCAATTATTTAATCCGTTGCTAGGAAAGTTCTTCCACAACGTTGGGCTGGACAATTCCTTTTCGTCAGAAATTATTATACACATTTATAAGTTATACCATTCGTCAGTGCATCGAATATTACTGGAACATCTGGCCTGGTACTTATGCTATATATCTAGAGACTCTTCACAAAATCCAAAGAAGAATCTGTAATGTTATACTCCTAACCTGTCATCACGACGTCAGTCACTTTCCCACCGCCGTAACGTAGTTAGCCTATGAATTTTCTATAAATATTTTCAGGGTAATTGTTTTGATAAGCTTTCCTATTTGGTATCTCGACTTCTCGAATTTAAGCGTAGTACTAGATTGGCGTTCTTTTATTGTCCTCCCATCATTAACGCTTTCTCAGCTTCATTCACTCTCTGTGACGTTTTTGTGACTTAGTGGCTTTATTGCCTTGCTTGGTGCTTGGGTTGAAATGTTAGAAAAAACAAGTAACTTATAAAATAAGTTTACTTAAGACGCTTACAGATATTCAAAAATTGAAATGCAATGTCAGTCGTCAACTTCTGTCTTCCTAGATGACGTTCTTTTATTGTCCTGTTCCTTTCTTACTATCCCCCACTACAAAAACTTTTTTTGACATGGGTGATCATGGCTCGCCACAATTTCCTGTCCTTTGCAACTCTTAGTAACGTTTGTCTTTTAGCAATCCTTCCAGCACCTTTTATCATCCATACTGCCTGACCCTGTCCAACTTGCCTTCGATATGTTTTGTGAGTGTCAAATTTTCCAAGCTCGTCTTCCTCATTGTGTGACCAAAATATTTCAATTGTCCCTTCTGATTGTGTTCTGATAAGTGTTCTTTTTGTTTGAAAATATACTTAAAATATGGTTTGGCTTGTTTGTTGTGTTTTACGGCGTATCAACCTCAATGAGTTATTTAAGATTTTTATTGCTGGTAATATTTTAAAAAAAAATGTATTGCTGGTAATAATTTTTTCTTCAAAAATTTATTGTGGTAATTTATTTTCGAAAAACGTATTGCTGTATTAAAACCTATTTTTACACTTTCGTAGTGTTTTGACCCCAGTGTGGGGGTTACGT
Source organism: Acanthosepion esculentum (assembly GCA_964036315.1). NCBI lineage: Eukaryota > Metazoa > Mollusca > Cephalopoda > Sepiida > Sepiidae > Acanthosepion > Acanthosepion esculentum. The sequence continues at coordinate 49,082,204 of OZ038503.1, forward strand.
ATTTGCCCATAGCCGAGACCCTAACTGATGTAGTTTATCGTCATACCCATACTTAAAATATGTCAACATAACTTACTTTTTATCACATATTGCTGGACACTTTTCTAACTGATAAAGCAGAGACTAGAAGCGACAGAAATGTGGTTCTACGGAATAATTTTGAGAATACCATGAACAGAGTTCTTGGGCAACGGAGGAAGCTCCAAAGTGAATAGGAACCAGAAGGTCTGTTAAATTAAGAAAGAAACAGTTGCAATTTTTGGCAGACACTAGGAAGAAAGAGGACTTGTAAAATATTGCATTTACAGGACATATTGAAAGAAGGTAGAAAAAAAAAACGGGGAAGCGCTGCTTTGTGGAACCGACTCCCAAGATGATGCTTCCCCGATCCCTACAATCTTAATCTGTGCAAGTCTAGGGTCAACCGTTATCTTCTTCACATATTCCCATAATCGGTGCCTCTTACATTACCTCGAGTGGCTCTCGGGATTTGTACAGGTTGAGCATAATTTTGAAAAGAGAAAAAAAAAAACAAGAGGAGAGACATGATTGCCAGAGTAATAAATTAATATTGAGTGCGATGGATAAATTGTCGCCATTTTATATTCTTAATTTCTCGCATGCACGTTGCTTGCTTTTGATTTTTGTCAACTTTACAGTAGAGTCAGTTGGGTACCCTCTGTGAGAAAAAAAAGCACTATGGCGCAAATTTGAAACGGCATGCTGTACTGTTAGCCATTCGCGCCGGAAGCACCAATACGAACATTTTAGAGTGTTCCGGTGTTAATTTGAGGACAGTGCAGAAGATTTGGAAAGAGTTGGATGAGTTAAATGGTGATTAAGAAGGTGTTTGGAGTGATCACTAGTGATGGCGATGTTATGCCTCCATTTATCTTCCCACAGGGCCTCAGACTCAAATTTGAGGCCTACATTAAGTGCTTTGAGGAGTTAGTACTCTCCTGGGCCAAGAGGGTAGCTGTTGGCAACAGGATTCTGCATTATGCCACACAAATAGGAGAACAGAGTCATGGTTGTCAGATAATTTCTGCGACCACATCACCCCTTACATCTGGCCACCTAACTCCCCATACTGGAATCCATTTTATTATATGCTGAGCGCAACTGAACGAGAGATCAGCAAAACTCCCTGTGGCACCAAAGATGAACTGAAGTCAAGGATTATGGTAGCATTCACTTACTTAAATAAGGAGAACGTCTAGAAGATTTTCAGAAGATTCCAAAGTCGTCTTTAAGCTGTGGTTGAAGCCAATGTCGATTTTATTGAATAAATGTACTCTTTAATATTTCCAGATATTTTTGAGTAATTTTGGTAAATATATCTGTTAAAATGAGATGCCACTTTAAACGGTATTTTTAGTGGATACTCGTATTTTAGAAGACCGTTTATTTATTAAATAGTAGATTTGAATATTCAAAACATTTATTTTTAAACATTCACAATGATTTTTAAACATTCACAATGCTTTCGTAATGACCTTATTGCATGTATTGTTATCATTTAGATATTTTATAATATTGGGAATATCATACAATCTATCGCTATCAGCTTTCGTAATGATCTGATAGAATGCATTTTTATCATTTGGACATTTTATAATATTGGGAAAATTATACAATCTGTCGCCATCAGCTTTCGTTATGATTTTATTGTATGCATTGTTATCATTTGGATATTTTACAATATTGAGAATATCATTCAATCTGTCGCAATCAGCTTTCCTGATTTTATTATAGCATGTATTGTTATCGTTTAAGAATCTTAGGGCAGCGAAAATATAAATTAATCTATTGCCGTCAACTTTCGGACATTACTTATAAGATAAGCTTGCATACACGCAAAGTATTAACGATTTCATTTAAATATTCGATAAAAAATAAATGCAGTAAAAGTAAACGAATGCCGGAGGTCATTCGAAATTAAATACCCATTGATGTTGAGATTTGTGAATAACATTTAAGAGGCTAATTTTGTAATTAAGTATGTGATATCTTAATTTAGTCTTTAATTAAACCTTAATAGCTTTTCAAATGTACCATACATTGCATGATTAGCGTTGTTGTTTATCGGCATCTGCTATCAAGTGATACTTATCAAGTTAAAATAGCTGGTCATTATGAAGGCAATACGTTCAATCCTCAATCCTGCCTATAGCCCAAATTTGGACGAAGTACAGTTTGATGCATATTTCAAACAAAGCACAATATGAAGATAAGAACACAATCATATTTGCGAATATTATTAAAATTGGCAACCCGAAACATTCATGGGGTTTATTTTTTGCGCTGTTTCCTTTCAGGGAATGCCTCTCCATAACCTTCCGTCTCTTCTTTCTCTCAGTTATATTTCGCTCTTAAATATCCCTCTTTCTCCCGGCTCATCCATCCTTTCAGGCAAACACATTAGGTAGATTATTCGCCGCATTTCTCTTTCTTCCTTGCGTCAGTGTGCCCTGCGAGTGTTAAATTTTCCTGGCCTTATTTCCTCTTAATATATCCCAGAAATATCAATTGTTTCGTTTTTGCTTTTAAGCACGCATGTCTTTCTGGTTCCCATTTTCTTTAGAACTTCGTCGTTTGCTCACATGTTCTGTCCATGGTATCCTCATCATCTGTCTGTAGAACCACATCTTCGTTGCTTTAAATCTCTTTTTCATCTGCACGAAAATTGCAATACAAGAGGAATGGATAGATTCTTTAAACGAAAGAAATTGCATAATCTTATTTGAATGATTTAGAAAAAGTAACTTCAGTATGTCCTGTTAGTGTTATATTTCTCAAGCCCAATTTCCACAGAATGTATCCCAATTCCTGTACTGCAAACAAATTTATTATAGCTTTTATATAAATGTTTTTTTATCATTCGCTTTGTTGAGAAGTGCTTTTTTCGGGAATTTTGAATCCGAATTGCCGAAAGTCAAAAGTATCCTTTTAGAGGGCTGACCAGTGAGATCAAGTGACTCTCCAGAATGTATATTTGTATAATTTAGTATATTGTTTTAATTATTTCAACCCAAGAGAGGTATTAAACACACTAAGACGCAATGGATTGCTGAGTATAAAGATAATATGAGAAGAGAAAAACAATAAAAGAATAGAAATTAAGAAGAGAGAAGATGGCTATTGGCATTGCATTTGAATTTTTGAAGATCAAAGTTGACGGAAGAAAATTCCACAGGCGAGAAGTGCGAGGGAAGAATGCGCTAGCAATTTTGACTGTAAAATAATGAGATCCTCCGGCTAATCTATTCTTTTCTTTCTATGTGCCGTGTCCTTTCAGGCGATCATGGCTCTCCACCTCCCTCTATCCCTTGCAGCTCTCAACAAGTTCCTTCCCTCTGCCACCTGCCGCAGACCACGTTCTGCCATCCACTTGCTTAAAGCCGCTAGGCATGTCGTGCGTTGTTTTCCTTTCTCTCTTTCCATCTATTTGACACGTCAGATTCTCCAGGCCCTCCTTCCTCTTATGTGTCCCAGGAACTTAAGCTGCCTCTTCCTGGTGTTAAGTATAAGTTTCCTCCTTGTTTTCACCCTTTCTAAGACCTTATCGGTTCATGATATCCTTAGCATCCTTCTGTAGAACCACATCTCCGTCACGTCGAGTCTCTTCTTCGTCTTTGAGGAAATCGTCCAACTTTTGCTGCCGTAAAGAAGGACAGATGTCACGTAACAGCTCAGTATTCTTTTCTTTGTAACCAAAGAAATCCTCCTGTCTCGCAATACTCGGCCCAGATTTTGGAATGCGTCCTTGGCCATCCCAATACGTCTACGGATCTCAGTGTCCGCTTAAATTCGTAAACTCGGTGTACCAAAGAGGAAAGCGATATTTATTCTGTAAAATTACAGAAATGTGGCACGCGGCCGAAGGGGGGGGGCGGTCTTCTTCTGTCTTAAATATAACTTAGCTAGCCGCAAACACTGACCCAATCGAACGAACAATATTCCATACACCAAAACAACACATTCATACGTACCTTTCTTACTACAACCACCATAATACCTCACTGTCTCTATGAAAATACTAACTAGTCCCCATATTTACCATTCAGTGTCTGTGGGGGGGAGGGGAATAAAATAACAATTCTAAAAAACTAACCCCAATGAGTATTTACAATATGAATACAAAATATTTACAATAAACTAAAGAAAAATAATATACCAAAGGGGAAAGCTCATCAGAACAATTACCATGAAAATATTTGTAGAAAAGGTACCGCTACGGCGGTGGCAAAGTGACTGAATCCGAGATACCAGGTCAGGACGGATAACATTGTAGATAAATATATAAGAATTTCAAGAAAATAATATATGAATATAAAGGATTTAAACAACGCAATCTAGTAATTCTTTTAATTATATTCGCTAGTTTTAATAAGGCAATCCTGCGTAAATTACAATACAAGATTTATGAGGGACTTACACATCGTCTATTTTATAGATATTTACCCCTGTGCTCGGGGTGGAACGTGACACAATGTCGAGTTTAGTGTGCATTGGTAGCAAGTACATCCCTGGACACGAGAAAAGAATTCCGTATGACTCCTCACCAGCCAATGACAATCACTCGCCCTCAAATGAAAGGAACTTGGTTGAGATAAGACTCCGATAATGGTAGTAGAAGCCAGGTACTTTCTGGAGAGGTGAGCGGCTCGGATTGAGGAATCGGAGAGACGAGTTCGAATTCCAATCGAATCCATTACATTCACTTACCTGCTAATACCCTTGAGAAAGGTATGAATCCTCTTCTTCTCCCCTCAGCTATGGGTAAATAGCAGGACAGACCAGGTTCTATAGCCTTAGATGGCAACTGGTCTACCGTAGAAAGGAATGGCAACCTACTGCAGGAAAAATCTGCCTCGTCAGTCATGCCTAAGCGTGTATCGCGCATGGCACATAACTGACTGATAAAGAACCGATAATTTTCCCAGTATCATTAGCCCCGCCACAAGAACGCCGCCGCAGACCGCCAACACCCGGAAGGCGGAAGACGACCGCACGACGGCGACCGCGACGAGAGGACGGAATGACGCGCATCGGTCTCAGTCTAATATGTAGCGCCGCGACCCGTAACGGTCGACGCGGGTGCCCACGCAGGCGACGGCAACGCGCCGACCGATCGCGGCATGTGTCACATGTATTAGCTCTAGAATTGCCACAGTTATCCATCGCCTCCGAGGAGGATTACGGTCCCGAGGATTAGGTCCGGTTCCTGAGCCATTCGCGGTTTCGCCCGTTCTAATGCGTGGCGTGAACTTACACTTGCATGGCTTAAGCTTTGAGACAAGCATATGACTACTGGCAAGATCAACCAGGTATCGTTTTCTGGTGGATTTCGTGCGATGCTTCGTATGCACGAGTTGCATTTCAGGTACGGAGTGAGCTTGACTCCCAATAGAACCTCATGGAGACTACAAACATTCTTGATTTTAACGTCCCTAATAGATTGGGAAATATCAAATACACTTTGAGCTATTTTTTTGTTGATGATCATGTAATCTTTTTTAAAGTTAATTCATTTTGTTTTGTTTACCGTAACTAAATTTGCAAACAGTTCATTCATTATTTTTAATTTTCCACAGTGTCACCCATGTCCGATAATAAAATATGAGTGGTATTCACCTTCTCCCAGGTGTGTCTCGTTAAATTAGTTTTTTAACGGCTTCATGAATCTAGATATATATTGTTAACCCTTTAAAATGATAAATTTGTCGTGTTTAAATACAATAATTACCGTATTTGACTGCATATAAGGCGCACGTTTTTTAATAAAAAATATCTTTAAAGATTCCCCTGCGTCTTATATGCCATATGTAGGTTTAAAATTCGCGATAGTGAGCCGAAATTAGCTACCTGTCAACTCCTATTGCCCTAGACTTTAGAGTAACTTTCATATACCTATTGTCATTATTTAAAAGGCTATTATGCAGATTAAAAGTGTTATCATTGATAATATTCGTTATATTAATTTCATCATGTTTAATGTTTAATATTAATATAATGTTAATAGTACTTTGTTTCACTAAAATTATATGCAATAAATTCAAGTTATATATTTGTAAAATATATTTGTTTCATTAATATTTTTCTAGCGATAACTTCCGGTTGCATTGGTATAAATACAATCAGAATTTTTATATCCTAATTATTCCGTTAAGACGTTTACAAGACGCAGGTTGTACAGACCATATAAAGGAGAATCTTTGACAGAATTTTAATGGTAACTGTACTATTTTGCTCTGTTGTAATAATTGCTTGATTTTTATTTTGTTTTCTGACCTTTTGATATAATAAAGTTTTTATTGGTTTCGTGTTCTTTTTTTCCTATTATTTTTCGTTTAATTGTAATATGGTCTGTTTAACCAAAATAATATCTCATAAATATAACCTAGGCTGTACCATTTACTAATAATTTTACTAATTACTAATTATTTCTTGATTTGCCCTGCTGAAATTGGGGTGCGTCTTATACACCAGTGCGTCTTATATGCCGTCAAATACGGTACTTTTTCATTCTCAAATAGTCTACTGACGAGTTACACATATATATTTAAAACGGGACCAAAGTTTACATATCGACACAAATATTTATCCACAGAGTCGACACTACCACCGATCTACTCAAGTATAAACCTGACCAATGTTTACCTATAAACTCAAGTATAAATCGGACCAGTTTTTAACTATGGACTCAAGTATACACATAAACAATATCTATCAATAATCCTAAGTAATAATGTACTAACGTTCACTTATAAGCACAAGTATAAACTTGACTAATGTTTATTTATAGAAGTATATATCGGATCAGTTTTTACCTATAGACTCATATATAAATATCTTATATTTATCAGTAGTCTCAAGTAATAATTTACTTACGTTTACTTAGCGACTCAAATGTAAACCTGATCAATGTTTGCGTATTGACTCAGATATAATAAAAATTGATTTCGATATTAAAGACCCTAAGAAGGGTTGATATGTCATAAAATCAACCAACCTAACAATAGCCACTAATCAAACGAATTGTTGTTTGTAATGCTTCAGTTTTAATAGTAAATCTCTCCTTCAGTATCTGTCTATATTTCTGAGATGAGGTATTATGTACACTATTTACATTATTCGGACTATTGTCCTCATCTTTGTTGCCATATTTATCACAACGTTTTGGCCGTTGTACGCTCCGGCCTTCTTCAGGTGGTTGGAATGTCGAACTGAACTCTTTATTTCGCTCACTAAATATGGCAACAAAGATGAGGACAATAGTCCGAATAATGTAAATAATGTAAACCTCTCCTCTTCAGAGCCTCTGTTCTACGCAGTGATCGAATCCTGCAAATCTCCAAATGACATGCCTTTAATGCAGTTAGATTAACAACGTACTTGTTTGTTAATTAGTGATATTCAGAGTGTTTTACTTTCGAGAGAGAAACCACACCAAAGGCGGACCAAAAGCGACAGCCAACAGCATTGTTGGAGTAGAGACGTAACAATGATTGCGAAGCATGCCTTCCGTGAGGTTCGCCTGAGTGGAGGAGTTTTTAGCAAATTTCCCAGTTAACAAAAGAGGCTTTCAATTTTCATTCAACGCTTGCCGATCACCACCGTGGATGACAAACACGATATTGCAAAGAACAATATTAACACGCTCCGGGGAAGGGAAAAAAGTGATTGAGCTTCCTGACAACGGGAAATTAAAAAAAGAAAAAATGGCCGCCGCGCTAATGATACAAGAGATAGACGTGTATTTTGGTTTGTAATCATTCCGTGTTTGGAAGAAGGTTAAATTAACAGAGTAATGAATGGGGTTCAAAGTCGTCAGAAAGAGACATCTTATACCATGTTACGATAAATGGTCGAGACAGTTTTGAAGGAGGTGAGATTTCGTCAACAGGCAACGGAAAATTTATTTTGTTATAACTAGTTGAATAGCCGAACATGAACAGAGAAAAGTGTCCATAAAAAGTTATCTCACCCATCTAAAATCTTTATATAAGCAGCATTTTCAGTCGAATTTTCTACTCTAGATATGGCTATATAGAGCTGGCTACAAGAGCAGGATTTGAATGATGTTTATATTAATAGTATTAAAATTGAATTCAAACAACTTACATGTTTTTTCGCTTGTTTAAATAATTCGGTAAAGTTTTAAAAGAATTTAATTAAACAGATTACTTTGACGTATTTAGATAATTCTATAAAATATGATTTCGTCTCCTTTCGACTAATTTGCATATGAAATTATATATAAAATAACGGGAGACAACAACGCTGACCAATTTGTAAAAATAAATAATATTTTTCATTAAACCTAGGCAATAATCTCCTCTCCTCTACTCAAGTATATACCTGACCAATATTTACTTACAGAGTGAAGTATAAATCTGAACAATTTTTACCTATAAAATCATGTATAAATATAACTAAGATCTATTAGTACTTCCAAATAATAACCTACTTACGTTTACTTATAGTCTGAAGTGTAAACCTGACCAATGTTTGCTTATAGACTAAAGTATAATTTCAAAAACAAAGTGTTACCTCTTTTCCGAATAATAAAGTGGGATGAGAAAACGCAAGGGCAGAATTAAAAATAGACTTGTGGGTTTGTCTTGATCGACCAATTAAATGTCAGATCTACGCTAAATTGAAAATTAAGCTCAGAGGGTGGAGGTGGGGGAGTTATTTTTACATAACTTAGATCATCGTTGACAATTGCGAAAATTATATAAGAATGTTCAATTTTTCAAAGGACGCTGAGGGGAGGGGAAGTGGGATAATCAGACGTAAAGTTAATTTTAACAGAAAATATTTTTAAATTTCAGATTCAGGAAGCTTCTTAAAGGAACCTGTAAATAAAAATAAAAATTGTGGAACACCTATATCTGATATAAATAATACTAACTGGAGTGGTAACACATAGCAATACTAAATATAAATAAACAAAATAAGACTATTACTCGTAGAGGGTAGGGCGTTATTTGCTTATACATTAGGGCTATAAGAAATGATAGAACTACCTCACTTTTAAAAATTTAACTGTGTTGTAAAGTGTACCGGCAATTTACAGTTAATTTACTTCTTTCGTTTAACAGTGATTTTTTTCAGTTTTACACGTTACACACACACACACACACACACACACATATATATATATATTAATTTACTAACAATGACACCGCGTCGAAGGCCCCATGACGTGAATAGTAATTTGTTTATTATTTACACTAAGTAAATAATAAACAAATTAACAAACTACGTTCGCACAGATAAACAAGAAATCGTAGTCATAACAAGCGGCAATAAAATAATAAATTTTAGAAGTTAACAAAATTATAAATAACTGAATAAATGCATTTGGATCCATAATTATTCCCACTCAGTAGCCCCTAGAATAATTCGAAACACAACCATGCCCATCCACCAAAATAACCATTAGAATAATATAATACAATGCATCATTGACCTGTATATATATATATATATATATATATATATATATATATATATATATATATATATATGTGTGTGTGTGTGTGTGTGTATGTATATATATATATATATATATATATATATAGTCAAGCAAAATTGCGAGTAGTGAGTATGATCATCACTGACTGCTCCATATTTTCGTTTATGTACGACATCTAAGCCGCGTAAGTAAACACAATCTATCTTACGTCAGTGTAATAATCCGGTTGGTTTTGTTCTATTGTTTAAGGTAGGGACACCGAAACAATTTAGCCTAACGCCAACTTATAAAATATATCGATAAATATGCGTCACGCTGTCACGTCATGAGACCCGTTTCGATTAGAGGCACGGCATGTATGGCAATCTCAGCTGTAGTGGTGTGCCATGGGCAAGATATATTGACAAAGACTATCTCTCTTCAAGTTGATTTTGAATTCAGAGTTTATATTCTCCTAGACTGGTTGTCCCCTAAAGACAAAGAGAGCCCAGCCAACCTTCAGTTTAACCCATAACTGGGGTGTTCGGTGATGAATCAATACTTTTTTCAAAGTTATTTGTGCAAAAATGAACGTAATCTATTCGGCCGGAATTCGAACTTGGATTGCTGATTTCTCTTTTGGAGTCGTTAACCGACTAACTACTTATACTGATTGCATATAAAAATGTAAACATTAAGCCAACGTACAACAGAAAGGAAAGAAAGGGAATTGACAAAACATCACGACAGTAAGGTCATTAGCATTTCAAGGCTAGTTCAGGCAACTGAACTCATTGTTTGTGTTAATGATTGCGTTACCACAACTCTTCAGCTATTCCATTCTACAGCATTCTACAGGCACTAAATTCTTATCTGAAAGAACATACGTAGAACGATAAGGACATGCGTTACCCGATTTGTGATGAGGTCAAGGCAACTGATAGGAAACACCGATGGTGAGTGAGAAAATTGAAATAACACCAGATGTTTACTTGCTGGTTCGAAGTTTTAAAAGGCAGATCAGTATAGATTTTAGAAAATGATTTATTTTCATTTATCAGCAGAGAGGGGACTGGAGAGCGTCCCGTGTATAAATTAGAATTATAGAGATCTAGGTATGCTATAGTTTGCCTTGGCTTGCATTGATTGGCAATGAGCTAAACAGTTTGGGATGTTAGCTGATATTTCTATTTGCTATGATTTTTGGTATAATAAATATAGGGAAAAAATATCGTAAGGTCAGTAGGTACATTTAAACTCCTGTGGCAATATGCCGCTGGAAATGAATAGTTTTTGCATATAATCCATATGCAAATGTTTATTGATTTGCATATTGAACAATGGACATGTCCTGTATTGCATCTGCGTGTAATAGCGAATAAATATGGATCTTCCTCTTTCGCGTACGGATTAAATACCTGAAGAAGGCTGTAGAATGATTTGGGTTCAATGGTGTAATAACAACAACAAGAACAAAACAGCAAAGAAAAAAAAAGTAAAATGCGCTCAATTTTTCGAAAAAATATCATGGAATAGAAATCAATAAATTATAGAAATCTATATATTATAGAAATCTATATATTATGGAATATATAGTTTACGAAAAAACTAGGTAATCCGTATGGGTAGACCCAGGGAGGATAAAATCCAGAGAGCTCAATGTAAATCAGAGCTAATAATTTAAATAAAAATAAAAACTGACCACTTTAAGGTTCCATGTAATAAATTATTTCACCACAGCCCTTTTAAAGGACCGCGGATCATCAGACTTTACTTCCAAAGGTTGAAACGAAAAAGTCTGATGATCCGCGGTCCTTTAAAAGGGCTGTGGTGAAATAATTTATTACATGGAACCTTAAAGTGGTCTGTTTTTATTTTTATTTAAAAAAATATCATAGAATATATATAGAAATCTATATATTATAGAAATCTGTATTATCAAAATCTATATATTATAGGAATCTATAAAATATATATTATAGTAATAATATATATTATAGAAATCTATAAAATATATATTATAGTAATCTATAAAAGTTTTTAACTTCCAGTTTGTGTTTACGAAAAGACCACATTTAAAAAAATAAAATGATTGACAACCGTCATAAGTAAACAGTTTTTATACCAAAATAGATACACATCCAGCGAGTTATTTATTTAGTTCATTTGCCCGAATCTCCTAACACGTTAGGGTCGTTGGAGCACCACATGTAGTGCATCCATAGCAGTAGTGGGAGTGTCTAAATCAAGATAACCTGACGGAATCCACCTGTTTTCTGGATAGTCATTGAATAGAGTTATCCCTTTCTTACACAAGGCTTAAGAACTCAATTTACCCTATTGCTTGCGAGGGTTTGAAGTCATGGTTTTTCTTTCACTATACACTTTGCTACCTACTGGAAGATTGTCCGGTATGCTTTGGTAATTAACCTGCAAAAAAAAACAAAAAACAAAAACAACAAAAAAAAAACGGATTCATTCGCTTTTCAAGTGATCGAACCGAATTCGGTCAGAAATTGAACTGGGCTCGACAATTCCACTGTACGCGCCGATAACCGTTAAGAAACCCGCACATTTTGTTATTTTAGCCTAGTTTGGCACAAGGTTGTAACTGTAATGAAATAAGCATGCAGACCAATGATTAATTAGAATTATATTTTATTTAATTCCAATACTTCGTCAATTACTTACGGCCAGTCTCTCTCTCTCTCTCTTTCTCTCTCCTCCCTCTCTTTGTTCCCACGAGGCCCCACGTCTGAGACCTGGAGCCTATATTCTCATTAGCGATGTTTCAGAGACTGCCCAAGTCCTTTCTGGAGTGGTTGTTTATATATATATATATATATATATATATATATATATATATATATATATATATATATATATATATATATATATATATTAAAATAATAGGAAAGAACAATGAGATTTATAATTCAGAGTTCTTTGCATTTATTTTTAATTTTTAAAAGCAGTGCTCGATACAACAGTAGAGCATAATATAATAATTGTTCATTTTTTAATATATTACCATCGCAACACCGAAATTCCCATGTTTCAAAACTGAAATTTCAATTCAAATTCAATCATAAAAATGAAACTTAAAATACAAAGTTCCGTTCCATTATCAAGCGATGCTAAGAATAAAATTTTAGAAAATTTAAATTTCTAAAAGCTTAAATTTTATGATTGAATTTAAATTGAAGTTTCAATTTTGAAACATGGGAATTTCGGTGTTGCGATGGTAATATATTAAAAAACAATTGTAATATATATATATATATATATATATATATATATATATATATATATATATATATATATATATATGGGGGGATACGGTTCGTTCCACTCGCTTGCAAAAACTTTTTGGTCACTTAGGCCGGACAAATTGAAAATACTATTTGCTCAAGCTTCAGAGGGCCATCCCTCCAGGCAAGACCTATTATTCCGGGTCATTACACGGTGCCCAAGGCGTTCCCAAAAGGGAAAAAACCGAGGAAGCTTGCGCTATTTTTTCACAGTATTGCCGGTAAACCTACATTAAAACTCGACCTCTTGTCACATTCACTAACGACGTGGGCGCAATGAAAAATACCCTCGCTTTCAAAATCGGGCATAGTTGTGAGATCACGGTCAGATGTAACTTGAGGTAAACACTTCATAGCCCTTGATGGTGTAGTGTGATATTGATTGTAGATTACATTCTGGCATGATCCGGGCTAAGACAAACAAATGACAACATCGGAGAGCATCTAACACACTTTATTGCCTTGTCAAACATAATTGTCAAGTATCGTAATATGGTAGATAATTTACGTATTCTTATTTACCAATTTGTACAGCACATAGCCAGATTGGGGAAAGTAAGTTTAAAAATCATTTTTTTTTTTTCAATAATGTTAATTCTGTACAAAACAAAAGAGCCACAAAAGGTAGAAGATTATAGAATAAGAGGCACAGTTTATGGGGTTAACCCTAGACTTGAACAGGTTGAAATTGTAGTGAACGAGAAAGCATCTTCATAATGACGGTACCACAAGGCGGTGGTTATGACACTCTGACGAATAAGATATCTGGCTTTCTTAGAAAATCAGTTTTCCTGGAATTTATTTAGAGTTCGAATGCTAGCCTCTGGTGCTGATACTAAATGGGTAAATATTTCAAACACGATATATTAATGTTGTAACCTAGGAAGGGTTACTGAATGAGGAATAACCAAAACGGAGGTTGGAAATGAAATAGTAATCTTTATAACATCAACAAAATACAATACTCGCCAGCTGCGTTAATTAGGTAAACCACTTGGACTACTTAGACAACATATTACAATAGTGCCCAATGTACACTATTTACGTTATTCGGCCTATTGTCCTCATCTTTGTCGCAATATTTATTATTAGTGTCCTCAAGGACACATGGCACAGTGGATAAAGGCGTCGGTTAGATCTAGTGACAAGACCCAAAAAGTGTGAGTTCAATACCCGGTTAAGGCAGTGGAGATAACTGATAACTGACATCCATTAAACATGGCACGGGGAACTAGAACAGTCTACCCCAGTGAACGAAATAAAGAGTTCAGTTCGACATTCCAACCACCTGAAGAAGGCCGGGGCGTACGACGGCCGAAACGTTGTAATAGATATGTCGACAAAGATGAGGACAATAGTCCGAATAATGTAAATAGTGTACATTATACCTTATCTCAGAAATATAGACAGATAGTGTCCAATGTGTTTATGAGGATTGGGATATACCCATTAATGTTTACAGGTACGGTATATAACAATTAAATAAAAATGTTGGAATATAATTTATTATTTCTGGAAAGAATAAATAACACTATGACCAAATATCAACTCTCATATTTAAATACCGTATTGTGAAAAAATCCTTTCACCCCAAACAAGGCGATAAAACCACTAAGACGTTAAGCGGCTGAGGGTAGAAGACACAGAGAGAACCATAAAAGTCAAAGATTTAAGAGGGGAGAATATGACGCTTAGTAAAGCTCTCTTCATCTCGGCTCATTGAGAATTGAATTAGGAATTATTTGCATGGCCAGCTTGCTAAATATGACTGGCAGGCGATACGTTTCTTTCAATAAGATCTCGTGTTGCTTTCAAACACATCATTTTCAGAATTTATTAATGCTATGTCGGTGAGCATTTGGGGCAGGTTTTCTGAACTCGTACAAAAGAATTGGTATCTTTGCTAAGTTGCTGACAAAAAAGAGAAAAAACAAAAAAAACAACGTGTTTTCTGACAAGTCACTGGAAGGAAGGAGAAAGAAAAATAATAAATAAAAAGTTGAGTACGCATAGAGATTTACGTTTGTCGTTTACATATTGCTGAGATTTTCATTTTGCGAAAGAAAAATATTTAAGTTTGGGATAAGTCTGAACGTTTTTTTTAGTAGAAAAGCGAACTGTTTCTTTTTTTTTTCAAAGTTTTTCTATTTCTTTATAAATTTCACGTCATAGTTTCGTTCATATGTATCGACTTGGGTCACTTTCTAAACGACGTGACATGACGTCGTTTGTCTTTTCTACAAATATTTTCATTGCAATTATTTTGAGTTTTCTCCTTAGTTACTCGACTGCATGAATTTGCGTAGATTGGCAACTAGGTCTGTTGAAATAGCTGGATGCAACCTCCAGTTGTATTTTAATAGTTTCTTTTCTTGCACTTCCCAACTGTGTAACTCCCTTCCGATTACTTGCTTCTCTATAACCTTCGAAAATTTAAATCCAACGTCATCGCCTTTCTGAATCCTGTTCCTTTATCGTTTTTAGATGTATGCATTTTTGGAGATGATAATGATCTATTGATACACGTTCTACTAATTAACCCATAACTGAGGGAGAAGAGTTAGATTCATACCTTTCCCAAGGGTATTTACGCGTAAGTGTACAATATAGGGAAACAAATAGTCGTACACATACAAATTTTTAATTTATTTTATCTCCAACAAATGAATAAACATACTTTTCATTTGACTATCTGTATACAGATGCATAATAACTAAATATGTACAGAAAACAGAAAAAATTGATTTAATAGAAATAAATCCAATTTATCCAATTTAATGGGAGAAAAGTATTAGTACAATACAAAAAGAATACATAATCTTTATTTAATACTTTGTAGAATAGCCATTATTCACTTCTACAGAAATCAACCTCTTCTTTTAGGTCCTCAATTAAAGACGTTCAAATTTTAGTTGGCATTTTGTTCGATTCTTATTCGTGCATGGTTTACAGATATTATCTCACTCACATGTCCCAAATTACAACACCTGGTACTTCCAAGCGGTCACTCATGAAGGTAGTGAAAATACTCGATGTTGCTTAACTTCAATGATTGTACGAGAACCGACGTTTCAGCGTGATATGACCGCAAGTGCGAGAGAAGAGGAAAGAAATAGAATATTCTGACAATGTAATAGAAGTGTTGGGGGGAGATGGTGTGCCATAGGGAAAAAAAACAACTCTATATTGCTTTATATACCGTTGGCTTCTGTTCGGCATACGGTTCTCGTCTGACCACAGAAGTTAAGCAACGTTGAGCCTGGTCAGTACCTAGATGGGTAACCGCTAATACCCGGTGCTGTAAGCTTGGGTGTCCGAATGGTTAAATGCTCGAGATGTTGAATTAGAGAGTTGGAATTCCGGTCGTTATGTACAAATACCATTGTGAAAAAGTATGAATCCGTCTCTTCTCCACCCAGCTATGGGTTAAACAGTAAGACGTGTCAAAAATCATTATTATCCCCCCCATAATTCTTACAATCCAAAAATATTTTAAATAACCTAAAAGTGGTTGATAAGCCGTAGAAAACAAATTAATCCGTAAAAAATGTTCATCTTCTGTTCATCTGTGAACAAATTGTCGAACATTCATTGTTATATAGAAGGACTGATATTAATAGCAGGCCAGCCCTCTTTTCTTGAAAACTAAAGAAAACAAAAGCAACGCCTAAACTATAGATGATCACACAGGGCACGCAATACAAAGACGGTGGCGCTATTAAACATATTAACCGAGTGTTTAG
>OZ038503.1:49103723-49111223 GCA_964036315.1 Acanthosepion esculentum
TTTGAGAAAAGAATGATCTTGAACAAAAAAAGTGCACATTCTCTGTCGACTATTCCAAAAATAGGACTCAAAATAAACCTTTCAAAAACTGAAACGATGGGGTCTGGAATTGGAATGAATGTAGTGGCGGCACAAACTCTCAATCCATCATAAAAATTCAGCAAGTGGAATTCAGTCAGTAATGTGCCACGCTTAGACGCTCATGTATCTTAGACGGTCATGTAACTTTCGATACATGACTAACGAAGCAGATATTTTCCCGCAGTAGGTTGTCATTTATTTCTGTGGTAGACCAGTTGTCATCTAAGGGTATAGAACATAGCTGGTGGCGGGGGGAGAAGAAGGGTATTAGCACGTAAGTGAATGTAATGGATTCGACCGAAATTCGATCTCGGCTCTCCGATTACTTAATCCGAGCAACTATCCATTACGCCACCGTTGTATTTCGGCATGCAATAACCCATAAAGGTAACACAAAATCAACGAACGGAAAGCACAGAAGACAAGCCATGTATTATTTATGTCATGTTAGGTTGTTCAAGTGCTATGGTCGACGCGGCCTAGCAATGGCGTGACGCGAACTCGCATTTTCTTTTACCGCTCTTTGTTCTGAATCCGCACGTTTGAAGTCTATCTGTTATTTTGAGCTCATCGAAATAATCTTTGCCAGTCAGAATCCTGTTCAATCAAACGATATGCTTTCTGGGCACCTTTTCGATTTTTCTCCTTCGTTTATGTTGATCGCTTCGTTTCCAGTGTCCCATTTCACTTTTCATAAGTCTTATTTTCATTGGTATTTAGCATGTTTAACTTGGTACAACACAAAACGAAACAAGAAGAAATAGGGTTTGGAAGACAGTACTGCAACAGTCTTCCGAATAGCTAGGAACACAGGGGCTCTTTTGAAAATGGGTCTTTGGAATCTGAACTTTTACTATGTTTAATACCTGGCCTTTCCTACACGAATGAAATTGGAAACAATCTCAATCACAAGGCAAATCCAAAGGCTAAAATTATTAACTATAAAGAAGTGGAAGTTGTGGAGAGCCATGATAATCCATATCCTGAAGGAACACGGCACAGGTAGAAAAAGTAATGTCCATGAGTTTTCTATTTGAATTTTCAGATGAATCATAATTCTTAAGTTAATGATAAAGCAAGGTCCTGGTGAGTTCTATGACTACAAAATAACCATAGAATTTCCCCCTATTTGATCGATAAATATAACTAAATATTGCAATAACGATCTGTATGAATAGAAGTTATTATTTAAAGAAGTAAGAGGGTACAAATGAAAATATTTAGAATTGACAAGTTTTTCTATTTTACTGAAGCGGACGTTAGACACATGAGAGCGTTCTTTTTTTGTTTCTTTAATTATTCCTTATCCGTTTATATTCTCGTTTAAAACGGAATAGTTCATTATTTATGACGTACTGGCAAGGCGTAACGATCGTACTTACTAACAACTGAATGAAGGAACAAGCAGAGTTATCATATGCTGATTTTCTAAGCGTAGCTTAGATGTGGCGCAAGGCCGAAAGTATGGGGCACCTATTGAGGATCGAACACACTTTACAGACGGAATTGATCTCGCGAGACAAGCTTGCTAACCATTACACCACGTCGAGGTGACCTAAGAGTTATCATGATTTATTCCCTGACTAATATTATATTTATTCTCGTTACTATTATTATTCTTTCTTGTTGAACTTTCATGTCAGTAACAGCTAGTGACGTGGTCCTATCGACGAATACTGTGGAAATCAACTATCCGTCCTTGCATGGAATATTGCAGTCATATATGGTCTAGTGCCCCCGCTGTACGTCTCGAGGTCCTCGACAAAATCCAGAGACGAATATGCAATGCGATAGGTCCTGATATGGCATCTCGTCTAAAGTCGTTTTCTCACAGACGTGTCGTGGCTTCCCCCTGTCTCTTCTACAAGTATTTTCACGGCATCTGTTCCGACGAGCTACTTTCACTCGTTCCCAGACTAAATGAATTTAAACTAGCTACCGAGATTGATATCTAGGTCCCATCCTTTCACTGTTGAAACGGTTAAATATAACCGTCTCTTCTACTCAGACAGCTTCTTCTCTCGCACTTCCTTTCTGTGGAACTCCCTTCCTCTTGCTTGCTCCCCTGATAACTATAATCTTCAAATGTTCAAGTGTAAATATCAATCGACATCTTCTAATACCTTGATCTAGTTCCCCGTCTTTCTCTGTATCCTTTCCTTAAATACGCCTCTTTACTCTTGTTCTCCTCTGTAACCCCTTGCGTGCTAGTGCCACTCCTGCCTTGCTTGGGGTGATCTACTTAAAAAATACGATGGAAAATGTCTGAGCAACAGGGACGTTTTTAAAAATAGACACTCTAAAAAACTGATATATACAATCAGAAAAAGACGGCTTGAAATTTATGTGTCATATAATGGGAAAAAGGGTTTAGAGAATTTAACACACAGAGGATACATTAGTGGCAGGAGAAAGAGACAGCTAAGCATCCTCACAAGAACTGATGTTTCAACCAAAGTTTAGAGATTTATTCACGCTAATAGTACCCGTAAAATTTTCATGTTTTCTCGATTTTTTGCTGATGGCTCGTAATTCTTAATCTTTTTCTAATGAATCCCAATTCTTAATCTTTTTTCTGGTGAATCATATTTCTTATCTTAACTGAATAGGCACCTTGCGAGATATACGTCTTTAAAATATCCTTGGAAAACCCTCCTTTCCTTTGCTAAATATTTAAGCTAAAAAATCTTTAACGAAATAGGCGGCTCCCAGTCGTGTCCGAGTATCGGGTTCCGTCATGAGTCCTATACGACAGAATGCCAATCGCTGAGGATATTGCTTTTAAGTGGTTGTGGCTGCGCGACGGCCACGCACACTTTTTGGACGGGCGAATACAGAGTGCCACAAGGTCCCCAAACGACCCTCCTCAGGTTTTGAATTCAGAGTTTTCCTTCTTCTAGACCAGTTGCCAACCAAGGCTATAGAACCCAGTCTGTCCTCCATAGGGAGAAGAGGAGGATTCACACATTTCCCAAGGGTGTTAGCACGTAAGTGAATGTAATGGATTCGACTGGAATTCGAACTCGGCTCTCCGATTCCTCAATCCGAGCCGTTATCCATTACTCCGCCGTACCTCCTCTCTTACAATAATAATCATAATACTGAGTTCGATCTTCACTGGGTGTCCATAATGTCGGCCTTGTGCCACGTCTAAGCTACGCTTAGAAAACCATCATTATTTAAAGCACTTAAGGTATGCGTGAACTCACGGACGCGATGACCTGTGATTTCGGAGTCGCACCACTATCGACGGCCTACGTACGTGTCCGGTGATCTAATTTCACTCACAAGGTTTGGATCAGCCTGTGGTACGTTTTTCATGTACTTTCCAAAGGTGCCGCATATTGGGATCGCCTCCTTTTCTTCAAAATGTTGATCACGCCAGATGATGCACTCTCTCTATCAGAAACTGCACGTAAGGTCCGGGAAGCATAACTGCAGTATTAATTACAGGTGGACACTGTGGTTGTTGAAGAAACACAAATGTCTCTAAGCAGACGTCTGCAACTGGCAGAGTAACCGGTCATCATCATTATTATTATTATTATTATTATTATTATTATTATTATTATTATTATTTAACTAAGTAACAGGGTACAAAATTGACAAATTTCCACTGAAGCAGACAGCTGTGATCCCATTTTTTCTTTCTTTCGTTCTTACATATCTTTCTTTTTTCTTGCTAAAACCAGTGTCTCTGATATGTGTTTCCTCGCATTCAAAATGGAATGGCCCATTAATTTTTCTGAGGTAATGCCAGGACATAACGCACAAGGCATACTAACTTAATTAGTAACAAACAGAACTATAGTATAATTTTCATTTTTTAATTAATTATGGAACACACTCAGACATTTCTTCTTTTCCATTTTTCTTTTTCTTTTTTTCTTTTCCTTTTTGTTTTAATAAGAATCCCCTGGGCCTGGTCTATTAACACGTTTGAATCTGAAAGGTCTAAAATATTTTACACATTCACTTACTTGATAATAATCTTGGGAAAGGTATGAATCCTCCTTTTCTCCCGACAGCTATGGGTAAATAGCAGGACAGACCGGGTTCTATAGCCTGGAATAGCAACTGAACTACCGCAGAAAGAAATGGCAACCTACTGCGGGAAAAAAAATCTGCCAAGTCATATATCGAAAGATACATGATCGCCTAAGCGTGTATCACGCATGGTACATGACTGACTGACTGTTTTATTATCATTATTATTGTTTCTTTGTTTGCTTGTTTCGTGGCATATCAACTCCTTGTGGGTCATTTAATGCTGAAATTTAATTTTCTTGGGAGTATTAGGAATTTCTTTTATAAAAATGTATTGCTGATAATATTTTTTTTTAAAAATGTAATGCTGGTAGTAAATTTAATAATCTTTAATCTGCAAAAATTTAAATACAATATAACTCCATCGTAATATAATTAAATAGATTTACGCGAAAAAAATCTCACTCATTTTTAAAAGCACAAAAGAAAAAAAAAGATGGATATATGAACCATGCCAAGGAGTTCAATAACTTGTGAAGCATGAACGTGGCAGTCGTGCCAGTCGTTATCAGAAAACTTGGAACGGTCCCGAAGAATCTAGGAGATAAACGTGAGAAACTTCCTTGTACCGTTTCTATAAATACTTTCATGATAATTATTCTGTTCAATTTTTCTCCACGTTACCTAGACTTTATAAATTTAAGCGCAGTGCTAGGTTGGCGGCGATTTCTTATCATTTTACAGTTAAAATTCCGAGATGTAACCGTAAGTTCTATGCTAACAGCTTCTTCTATCGCACTTCTTGCTTGTGAAACTCTCTTCCAATCTCCTCCATACTTCCCAGTCAACTTTGGTCATCAAAAATTTAAATTCAAGCGTTTTTTATTGTTCTCTCTCCTTAACAGTGTTTTTTTCTTTTTCTTATATTATCTAACACTCAGCAACGCCTTGCGTATTATTGGCTTTGTTGCTTTGCTTGGGGGTGAAATGATTAAACAAATAATTAAAAAAGAAGATATCAGATTAAAATGACGCCGGAGTGGGGGGGGGGGTATATGGATGAATTGACGCCTCCTTTTGGCTTAAAGTTTGTTTTTATTGATTTCAGATGAAAACTTGGAACATTTCCAATATAGATGAGTGAAATTTTCACTTTCCGAAATTATAGTTTATAGTTTAGATATTTTCAAAAAGAAGGTGCCTTTTTAAACTGATGCCCAGTGCATATAAATTAATTTGCTTCGTTTCTTTTTCTTTCCCAATCAATCAGTCAATCCCAACCGATAAATAAATAAATGAGTGTTATTCACACAGGTGGACGAAGACATTTGGGAACTATGTGTTGTGCTGATGAACATTACTTATTTATTTTCTTCAGATCTTGCAAGGGCAACTGAGATCCAATGAGTATTAATTGATCCACTATCTTCATTTCTGGGCACTTTGACGTGCCTTGTCTCGTATCTAAGCTATGCTATATTCACGATGTCCTGAATGTGAAAAATATATATATATATACTTCCTTATGTTCAATTGGAAAACGAATAATCAATACATATAAAAAAGTAGGAAGGAGTATTTCGACGTAGCGTAAAGGTTAAGACAGAGCAGTGAGTTCGATCCTCACTGGGTGCACCATACTTTCGGACTACGCTTAGTAAATCACCATCCACTTTGTTTAACATTCTACCAGAAAATGTCATAATCAGGACATTATTTTTTTTTATAAAGATTCAAGATTATTTTGAATCGATATATTTAAATTTTACACGACTAACAACACATGCATCAAGTTTACCACCTCTGTAAATGTTAACATTTGCCCAAGGAAGCTGAAATAAACCTCGTTTTCCTGTCACTGGTACTGTAAACGCAGGAATTTCAATAGCATTTGTAATTTCACCTAAACAAAAGCAAGTTATGAATCATTAGTTGACGGCATGTCATTTCCTTTTCTCCTTCTCTCTCTCTTTCTCTCTCATACATACATACATACATACATACACACAAACACACACACACACACAAATATATATATTATAATTATATATATATATATATATATATTG
This sequence comes from Acanthosepion esculentum, assembly GCA_964036315.1. Lineage (NCBI taxonomy): Eukaryota > Metazoa > Mollusca > Cephalopoda > Sepiida > Sepiidae > Acanthosepion > Acanthosepion esculentum. Next base: position 49,109,861 of record OZ038503.1, read on the forward strand.
TAATTATATATATATATATATATATATATATATATATATATATGTGTGTGTGTGTGTGTGTGTGTGTGTGTGTGTGTGTGTGTGTTAATATTATTAAAAAATGTTTTCATCGCGACACAGAAACTACCATGTTTCGAAACCAAAACCTAAATCTTAAATTAAACTTAAAATTTGAAGTTCAGTTCCATTTTCAAGCGGAGCCGAATAACTTTCGAAAAAAATTGATTTACTCTTTTATAAGCCAAAAGTTTTATATATTTTAAGTTCGTGGGGGAATGAGAATTCAAAATTATTTATTAAGGCGGTGTTGGCTTTTTTTGATGAATCTAGATACAGGTATATTTTTATGTGGCAAAGTGAAAATCGTTTAAGGTTAGGTGTGGGTTTGAAATTTCTGTCTGTTGATACTGACTTCCTTTTATGCGAACGTGTCATCACAGTCTGTTTCTTATATTTTGGGTTACACTACAATACAATTGGCATTTTTATTTATTTCTTTATTTTTTAAACTACATCTAAACGGGGTTTTCAAATATGATTAAGTCATATTATTTATATTTATATTTTTATTTAAAAAGACCTAAAATAATATATTTATTATGTTTACTAATAAACTAAATATGGTGTTGTAAAATTAAAATATTAGAATTTAATTACACATTTATAAACTATTTTATTTATAATCAAATATTAGAATGCTAATTATTTTTTATAATTAATTAATTTTTATACAAAATATGAGACAATGTCTACAAAAAACTATTTCATATATATATATATATATATATATATATATATATATATATATATATATATATATATATATATATACAGCGCAAAACAAGTATTGTAAAATATTTAAAAATAAAAGAATGGACCATTCGGACAAATCCAAATCACAATATATTATTTAACCTCTCAATTCTATTATCAATACAGTTGAAAAGAATTGATCTAAGCTCAACATAAAATTTGTTACACCTACTTCTAAAATAATAAAAGACTTAACACAAAACAAAATAATAATAAGCTAAAACTTGAAGGAGTATTTGACTCTATTATCTTGCAATAATTGCCACCAGAAAACCTCGAGGAATTTTAAATAAAAGTTTATATGAACACAAAAAGGATATTTTACAAAACATTGAATGTATTAGTTGCTTACTTTAATGAGTGTTGACCACAAGTTTTATTTTAAAAATTCTACTTTAATTAAAAGAGAATGCTATTTACTGAGACGAAAGTGTATAGTAAGTACTTTGACCGCTAAATTTTTGTCCAAGTTCTTATATTTCATTTTGGGATACTCAATAACAAAACTGATGAAACATAACAAAAAAGAAGCTAAATGAAATTGGCTAGA